>JAPEIP010000013.1:190079101-190138606 GCA_026120095.1 Capsicum chinense | reverse complement strand
GCCAAAGAAGTTGAAGGACCTAAAGAGTTTCTCCCTCTTCATACAAATTAGTGATAATGGTGTTTCCCAAACCACCTATGAAGCCCATAGTTGAAAAACATAAGAAGGAGCCTGAAAAGGCTATTGTTGATAAAGATGTAGACCTTGAAAGTACATACTCAAGAGGTCATAAAAGAGTGAGAAGATGACCTCTGAGTGGGAGGAAGAGAATAAAGGAATAAAGTTAAGATGTAATGATGTGTGTCATGTCGTGACACTCAAATAGACATTGCTTGGGAGGTAACCCAAGTTAAGGTAGGTATTTTATTTCTGTATTTGAGTTTTATTTCATATTTGTGTTTGTTTTTGTTGAGTCATAAATTGATAAGAAGTCTTACTATCAAAAACCTGAGCTAAGGAGCATGGCAATGACTAGGTGTGAGGTCCACCCAACCTCATTGATGATTAAAGTTTCTACTAGCTAGGACTAGAGAACTCAGGAAGTATTTCTATCATTGCTTTTAAGTTATACTTTGGGGACAAAGTGTGATTTTAAGTGTGGTGGGGAATCTTCCCATGGTTTTGGGTAAAGTGTTGCTATAGAGTTTTAATTCTTTGTTGTTTTCTATTTTTGGATAAATTTTATAAAAATTAAAAATAAATCCTTTGTTAGTTGTTAGTTTTGGATTTTTGTTGGCGTTAGTCTAGTAGGGGCACACCTCACCCACCTTGTGATTTTTCTTTTTGGTTATTTTTGAGGGGGTGCCCTTTGAACCTAGAATTCCCTTTTTATTTTTAGGAGTAAATTTTAAAAATTTCGTGTTAGGAATAGGTGTGGTGTTATTGCTATGTGCTATGTATAATTACATGATGCAAGTGATTTTGAATTTAAAAGCATATCGATTGTGTTGAATGACTATGATTAAGACTCCTAGGATTATTTATATAACTCTTGTGTGATATTGGATTAATTATGAATTTATTTTATAGCTTGATTTAGAGTCAATAATGATGCCACTTGATTTAAGAATATGCCATATGTGGTGTGAGTTTTTTTTTATATTTCTTATGCAGGTGGATATCTAGAAATTATCTAGTCTGTGTGCAAAGAAAATAAAGAATGTGGGTTTAGGAGATGATATAGGCATTTATTTGATGGCCATGCTTATACTCTCTTTTGTCTACCCTTTGTCATGATATTAGTTAGCCCAGTTGAGCCTTTGGACTATATTCTTTGGTAGCCTCATATATAGCCTATTCTCTTTCTTTGATTGACCATTATTTGATCCAAAACTCCTAATTACTTTAGTTAAAAAATTAATGAGGTTAAGTAGTGTAGAATTGATAAAGAAATAGGTGAATATGAATCCCCATAATAGTAACTATTGGTGTTGAAAGAGTTTATGTGTTGTGGTTGGGAATGATGTCATGAAAAGAAAGAAAATTGTGAAAAATTAAAACATGTGTGACAGAGAATACTTCCTACTGTGTCTATTCAAACTAGCTTAATGAGATGAGTCAAACAAAAGAGATGTAGGAGGTAAATATGGTGAAAGCTTGGTTATTTGGAGAGTATTTCAATGTTATGTGTGATGTAGTAAAGTGCTTAGAGAAGATAGTCACTATTACTGGCCAAAATAGTTCCTACCCACTCCTTAGCCTACATTACAACCGAAGTCCTATTTGATCTTAAGCCTTAACATTCTGGTATTAGTAGAGTACTACACTAAGGGCAAGGGTATGGTTCATCTTATATGACGTGAATTCTATGTAGTAGTGAACATAATTTAATTCTTATACCTATTCTTGTGTTGAACTGTGCATCCATATAAGTGGATATGTATAAATCTCTTGTGCTAGGTTGCATGTTTGATGATAGTTAGGTGACTTATGTAATCTTCTTGAGTGAGTAATATTCATGAGTTTTCCAACTTGATGGAGTCAATTTTTTCAGTTTAATATGTTTTGAGGTAGTGTTCATGAGTTTTCAAAGTTATATGACATGCTTGAGAGTGGAACTTGTTATTTGTGTAGTCATTGTAGGGATTCTTGAATGCCTTGCTGGTAGAAGTAATGTTGGAAGTATTTCTTAGATGGTTCTTAAGGTATAGAGTTGTTTGAGGATGACCAAGGATTTAAGTGTGGGGTGATGATCTTGGGTGGATTTATACACCTAAGTTTTGTTATCTAGCTTAAATTTGCTAGTTTTAAGTACTTCCCATGTGTATAAGGAGTTAATATTCATACAATTAAACATCTAAGTGTTAAATTATATGTTTATAATGTGTATGTTGTGTTGAAAACAATTTTAGAACCAAAATGTCCACTTAGAGTTTTAACAAGGAAACTAGTGTTCTTAGCTTGAGCTATGTGTGTTCTAGTTTATTTTGTTGAATTCTATTGCATTTTTAAGCACTAATTTGTGGTGTTTGATGATATAATAGTCTTGATGAGATGTTAACTAAATGAGGGTATGATATACTAGCTTAATTTGAAGTGGAAAAACATCCACAAAGTGAGGAATGCAAAGCCAAATGGATGGAGCTTACTTGGACGAAATCTGAAAAATCTTAGCAGAATGGCATGCCACAGCCTTGGATCTCCGTGTTAAGGGAATTCCATGCCCTTGGACACAAACCAAAATTTCAATTTCCAGTGAGCATCCATGATAAAGGCGTGCCATACCCTTATCACGCCAATCCCTTAACATGGCATGCCCATGTTGTCAAAATAGGCAATTGTTCCAAGTATAAATAGTACACTCCTATTGTATTGTATACAACTTGATCGACCTTTGGATCATGGAATATACTTGAGGAGGCTCCTCTTAGGGTTTTTAATCTTTCCCTTAGTTTACTTTTGGATTATTTACATGAATTCCTTAATTGTGATCCTTTGTAATTCCATGAGTGGCTAAACGCCCTCATCTGGGGTTGAGGCTAAGAACATGAGTACTTAAGAGAGTAATTAAGTTGGTTTATGTTATTTATCGTTGTTGGCTTTACATATATCCTTGTATTTACTATTCTATATATTCGCGACTCTTAGGATTAACTTATATTTCTATTGTGAGCCTAGAAGGAGGAACGATAGATTATAATGTAGGATGTATAAAGTAGTATCTTAAAAAATCAATGGATTGAAGTTAAGACTTACATTACGATAGGAATATACCTATTTCTCCCTATTTGATTCATATATGGGAAGAAATACAAATGTGTTTAACTTAGTTTTTGTATCCCGGCTCAGTGATGTAGTTGTGAGGCTAAGTTATATAGATAATTAGAGGCTCAAAATACCACAATTATGTTATCAACCCTATGAATCATCAAATCAGATATTTAACTAGACCAGCGAGATTATATGGCTAAGTAGGACTGTTTATAGTGACTAAACCTGGGTTTCTCCCCATTATTATTCAAGTACTTTTCATTATTTAATCTTAGTTTTCAATTCTCAAACATTGGTGGTTACTTTTACGCTTGTTTAATCTCCATAGTGAACTTGAATTAGATAGTTGTTAAGCCCAAGTCCCTATTGGATCGATACTGGGCTTTCAAAGTCCACTTTACTATTTGAGTCACCATGTACACTTGCGTGTGCGCTTGAATGCAGAAAACATATAGATATTCCAATATGGAAATGGAAGATGATAAATATGGAGTTCATCACTAGCCTTATGCATTCACACAACCAATATGATTCTATTTAGGTCATTGTTGATAGGATGACCAAGTCTGCTCATTTTCTTTTGATGAGGCCAACATTTTCGGAAGAGGATTATGCAAATTTGTTCATTTAGGATATTGTTAGGTTTCATGGAGCCTCTAAATCCCTAATATCAGACAGAGTTACATAATTTACTTCCCAATATTGGAGAGCTTTTAAAAAAGGTTTGGGTACTCAAGTAAACCTCAACACCACTTTCCACCTGTAAACGTATGGGAAAGCAGAGTGTACTATTTAGACTGTGGAAGATATGTTAAGAGCCTATGTTAAATACTTTAAGGGTAGTTGGGTAGATCACTAGCCTCTTATAGAATTTGCGTTCAATAATCGCTACCGCTCTATCATCCAAATGGCTCTTTTCAAAACCCTTTATCATAGGAAGTATAGGTCACCTATTGGGTGGTATGAGGTGGGAAAGCTAGATTTTTGGAACCATACCTTGTGCACAAAGCAATGGAGAAAGTTAAAATTATTTGAGAGAAACTAAAGATTGCCTAAATTCATCAAAAGCCTATGCCGATGTAAGACGAAGGGAGTTAGAGTTTGATATTGGTGATTGGGTGTTTCTGAAAGCCTTTCCCTATAAAATACTGATGAGGTTTGTAAAAAAAAAAAAAGTAAGATTAACCCTTTATACATTTGTTCTTACCAAATTTTGAGGATGTTTGGGGATGTTGTGTATGAATTGAAGTTACCCAAAAATTTGGCATAAACTTATCCCATGTTCTACTTGCCTATGCTTAAGAAGTGTGTGGGTGACCATTCTATTATGGTTCTAATGGAGAACATTTTTGTTAAAGATTTCTTATCCTATGAGGAAGTTCCTACAGAAAATTTGGATCGACAAGTTCTAAAATTGAGAACTAAAGAAATAGCGTGTAAGTGTTGTGGAAGAACCAAAAGATAGAAAAAGCTACTTGGGAATTGGAGGAGGACGTGAAAGCTAGATATCCCTTTTTTTTCTCTTATTTGGATGAATTTTTTTGAGGTACCAATCCTATGCTCATTTTAATTCATTCCTTGTGATTGTGCGTAGATGAAATCTTAGAGTCTTATGATTCATGCACAGTTTGATGGTTGGGTATTTTCCTAAGATTTTCTTTCCCCTTGATGTTTTCAAGCTTGATGATGAGTCCATAATGGGTTACGTGAATCCTTACTTTGTGCCAAAATATTTCTTGACCATTAATTGAGGTTGAATGATCCCAAGGGGGGATAGTGTAATGCTCGTACTTTTGTATGCCACTTTATACGACCCTTGGAGTGATTCTCACATATTTTCAGTGAGTTAAAGAACTTTAAAGAAGTTTTGTACATAATCCTAAGCCTGTGCACCGCATCAAAGGAGCTCAACAAGTTGCATTGAAATTTTGTTATTTTAAGGGCACTATGGTCCTTTTCTTGGTTAGAAACCACCCCCGCCTATACTAAATGACCCCAAATACCTAAGTTACAAAAATTAGCAGTCGTAACTCATTCCTTTCTTCCCCTAAACCTTCATAGAAGCAAGAGCACCTAGGGTTTCACATTGAAGGCTCGAGTCAAGTTCTTACGCAATTTATTCCTTTTTAAAGGTATGTAAGATGACCCCACTTTTATTAGATTTGAAAATAGCTCCCTAAACTCTTAGTATGTCTGATGTATTGTTTTTAATCTAATTTCAAGATCATGTTCCTAAATCTCCAGTTATGCTAATCACCTATGAATTAAGCTATGGTTATGGGTTACCTTATGATTGACAAAAAAGTTGAGTTTTTGAATGTTTTTTTCATAAAATTGTTCTATAGTTTACATAAATGAGTTTGGAGAGTATTACTTGTATTATAACTTGCTTTTGTTTCAAAAGTGAAGATATGAGCGTTTAAGACAGATGGCCTACATATTAAAGCTTTAGAGAGACATTGAACAAGAGATATTTTTCCTAAAACTTTAAACAAATTTTGAAAGAGAATCCCTATTTGATCCTTAAATTATCTTTTGTGGTCGATATCATATTTTTGAAAGGGATAAAGATAAAATAAGAGAGTCTTATGTGACTTACAAGTTTTGGTATAATGATACCAAATAAGAGAATGCCCCCAAGAGTAAGAAATGAGTTTTGAGAATAACTATTGCTTAAAGAGGTTAAAATATGAGTTAAAAAGAGTTAGATAGTTAACTGAGAAGGTAAGAGTTCAAATGGCGCATTATCCAATACTGTATTTTGTCGATCCAAGGATGGTGAGTTCTCTTTTTATAGATAGCCTCATTGTATGCTTTTCTTGTGGATTAGTATACTAGAGAATCAAGAACATCAGTCCTTATGATAAACTTAGATTGGGGGCTTAGTCAATGAGTTAAAGTCAGATACACATAGCCTGTGGTGCATAGAGATGTCGAGTATACCATCTAGCTCAGAACTAAAGAAAAGAGTAGTGTCTATGATTTTAACTATACTTAGAAGTCTTCATTTATATCTTTGTGAGTTAACTTCTGCTACCATGAATATTGTTGTACATAGCATATCTTATTGTTTGGTTGTTTTATATGCCAATACATTCTATGTATTGACCATCTCCTGGTGGCTACATCATTTCTTGATGTATTTTTGGAGTCACCTTCTTGTGGTTCTGTGCATAGAGATGTCGGATATACCATCTAGCTCAAAACTAAACAAAAGAGTAGAGTCTATGATTTTTACTGTCCTTAGAAGTCCTTGTTATATCTTTGTGAGTTGACTTCTACTAGCATGAATATTTTTATATATATCATATCTTATCTTTTGTTTGTTCTATATGCTAATACATTCTACATATTAACTGTCTCTAGGAAGCTACATCATTTCATGATATAGGTTTGGAGGCACCTTTCCATGGTTTTGTGCAGTGTTAGGATCATCAGGACAACATTATAGTTAGTGATACCTCCATTCTTTAGAAGGTGGTTTATTCTTAGAGATTTAGTATTTTCAATTTATGGTATGGCCGAGGATTTGTCTCAATTTGGATAGTTTTCTTATGTTAGAGGCTTCGTAGACTGGTTTAGTTGGATGTGTCATACTTTTTATGAGTCTTGGATTACTAATTCATTCAAATTAAATGACTTCTTTTGGGTCTACTGTACTTCCGCATTTATATTTGTTTGTTTTACATTTTATCTTAGTCTATTTGGCAAAGAATTTTTTTGTGAATTATATAATTTCAACTTTCCATAAGACATGAGGTATATTCTCTTTAGCCTTAGAGTTAAGACTACAAAATTCAAAAGTCATTTTATTTTTTTAAACTTCAAACTCTTTATCAAGTCAAAATCAAACAAATAAACTAAAACGAGTAACTTTTGAATGACAAGTAATTATAAATACAATTGTTACTTATATCACAAGTAACTTTTGAATAACGTATAAGTAACTTTTGTCCATATGCTTGTGCAAAGTTTCCATAAATTGAAAAACCCAATACTAGTTGAACTAGACATATTATTTTTGTTTCCTACTTGGAATATACAAAGCTTTTTCACTCTTTTCCACTATATAATGCTGATACAATCTGGATTAGCTCCAAGCCATTCACTAGAAGTCAAGCCTGGGAGATTTAAAGGATCCAAGGATTGTTCATGAAGCGGGAGGTACTTGAAAAAGCCTCCTTACTATCAAGAGGATGTAATTTGTTGATGATTGCAATCACATTGGTCTAAGAATCGTTGGAGGAGGCAAGGGAAGGCAAAAATAGGGCTAGAAAGCCCCTTGAAAAGGAGTTGCGTCCAAGGCACTTTGGATTCTCTCTAGTATTTAAAGAGAGGATCAAAACATCCCTTAGTTGTCCTTTTCTTGAAATTGGGTCACTTTTGGTCCCTAAAATTGTATCAATTATCCGAAACTATAATTACTTTGGAGGCTAGCACATTCTCTTAGTTTTGCTAGATTATTGATGAATTAATGAATGCTTATCCATTGAGTGAGAGTGTTGGACAACTTTTATTGAACTTAGGTTTAGAAACATTAGTTTAGACAACATTCATCTGCCTCTTGGTCACCGTAGGAATAAGGTGTTTGAATTAGTTTTGTAATTAAGGGTCATAGGATTTGATATATCCTTTTGTTCTTAGTTACTCCTGCTTCTTGTGTCTAATTATTTATCTCTTTATTGATTGTATTTAATTGATTTCATAGTTCGTTTCTTATGTATTAGTTTCATATATATCATTTGGTGTCAGAGCCGATCTTTATTTCATTCCAACGAAGTCAGTCTTAGGTCCAATCATCTTAGAAAATAAAAAATTACAAAAAAAATTACTATTCATATTTTAGGTCATAGGTCTTTGAGTTTTTGGTTTTTCAGTTTTCTTGTATTTCTATTGTTAGATTTGCATTTCCTAACACTATTAGAGTCCATATATCAAATTCAAGATAAATTAGAGTGAAATTGAGCCTTATAATATCATAGGAAGCTTGGGTTTGAAGAAGTTTAAAGCTGATTGACAATTTTAAATTTGGTTGAAAGATTTGAAGTGTAGGTGTAGGAATTTGAGAAAAATAATGTGTGGAATGAATTTATAATGTTGAAAAGAGCATAAGTTTGAATTTTCAACTCATTCTCAGCTAAGGTGTTCTTGGTGTGTTCTTGAGAAGATTGCTAAATTCATATTGAAATTTCATCAAAAAGTGGGTGTTTGATCCAAAAAGAAGGAATAAAAAAGAGTGAAATGTGTTTATACAAAGTCATCTCCAAAGTAATCTAAGGATATTCCAAAGAAATTGAAGAGGGGACCATTTGAGGGGCATTTTCAGCCTTTGAACAAGCTAGAGGCGGCCAACTTACTCTTGACCTGCATTGTAGGTGCGCCTGGTCTGCTCCAGTCCTATGGCCGTACCTCAAAGCAATATCCAAGGCCTCACATATGATCAACCTGCTCTGGACATGCATTCCAGCTACTGCAGTAGGCCAAGACAACATCTCCCGCGTTTAACCCGCTCCCGACCTTTGCCCAAGGTATGTAACATACCCAAATGCAGATCAACCTTTCCCAAGTTTCCAAATGCATTCTAAACTTCTAGACACCAATTTTCTCAGGTTTGATTCCTTAGTTTCATTCCTTGATTCTTAAATTCTCTCTTGATTCTTAAAACTATCAACAACTAGTAATTTACCTACTAAGCTGGATGATTAGTTCTTGAGACCGAATTTATTCATCATCCCATTTATTTCAAGTTTTTCTCTTTTAATATCATTGTTCATTCTTGATCTAAATTGTTACATCCTTATTTGAGTCCTTCAATGAAGAATCCAATCTGATCAAGAGTAGCACTTAGCACCTCAATTACTATACGAAGTATAATCCATCTATCAACATTTGTGATCTAAGTGTGTAAACAAAGGAGTAAAGAGTTTGTGAGGATCATTTCTCTAATGCTAATGTGTTTGTTGTTCTTGTGAGTGTCTTTATTCATAGCTACAATGGCTACGGAAGGCAAAACTTCACAAAATATGGATAACCACTCAACAAATGCTATCTTAGCAGCCATTGAAACTCTCAATCATAAAATTGATTCTATGGACGCTAAGATAAATTCACTTGACCATAAGGTGTCTTGAAGGGAGTGTATCCCTCATTGGTGGAAGAGTGGATATCGTGGAAGGTTGACAAAATACATCATTAACCATACCTCAACACTACTATACTTTGATTAGTGGGCATGCTCCAAATCCTTCCGTTCATATTTCATCAAAAAGTCGTTACCAAATGATTAATCCACCAATATAAAAACATGATTACATTCCTCAAGCAACTACATATCTACAAAACTAAAATCCCGTTTGACCACTCTAACCTAAATTCAACCAAATGAAACATAATGAATCTCGAACCCAAATACCCCAACCTCTACTAAACCAAATTCCCTCATTCAAAGAACCCCTTAACGAAAACCATCCCATCCAAATAGATGAAGAAGAAAGGGAAGAACAACAAGTGAAGTTCAGAGCATTCGATAAAGTTGGCATGTTAGTAGAGAAAATAAGAGTACAATAATGGATCAAAGAGGTTATTAAGGTAGAGTATAAAGATTTGGTATGGAACCTAATTGTAGAGGAAACTTGGAAAACCGACCCCAAGGTTATGATCAATGGAACCAACATGTTAATAGGGATCGAGATCTGGGTATCAATTCAATCAAGATTAGTCTTCCAACTTTCAAGGGTGAAAGTGATCCCGAAGATTATCTCTCATGGGATTCCTCTTGTGAAAGGATTTTTCAATTTAGTGATATCACCGAAGAGAAGAAGAGTTGCTATGCCATAACCCATTTTGAAGGGAATGACAATACATGGTGGGATTATGTCAAGAGATTTAGAAATGTGTTGAATGAAGGACAACCCCCTCCATGGGATACGTTGAAGGTATTTATGATACAAAGGTATGTTCTGGAGAGGTATAGACATGAGATACTTGCCAAGTTGTATAACTTGAGGCAAGGTAGCAAGAGTGTTATGACCTATTATAATGAATTCCAACAATTGATCTTGAAGCTCGACCATCGAGAGAACGTGAACCATAACATCATAAGCTTCAAGTTTGGATTGAACAAAGGTATCTCCTTATGCATGAACATCCACAAGTTTGATACCATAGAAGAAATCTTCCAAGCAACCTTGGAGATTGAGAGGTATATCAAAGAAAGGGAAACTTACAAACCAAAAAGGTACTCATCTACCAACACTTAGAGTAAGAGTAAAGAGGTAGCACAATCATCATTGAGATGGAACAAGAACAAAGACTACAAGTCTAATGAAGAGAATCCCGTAGATAAGACCACTCTAAAGTACACGCCAAAGAATGAAGGTAATAAAATCCTACTCCCAATCCTAAAGGTTTTCAATATTTTAAATGTCAAGGGTGGGGACATAAGGAAAGGGAATTTTACAAAAGGGGAAATATGATTGCTAGGGAAGGGAAATTATATTACCTTGGAGAAGGGGTGGGATTGGAAGATAAGAATAATGAAAAAGTCTAAGATGGAGAGGGGTCCCAAGAAGATGAGCAAGTAGAGGAGGATAATAAAGATGCTTGGACTCAAAATGGAGAGTATGAGGTTCCAAATTTTGTTGTAAGGTGTGAAATGATTACTAAGGTGATCGATGACCCTAGTCAAAAGGAGAATCTATTTTATACTAAATGTCTTATATAGGAAAATGTGTGCTTTTTGATTATTGATAGCGGAAGTTGTGCTAATGTGGCTAGTGCTACTTTGGTTGATTTCTTAAAGTTGCCCAAAATCAAACTTTCCACACCATACAACCTTCAATGGTTAAATAATTGTGGTGAGTTGAAGGTGAATAGGCAAGTGGTGTTTCAATTCAAAATCAGGAATTATCATGATGAGTTAAATTGTGATGTGATATCCATGCAAGCTTGCCATCTCTTTCTTAGGAGACCATTGAAATATGATATTTACCAAGAATAATGAGAGGACCAATTAGTACTCTTTTGAGTTGAATGGTTAAAAATTCACTCTCCATCCACTTTTGCCATCTTAAGTAAATGAGGGTCACCAAAAATTAAGAGAATTGAAAGAGAAAGATAAGAAATAAGGTGAGAAAGAGAACCAAAATGAGAAGAGGGATGAAGAATATAAGGTTGAAGGGGAAGAGTCCCATGGTGATGTTGGCTAGGAACAAAGATATTTCAAAAGATCATGATGAAAAAACACCCATGCTCCTCCTAGCCCATGCTTTTTATGCTAACCACTCTACTTCTCATATACCCCATTCTATTTCCCTTATTTTGCATGATTATGGAGATGTGTTTCCAAAGAAACTTCCTCAAGGATTACCCCCACTTTTGGGAATTTAGAATCAAATTGATTTTGTGTTAGGTTCTTAATTACCCAATAAATCGGACTACCAAAGTAATCCAAAGGAGATAAAAGAGCTCTAAAGGCAAGTTGAGGAACTCCTCAAAAAGGGATATATCAAAGAGAGCATGAGTCCATGTGCAGTTTTGATGTTTCTAGTGCCAAAGAAAGGTGGAACATGGCGCATGTACGTTGATTACTGAGTGATCAATAAAATAATGGTAAAGTATAATCACTCAATTCCCCATTTGGATGATATATTTTATGAGTTGAATGGTTCTTATGTGTTTTCTAAGATAGATCTTAGGAGCGGGTACCACCAAATCTGACTGCAACCGGGTGATGAGAGAGAGACTACATTCAAGACTAAGTTTGGTCTATATAGATTGTTGGTCATGCCTTTTGGCCTCACCAATGCTCCTAATACCTTTATGAGGTGGATGAACCATGTGATGAAATCGTTCATAGGGAATTTTGTTGTGGTATACATTGATGATGTTCTAATTTATAGCAAATCCCTTGAAGAACATGTCTTACATTTTCAAAATATGTTTGAAAATCTTAGAAAAGAGAAGTTGTATGCTAATCTTGAAAAATGTTCTTTTGGTGTGAATGAAGTTTTGTTCTTGGGCTTTGTTATGAGCTCAAGAGGATTTAAGGTGGATGAATCTAATATAGACGCCAACTCCAAAATCCATTGGTGAAGTAAGAAGTTTCCATGGTTTGGCTAGTTTTTATAGGTGATTTGTCAAAGGATACATTGATCGAGATGATCCGTAAGGATAACCTTTTAAATAAGGTGATGAGCAAGCCACTGCATTTGAAGCTTTGAAGGCTATGCTTAGCTCTGCCACCTTGTTGTAATTACCCAATTTTGATAAGATATTTGAGATTGAATGTGATGCAAGTAAGGTAGGGATAGGTTCTATCTTAATGCAAGATCATAAACCTATAGCCTATTTTAGTAAAAAGCTCAAGGGCACAACTCTAAATTATTCCACCTATGATCTAGAGTTATACGCCTTAATTAGAGCCTTGAGTAATTGGAAAAATTATTTGTGGCCCAAGGAGTTTGTGATTCACACTGATCATGAATCCTTAAAACATCTCCAAGCATAAGATAAACTCAATAAAAGACATGCCAAGTGGATTGATTTTCAAGAGACTTTCCCTTATGCAGTTTAATACAAAAAGGGAAAGAAAAATATGGTATCCAATACATTGTCTAGGAAGCATGTGCTTATCTCTACATTGTCTTCTATATTGATGGAAATGGAGAGTCTAAGGACAATATTCCCTGAGGACCCCAAATTTTCTCAAGTCTACCAAGATTGTAAGACATGGGGTAGGGAAAGGAGGGAGAAGGATAGTGCTTCTATGCCCTACTCCAAATTTGATGGTTTCTTGTTCAAAAAATGAAGGTTTTTTATGCCCTCTAGGTCATGGAGAGAATTGTTTGTAAGAGAGTAACATGATGGGTGTATGATGGGTCACTTTGGAATAGACAAGACCCTTGGAATCCTAGAGAAAAAAGTCTATTGGCCTAAGATGTGTCAAGATGTTGCTAGAATTTATGGCCCATTCATGGATTATAGAAGTGCAAAATCTCACCTTCTCTCTCAAGGATTGTACACTCCACTACCCACTCCCCAATTCCCATAGTTTGAAGTCTCTAATAATTTTGTTTTGGGATTGCCTAGGACAAGGAGTGGTAGAGATTGCATTTTTGTTGTGGTTGATAGGTTCTAAAAAATGGCCCATTTCATTCCATGTCATAAAATTGATGATGTTTCTAATGTGGATGTTGTTATTGGTATTCTTTGTTTATTGAGCATGTTGTCAAAATACATGGAATTCCTCAAACCATTGTTATTGATAGGGAGTCTAAGTTCCTGTAACACCCCCCCCCCCCCCATTTTTAGGCTAGAACATAAACCGTCATTCCTATGCATAGATGTTCCAAAAGGTCATAAATCCAATTCAAATTTTATGTGTTAATCATTAATGTAGTGTGGGAATATAGTTGATCATAAGTCGAGATCATAGAGGTCCCTTAACTCAAGGACTAGTTGAAAGTTTTCCTATCGTTCAAGTTTTAGTGAGCGTCAAAACTTGGGTCAAATTCAATCAACCATAAATCATTCTATATAACGAAATGTGTGGCCTACTTTATATCAAATGAAATATCTTCTAATTAGATTTCCAACGACACCAATTTCACCCAAATTCGATATCGGAGTAAAACATTATGCCCGTTTTACTCTTGAATATCAGCCTGGAAACTGTCTAACAACATATCTGACAACTTATCACATTTTTTATGACATTTATGATGCCTTATCATAAAATGTCGCCAGCATGAGGTAGAAAATCATATTTTTTAGCTCTTAATCCATATATTATCAGTTTTACAACATCTCAATCCTCTTTACTCTCAATAACAAGATGGAAACTAGGGTTTCCTCCAAGATCAAGAAGTTAAGAAAATGAATCCTCAAGTTCAAGATCTTCAAGAAACAAATCAAGATTCAAGTTTTCTTCCCTTCCATAGATCAAGAATTCATCTTCCTAAGTAGAGATATTCAGGAAACATATCAAGATCCGAGTTTTATCTATCTAGATCCGGGTTCCATCTTTCAGATCTTACAATTTAAGGTACGCGGGGTTTTCTTAAAATCTCATTGGAAGAGAAATCATGTTTTTAGGAAAATGGTTTCAGACTTATGAACATATTCATGTTTTAGAAGTATTGATGATATAGTTTTGACCTTTAGGCCTTCTCCTAAATTAATTTAAAGTGATATATATATATATATATATATATGTATGTATGTATTTTAAGGTTGATGATTGAATTGAGAGCATGATTCATGTAAAATCCCTCTCTGGTTATGATTTTTCCTTTACTTATGACATGTTATAGATTGTTCAAATGTGTTTCAAAAAGTTTGATATGAAAGGTTTTGAATAACGTCATGTTTGGCTTATGATTTTAATCACAAAAGAGAGAGGGTAGTTATGTTGATAAATGTGAAAATATTCATATAATAAAAGAGTGCATGATTTTGCCAAAAGCACATGACCACTATATGTTTGAGGAATTCTTGCATAGTTTTGACTTATGCTTTGGAACATGAAATCTCTTAAACTATTTGCATGTTTGGGTGGTCTGAATTGAGTTTTCATGAAAGAATCATGCATGATACATTATGGCTCAGAAAATTGGACTTGCAAGTATTGGTGTGATGACACCAACTCAGATAATTCCATGGTAATTCAGAATAGAATAGAACACATGGTAGAAATTAGATTTTTATATGATAAAATTAGAAAAAAATACATGATTCAGAACAAGATAAAATTGGGCATAAAGAGAGGTTAGGTGGTTCCTTGAAGAAGGCATGAGTTCAGATAACTTATTGCCCAAAACCATGATTTGCCGAGTCAGGTATATTATATTACACTTGCCTAGTGCCGTGTGGCGTATCAAAATCAGAAACTTTAACCCTTGCAGCACACTTGGGTTGGGGTCTTCCCCGCCGAGTCAATAGTGGATTCCATACAACCCGTGGAGTATTAGAATTGTAGGGGAGTGCCACCTAACACAGAAGCAATACAAAGATCAGAAACTGTATTGACAGAAAGTTTTATGATTTATCAAAAGTGCCCATATGTCTTGAATTCATATCATACATGGTATTTTATGACTAGCTATCAACTATTTTATTTATATAAAGGCATTATTTTGGATTGTTTTGTGTACCAGTACATCTGTATTGACCCCCTCCCCCTATCTCTCAGGTTTTGAGGCTCAGTCTAAGGGTCTAAATAAGTAGTAGATAATTCAGACAGCAGATCAGATTTTGCAGTGGTGAGCCTTCTCCATTCCAGAAGGCCAGTCCTTTCAGAATATATTATTTATTTCAGTTTTGGTCTACTGGGGGCCTTGTCCCAGTTTTCAGATAGTTGTCAGATTTTCATGTAGTAGAGATTTCATAGAAGGTTTCAGATGATGTTTAGTTGAAATTGGATTTTTTTTCTCATTGTTAAACTAAATGTAGAATATGACCATGTTTCCCTAGAATATTTTATTTCCATATTTCCTTTATGGTTTAGGATATCCATCATAGCCAGGGCCCTAGTTTGGGTCGTGACAAACTTGGTATTAGAGCACAGTTCATGGTCCCAGGATGTCTGTGAAATCGCATCGGGTAAAGTTTTGTTTATGGGTGTGTATAGCGCCACACTTATAAGTAGGAGCCTATAAGGCGTTTAGGAATGTCTCCCTTTCTTTATGTTCTAGTTCATGCTATAGAGTCAGAATGCTCCTCTTTCCTACTTTAATTCGTGCTATGGGATTGCCCATACAAAAGTAATAGTCATCCCCATTCTTTTCTTACTATGATGTTCTCAGACATGTCTCATTATTAGGGTGATTCAAGTGCAGAAGTTTAGATTTTAAATGGTATGGTCCTTTCTGATTGAGCCATATAACATTTTGAAATTGTGCAAGGACTTTTGAAGAGTCCATTAGAGCTTCGGGGTGTATTGATTCAAATGTGAACCTTGATCTTGATAAAATCATGCTTTTCCTCCTATAGTATTAAGTTATTCAGTCTTTTTAAAAAATTTATGTTGCAGATGTCATGCTTAAGGGAGGATGATATGTAGCAGAATGTTGGAATTGTATTTTCATCCGAGTAGTAGTATAAGTTAAGTGTCGGTGTCATGACCAATTGATAGTGATATTGGACCAAGAAGCTGGTGATGTGAAGTCATAAAGTTAAAAGTTAAAGTGAGGGTGACTTTTGTGTAAATAAACATTTTAGTTGCATAACCGATGTTTGAGGATGATCTATCCCTTTATAGTGATAGACTAATGTGGTAGCTAGTAGCATGTGTGTATTGCATGGTGGTCTATGGGAGAAGTGTTTGACTCAGATTTTTTATTTATAGAGAGTAAGATATGTATTCTTAGATCATTGATTATTGTGTGTCAAGTTTCTAACTCTTGTAATCTTGTTATCATTGTGTTGTTGAAACTCAAAGTCTAGTGAAGCCGTGTGGGGCTCTTTCGATTCACTAGCATAGTTGCCTTGTCATTCATCTCATTTCCTTGTTCAAAATACAAAAATTAAAGTCTAGTGAAGCTGTGTGAGGCCTATTTCAATTCACTAGCAACTTGTTGTTCATCTTATTGTTCTTGTGTTGGTTGGAACTGGAGTTTTAGAGGTGTAATGGCAAGAAAAGTGGTAAGGGCAATTTATTGAATATATGTTTAGCCGAATCTTTTTCCATAAGACTAAGTTGGTAATGAAGTAATACGTCCTTGTGTGTTAGTTTAGTAGAAGGTAGAGAAGGAGTTATTAGTCAAGGTGAATTGTTGGTTTCCTGAAGTATGAAAATGACTAGATTGATTAGTAAGTTATAATTATAGACTCATGGTTGTCTGTGGAATCTGAAGGTAGTCTAAATGTATGCTTGGGTAAGTAAGTGCGATGTGAGAAAGACATATAAATAGATAAGATTGTATGGGGTTATAGTATAAGATTAAGGTTGACCATGTCTACTTTGTGACTTTACCCCCCCCCCCCTTTGACCTTCTTTTTATTGGTAGTTGTAAACTAGTACTACTTGTGAGAAGGTCTGCAGTAGATTTTTGAGGTATTTGGATGGAATATCCCAATTTGATGGACTAGTATATTGTGTTGCATTCTTCATTAGAGGTAAATGATTGATGTTAGACTATAAGCTTGAATTTAATGAAGAATGTGGTTGTAAGAATAATGGGTTAAGATTAATAATGTATGTTTTGCGAGAATTATGTGTAAGGTTGGGTTGTAAATCATGTTTAGCACTAGACATTAAGTTTGAATAGTTGATGTCCATGAAGGTGGATGTGATGATTTCTTGGTTAATGATACTAGTTATATGGAAGTGATCTAATAGGCTTGAACGATTTATGCAAGAGCTTAATTTTATTTGATTCGTAATGAAGTATGATGTTGTATGTATGATGTAGAATTATGCCCAAGGTGATATGGAGTTGCGGCATTTTCTAATACTATTAGATATTGCATATGGCTAGTAGTACCGTTGAGTTACTAGGTAGGAAAATACTAATAGATGGTATATGGTGTTCTAAATTGCCAAGTTAAGGAGTTTTGATTGATAGTGTTGAGCCTTATGATATGATCTTGATTCGCATGGTAGAGAGATATAAGTTTGGAGTTGCACTATTGGTAGGCTATGACGGAAGTAGTATGGTTCAACAAAGGCTTGGTGATATCCATGTTAAGTGTTAGAATCTAAGTTGGAGTTTTTGAAGATTGAGCTAATAGAAATAAAATTTGAGGCACTAGAGGGTGTACACTCCGACTATAGGGATACTTATGAAGACCCGATGTTAGTAAGTATGCAAGTATTATATGATGACTATTGATGGCTATAGAAAGATAAAGTGTATCTCAGAAGGTAGTATTAATAATGGGTTTTTCACTTTCAAGTGAAGTCATTCGGTTTAAGTTCTATGATGTGCATGTATGGTCATTTTCCAGACCCCAGAGTTCAATGAGTGTAGTTCAGTTTAAAGTCTAGAAAGAGATCTATCAAACTTAAGATGATGAGTTGAAGCTAAGGGAGAGATGATAGATCAAATAACCAAGTTAGGTTCTCAGATTCTAATAGTTATGCCAGTATAATATAGAACATTAGAAAGTGAGGGTGGGACTCAACCCATTCTTATCTTAATATTTTTCAGCTATCCCAATACCTACTCATGCTTTGCATTTCGGTTCCATGGCCATAGTTCATGTTCATGCATATAATAAAGAGTCATATACTCTTCCAGTTCTAAAATGAGTAGTTCTAGTTCATTCAGTAGTTGGAATCACATTCCATATACTATGAAATCCGAATTGAGGTCATGAAGATCATGACTCATGTACTCACGCTTTATAGTATGCTTAGTTCCTATAACTCATGCTATACTCCAAATGATTGGCAAAAAAAATTCAGCTTATAGCCATGTATGCCCTCAATTCAGATTTACTTTGATGAATCCTTGATGTGGATTCGCTATTGCTCAGGCCTCAGTTAAGTGTCAAGTCTCGTATAATATCCTTCCGTGCTTCAAGATCTTATATTCTAACCTTTTAGTGACTCCTTCTTATGTGATGATAGTGGTGATAAGTAAATATTTCTTGTTGATGAAAGATCATTGTATGCTTATTTTAGATAAGGCCATAAGAGTGAAGTGAGATTTAGGACAAGTCTTTGATACATGTTATGGTTAGTTAAAATTTGTGTGTGTATGTTCCTGGGGTAGCGCGTGGGATTTATATTGATAATGGTTAAGAGACTATGTGAAGTATGTATTTACGGGTGTTTTCCTTGAAGTTCATAGATGGTTATAAAATAGGCCTGAATATTATGTTAGAATTTAAGTGGAGAAATGCAATATGCACTAATGAATCCATAGTAAGAGTTCAGAGTTAGTCATTGAAGTGGTAGGGCACATTATGCTTAGGATGTGATAAAGAAAGAGATATGGAAGGTTGAATCATATGGTTTAGAATAGTATCGTGGGTGGCATATTGTATTTTATGATTTAGAGTTACACTTGATCACGATGAAAGATTTAAGCTACTTTAGACATTAGTAGAAAGATTTATCAATGCCCATATAAGAATTATAAGGTTAATCAAATAAGCATGGCATTTGGGGGGAATAGTATAGTTAAGGGATATTCGAGAAGTGTGTGAAGCTTGAAAGTAAGAAGTTGCATTGCCTAAGGCTTGGTAATTCTATCCTAGTTTATGAGTCATATGTCTCTATTCCATGCCATAGAGTGATGTCATTATTGTGATTCCTTAGTTGGATGTCTTGTGTAGCTCAGGCCCAAGATTCCTTGCTCCTTAATGCTACTACAACTTCTTTAGAAAGAGTGTTGAAGAGATACTCCAGTTAAGTCTAAGTTTCTAGTATAATTCAGTCTGTATAACAGACAATTTAGTTTAACAGTTGGGTAGACAAGTATAGTGGTTTCCTACCTTTTCACTCAGTCCTACTAACCGAATTATTATGCGTATGACCATCCTAAGATATAATCTATTCCATCCATGTAAATTGCGAATTCAATTTAATAACAGCATCATGTTTCAGATTCAGTTATCTATTCATGACTCGGTGCATAAGAGTTCAACGTATAATCTTAAGATTTTCCAAGTATTTTAGCTCAGGTAGTATAAATACCCTAGTACAATCTAATTCTTATTGTCTCATGATTCGTACTTGCATAAATCATCACTTCTCAATTTCAATATGTATGATCGTATCACGAACATTTTAAGGGAATCCTAAAATTCTCAATATGAACTAGCTCCTTGAAGCAAGTAAAGTCAAGTCAACTAAGAATTCAATTTCATGATAGAAGTTTAAATGTTTCAGCTTGGCTATATCCTTTCTTAGAAGACATATCATGTCCATTTTATTCCATACCTTAAAGACTTTAACATTCTTACCCATCATTCGGGGACGAATGATCCCAAGGGGGAGATAATTTAATACCCTGCATTTTCGGGCTAGAACATAAACCGTCATTCCTATGCGTAGATGTTCCAAAAGGCCATAAATCCAATTCAAATTTTCTTTGTTAATCATTAATGTAGTGTGGGAATCTATTTGAGCATGAGTCGATATCATAGAGGTCCCTCAACTCAAGGACTAGTTGAAAGCTTCTCTATCATTCAAGTTTTAGTGAGCATCAAAACTTGGGTCAACTTCAATTGACTATAAATCATTTTATATGACGAACTGTGTGGCCTACTATATATCAAATAAAATCTCTTTGAAATAGATTTCTAACGATACCAATTTTACCCAAATCCGATATCGGAGAAAAAGGTTATGCCCACTTTACTCTAGTATATCAGCCTGGAAACTGTCTGACGATATATCTGATGGCTTATCACATTTCTGACGACATTTCTGATGCCTTATTAGTAAATGTCGTCAGCCTTATGCAGAAAATCATAATTTTCAGCTCCTAGGTGATGACCTAGGCTGACGGGCTATCACAGATCTGACGGCTTATCAACCTTGGTCGTCAGCTGAAAATTTCAGCAACTGAGAAGTGATTTTGTAGGGGTATTTTGGTCTTTCCCTCACTCCAAAAACCTTCTCCATGAATATAAATTGAACCCTAAGCATTATAATCCATATATTATCAATTTTACAACATCTCAATCCTCTCTACTCTCAATAACAAGATGGAAACTAGGGTTTCCTACAAGATCAAGAAATCAAGAAAATTAATCCTTAAGTTCAAGATCTCCAAGAAACAAATCAATATTCAAGTTTCCTTCCCTTCCATAGATCAAGAATTCATCTTCCTAAGTGAAGATATTCAAGAAACGGATTAAGATTCGAGTTTCATCTATCTAGATCTGGGTTTCATCTTTCAGATCTTATAATTTAAGGTACACGAGATTTTCCTAAACTCTCATGGGCATAGAAATCATATATTTAGGAAAAGAGTTTTAGACTTATGAACATATTCATGTTTTAGAAGCATTGATGATATTGTTTTGGCCTTTAGGCCTTCCCCCAAATTGATTTAAACTAATAAATGTATATATGTATGTGTTTTAAGGTTGATGATTGAATTGAGAGCATGATTCATGTAAAATCCCTCTCTGGTTATGATTTTTCCTTTACTTATGACATGCTATGGATTGTTCTAAATGTGTTTCGAAAAGCTTGATATGAAAGATTTTGAATAACGTCATGTTTGGATTATTATTTTGATTGCAAAAAAGAGAGGGTAGTTATGTTGATAAATGTGAAAATATTCATATAATGAAAGAGTGCATGATTTTTTCGAAAGCACATGACCACCATATGTTTGAGGAATTCTTGCATAGTTTTGACTTATGTTTTGGAACATGCAATCTCTTAAACTATTTGCATGTTTGGGTGGTCTGAATTGAGTTTTTATGAAAGAATCATGCATGATACATTATGGCTCAGAAAATTGGACTTGCAAGTCTTGGTGTGACGACACCAACTCAGATAATGCCATGGTAATTCAGAATAGAATAGAACGCATGGTTGAAATCAGATTTTCATATGATGAAATTAGAAAAAAATGCATGATTCAGAATAGGATAAAATTGGACATAAAGAGAGCTTAGGTGGTTCACCGAAGAAGGCATGAGTTCAGATAACTTATTGCCCAAAACCGTGATTTACCGATCCAGGTATATTATATTACGCTGGCCTAGTGCCATGTGGCATATCAGAATCAAAAACTCCAACCCTTGTGACACACTTGGGTTGGGGGCTTCCCCGCCGAGTCAATGACGGATTCCATACAGCCCATGAACTATCAAAATTAAAGGGGAGTGCCACCTAACTCAGAAGCAATATAAAGATCAAAAACTGCATTGACAGAAAGTTTTATGATTTATCAAAAATGGCCATATGTCTTGAATTCATATCATACATGATATTTTAGGACTAGCTCTCAATTATTTTATTTATATAAAAGCATTATTTTGGATTGCTTTACGTACCAGTACATCTGTATTGACCCCATCCACCCTACCTCTCAAGTTCTGAGGCTTAGTCTAGAGGTCCAAATAAGCAGTAGATAATTCAGATAGCAGATTAGATTTTGCAGTGGTGAGCCTTCTCTATTCCAGAAGGCCTATCCTTTCAGATTATGTCATTTATTTCAGTTTTGGTCTACTGGGGGCCTTGTCCTAGTTTTTAGATAGTTGTCAGATTTTCATATAGTAGAGATTTCATAGACGGTTTCAGACGATGTTCAGTTGATATTGGATTTTATTCCTCATTGTTAAACTAAATCTAGAATATGACCATGTTTCTGTAGCAGATTTTATTTCTGCATTTTCTATTTATATATTTATGAATGGTGTATATGATTACAAGTTAGAAGGGCTCTCAGGCCTTCATTGGGATGTCCGTCATGGCCAGGGCCCCAGTTTGGGTCGTGACAGTTCCTTAATAACTTTTGGACGTCACTATAGGTAGGCTTGGCACCAAATTTCTTTTCTCAATGTCTTGCCACCCACAAAAGGATTGGAAAATAAAAGTGGTAAATAAAACCTTGAGTTCTATGTTGCGCACCTTAGTTAAAGAAAAAATGTCCTCTTAGGAGGACCACCTACCTTTAGTCGAATTTTCTTATAATCGTGTTATCAATTAGACTATTGGTAAGACTCTCTTTGAATGTGTTTATAATTTTAACCCCCTTATTAGATCTTACATCTATGCCTAGTGATGTTGTGATAAGCTTATATGGAAACAAGAGGGGGAAACCACAAAGAAGTTGCATGGGAAAGTGAGAATTCTCCTTGAGAAAAAGAATCAAGAGGGGGAAACAAGGGAAAGAAGCGGCTTGTGCTTGAACCAGGTGTTTGGGTATGGGTGAACCTCCAGAAGGATAGGTTTCCAACCCATAGAAAATCCAAAATAATTCCTGTCACACCCCTAATTTTTACCACCCAACCCCGCTAAGAGTTGATTTTAGAAAAAAATGGATTTTTCCAAGTAAAGTGACATTTTAAAAAGGAATTATTTATTTTACAGAGTCGACACTTGAAATTGAGTTTGGGTGTTCTAAGTCACCTTATTGAATTCCCATTCAAAAGAAAATGACTCTTTATTTTTAGTCCGCGAATTAAAAATCTGGATAAGGAATTCTATTAACCTAGCGGAAGGTGTTAGGCATGCCTCGAGTCCCGTAGTTCTAGCACAGCCGCTTTAATGACATGTTTAGCTTAAATAAATCTTTTGAATATATAGTATTTGTCGGCCTAAAAGTGACTTCTATACTGCTTTTTATTTATTTTGAATATATTTAAACCAACTTATTATATTAATGTGTGGCTTACCGACAACTGTACTTTCTAGCCTTACCATGAGTTTTGGTATATTTCTCATCCCTTTGTGGCATTTATGGATCGTTCCCATTTTTCAAGTCTAAAGAAACATTTAACATGTTTAAAGTCTACCCGTCCCAATTAGATCGGCTTCAAATGGTATGCTAATTTTATTATAACGAATGGTCAGTAGCAGTGCTTTCTGACTTCATCGTTAATTAGCGCTTATATATTAAACTTAATTTTATAGAGATTAAAAACCTAACTCATTCTTTTATGAATTGAAAATCCTTTTAATAATGGGTTTGGAAGTAAAACTCGTGTCTCATCTCATTTCTTTCTTTTTCATAGTAATAAATAGTAAATTAATTAATCATACATGCTAATTCTAAGCCACGATAACATTAGCATATGTCAACAATTCAACCCAAACTAGAAAAATACAGTATCAAACAAGCAAACACTCAATCATAAAATCCAGAAAATGATTTGACAAAGTATGAAAATTACAATTAAAAATAATTGAAAGAGATATGAACCCAAAATAAGAATTAAATAGATTATAATATGGTAAAAAACCAAAATAGAAAAAATCAAGAATTTCAAGTCAAATACTGAAAAGTGTTGTGCATGAAATTCATACGTGAACGTTTATGAGTACTTTTAACTCATTCAATGAAGGAAGAAATATCCATATTGCAAGTATCAAACCATTTTATTAATTTCATAGCCTTAGATGAACATGTCATGTAAATTTTTTAAATTAAAAATAAAGAAGAAAATATTTAAATACTAAAATAGCGTAAAACTTTGGCTTTGGTAAAAATTAGGCGTTTGCAGAATATCCTCTTTTGTTTGGAAACATGAAGAGTTTTCAAGCAAAGATGTGCACATGACTAATTTTTGACCTAACTATTTAATCAAAAGTAAAACGTAAACAATAGGAAAGAGGTGTGACCGAGCCCTGGCTTTGGGAAACCTATATATCTCGGATTATAAAAGAATTAGGTCGTGTAGTTCAAATGGGTGCAGGAATGAAAGGATAAGTTAAAGAGTCGAATGAGGTCCCATCGAAGTTTTAGTCTGTGACTGCTTTTATTACATCAGAGAAAAAAAGAAAACTAGAAAGAAAAAATACAAGATCTTATCTATTATAATTGTCTTGATTCTCTTGCTTCAAATCTTTCTTTTGGATCTCCAGCTATCGCCTCATCTTCATTTGGTGGGTATCTTGATCTCAAAATTTAATCTTATAGTTAAGATTTAAAACTTGAGCTTGAAACTTGGATCGAGTTGTTCACACTCCTCCAAAGAACAATTTATATAATATTTTTGGATGTTTATTGTAACACCCCACACTTTTGGAATAAAGTTAAACTGTCTTTTCTACATTTATAAACCCAAACTATAACACCCCGTACTATTCTTAGCTTAATTCATCTTTTAGTTGCATGCTTAAGGGGCTTAAGGATTGAAATTTTCACTAAGTGTTGGGGGATTAGTCATTTTAAAGACTCCTAAACTTTGAGGATTTTTATTTTTCCCAACCCCGAGACATTAGTTTTTGAGTTAATTCATGTTCAGGGATATGAGAAGAATGTCACGAGGCAATTTTAGATTTTCTAAACAAGGTTTGGGTCACGTTTGGATCACGAATCTAGCAAGTCACTACGATAGGGCTGCATTACGACGACATTCCATTTGGAACGTACATCACGTCGCAGTGAAGGTGTTTTCATCCAGTTCTTGATTCATAATTTGAATGCATGTTTCATGGAATTTATCCTAGGGTATAAAGTTCTTATTAGGTGAAAATTTTCATAGAAATTACTTGGAGCAAAGTTGAGCTAAGAGCCTTTGATTCGTCTAAAGTTTGATATTCGATTTTACAATGGTCAACTTCAAACATGTATAACTTTTGATATATGTGAAATTTTTCAACTCAAGACCCAACAAATGTTAGATAATTCAGTCATCTTTCCAACGATACCAATTTCTCCTTAATCCAATACTTTAGCAAAAAGTTATGACCATTTTTGTCTGAAATAGTAAGCCACAGTGATAAGACCGCATCACGGTGGGCATGCAAAACACAATTAGAGATTTAAAAATATTAGAAGGGCAATTGGGTCTTTTCTCCCTCAGCCCAATCATTAATAACATGACTGGGGCATCAGTTAGGGCATTATTTTCCCTTCTTCTCCAATTATCCTCCTAAGAAAACTATTCCCTTTCCCAAGAACACAATTTCAATTCCTTTATCCCTAAGTAATCTAGAATTCAAGCTTTCCAAGATCAATATTCTTTAAGAAAGCATTAAAAATTAGGGTTTCACTCCCAAGTTAAGAAATTTAAGGTACGTGGAGCTATTCTAAATCTCATGGGCATAGGTTTTATGATTTTAAAAAGCTTTAAGGTTATATATGCATGTATATGTAATGAGTTTTTGAGAAATTATTTAAGAGCATGCATCATGAATCCAATTTGATGAAAGTACGTAACTATCATGGGTTTTTCCATAAATTTGATTTATAGTCTTGTGCATATATGATTTGAGTTTAAAAAGTGATTTATGAATGTGACTTGTGAAATTCCTTACCCCGTGATGAGATTTATGGTCTTTGCATGTTATGAATGTGTTTGAGAGCACGAATTTTAATCCCCTTTTTTATTGTGGGATTTATGTATAACTAAGTGTTGGGGCTGATTTATGAATGATGATGCTTTCTTGAGTCTTAAATGCCTCTTGGTAATTATACTTTATTATTTCATATGTTTTTAAGAAGGGTATTCTTGTTCTAAAGGCTCTTATGTCCTAGTGGAAATAATGTATGAATTAAATGATTGAATTGACCACTGTTTGTTTAAGTCTTAAAAAGAGAGTGTGCTTATATAAGTTTTCATATATTTTTAAAATAAGAACTATCTTGTGATATTTAAGTCTTTTGGGTGGTCATTTATACGTCTTTAAATGAAAAGGGCTAAAAATGAGATATGATATGATATGGCTTGCAGGTTTAGGAATGACGATACCTATTATGAAATTCCCTTAATTAAGAAAGGAAATAATGTTTTAAAATCATGAAGCATGGTTTTAAAGAAATAAAATTGGGCTTAAAGAGAGCTAGTTGGTTACCCAAAGAAGTCTTGAGTTAAGATAACTCTTATCCCCAAACCATGTTTTGACGATACGGGTTTATAATGTCCTATAATATGGGTTGTATGCTGGTAACGTCCTTATGGCGTAGTACGAATAACAGACCCCAATCCTTGCAGCAAACTTAGATTGGGGGCTTGGCCGCCGAGTCAAGGGCAGAGTCCATACAGCCCGTGGATAAGTACGTTTATGGAGTGTACCATCTATCTCAGAAGTAAAGTAAAGAGTTGAGTCATGATTACAAGAAAGTGTCTTGAAGATTATCAAAATTATGCTCATGTATTTTCAATTGTTTTATGCTGACCTGCTTTTATGAAATACTCTTACCTATGCTGTATAAAAATATTTTTTTTTGGATTGTTCTATGTACCAATACCTGTTTTTATTGAAACCTTATATTTTTTAGGTTCTACGGTTTAGTCCCATGGTCCATCACATTAGTATTAAACTTGGGGTATGACAACAGTGGATGAGTTGTCTATCTTTCAAAAGTCATTTACTTATATATCGAGTCTTTTAATATATGGTCCAGCTGGGCCTTTGTCCTGGCCTGGACAATTAGTATTTAGTAGAGGCTTCGTAGACGGTATTTGAAGTGTTGTATTGTCATATTTTATAGACACAGTTGTATTATACATTTCCATTAAATTTTCATTATATCTTCCGCACTTTGATTATGTATGGATTACTCTTATGATAGTATACTAAGGGATTTCTCGGGCCTTCGTGGTTTACGATGCCCATTGCAGCCAGGACCCCAGCTCAGGTCATGACAAGCTTGGTATCAGAGCACAGTTCATGGTCCCAGGGTGTCTACGAAGTCGTGTCTAGTAGACTCTTGCTTATAAGTGTGTGGTGCACCACACTTATAATCAAGAGTCTACCGAGCGTTTAGCAGTTGTTTCTTATTCTTTCATACTCTTGTTCATGCTATAGCATCGTCCATGCAAAATTTATCAAAATTCTTTCCTTACTCTAATATTATTAGATATGTCTCATTTAAAAATTCTTTCCTTTAAAAATTCTTGTTGCAGATGTCATTCTTATTGGTAGTGAGATGGTTCGAAAATTAGTGATATGAAGTCACAAGGTTAGAAGTCAACATGAGGGTGACTTTTGCGTAAATAAATAGTTTTAGTTGCATAAACCTTGACAGAGGGGTGGTTTACTCTTTTATGGTGATTGGCTGATACTGTAGCAAAATTTTTAGAGTGTATTGTATTTTGTGTAGGAAGTTTTTAGCTATTATTATTATTAATTCAAAATAGGGAAGAAGCCCAGAGTGGATAGTTATGGTGGTTGTAGAAATCATTTATAGGTAGTAAATGCATAGGGGTAAAATAGTCAATAAGTACGGGTAGAGATTCATTGGTGTGTATGGAACTTGAAGGTTATGGGGGTGTATGTATGGGTAAGTAAATATGATATAGGAAAGAGAAATATGTTGATAAGATCGTAATGGGATATATTATAAGATTAAGGTTGAGTATCCTCATTATGTGATTTTACCTTCTTAATTGGTCTTTTCTATAGTAGTTGTAAACTAGTAATACATGTGAGAAGGTATGTAGTGGATTTTGTGATATATATATACATGAGAATAAGAGAAAAACGATGAATTATGGTTAAGTCATTAGGTGGATAAGAGCGTAAGTATATAAGAATAAGTAGAACCCTCCAGGTAGCATGTTGTTAGATAATGTTTTATATGTATAAGTGTCATGTGTACCTAGTTCACGTTCTTGAATTTTGTAGTATGGAGTAGTCAGGGAGAGTTTAGCATTTATGTACATGGCGGTATCCCTTTTTTTGTTAAGAGTTGTGGCTATAGATTTGATGTGAGGTTATGTCCGCAAGTCTAAGATTGTGACTTTGATCTAAGGGAGAAATGATGAATAAGGTACCTCACAAATTCTCTTGTGGTGTCAAGTTTCAAGTACGAATCATGATAAATCAATTCCTATTCAAGCAAGCTCCTCCTACCTCAATTTGAATGGACATCTACCAATGTCTTATGTATTGAAGTAATGCCTATGCCCAAGGTCTGAGTTATCTATGCAACTTATGTTATGATCCGACCTTCAAACTAGAAGCAATGATGTCTCAGTAACCCAATCTTTCAAATATTCAAGCTCTATGTTATGTTTCTCATGATCCATAAAAAAATCCATGTCTCACATCATGATTGGTCCTAAGAAAATATGTTTCTATATGTCACCGATTCATTCTATGTCAGGTTTAGTCAAAGTGATAAAGTTTATTCGTACTCATGACTATCTCAGCTCTGGAAATGAGAAGTAATAGCTTCGAGTGGCAATCCTTGTCTCATTCGTTGACCCCAAAAGTTTTGCCTTTATGATCAACCGCTCATGATATATTCTCTCATGTTTTCACACCATGCCTAGTCCTAAGAATCCATGTAGTGTTGTGTTTATGCCAGAACGACTCTCTACTTATGATCCAGACACTTGATATATGCTGCTCTTCATGTCTATAGTATTGTATCTTTATCTCATATCTCACCTTGAGTAGAGAAATAAGTATATGATATAATCAGATAGTGTTACTCCTTTTCATGATGTATATGCCCGGGTCCCTCAATGACCCTCCGAATGATAGTATGATAGTAGTTATGGAAGAGTAGTATTAGCTTAAGAAGGGGGAGTAGATGTTCTGGGATGTGAAAATATTGATGTGATTTCTTTAGCTAAGGTTATAGGTGAAAGAGGAAAAAAGGAGATGAACTTTCGTTATGTGAAATAGTTAGGAAGGAGATATGTGGCAAAAATATGTAAGAGTGATTGAATTTTCTGGTCATAGTGGTGAGATCCATGAAGTGGGTGCAGTAATTATAGGCTTGAATGTTGTGATTGATATAAACACAACCCATATACAATGTGGTTAGATGTGTGATGTGAGAATTGTAAGTTGGAAATGATAAAGTATGTTATTTAATGTTGGGGCATAACCGAGTAGTGTCTCTAAGCTTAAGTCAATTCATTGTATCATGTAAAGTAAAGAATGTTTCTATTCCTATCTCCTGTAAAATCTCATTTTATGATTGTACCGATGTAAATAAGGGATATTATCACCAAATAAACTTATGCCTTAGGTTGTGATGATTATGATTCATAGAACTAATATGCAAGATCATCCCTATGTAAAGTTTTATTACCTCATGCTTCGTGCTTACGCGTTTCACTAGGGGTTATCATGAAGCTCTTTTGATGCCTTTTCATATTTTGTTGAGGAAAAATGTTCAGTTCGAGGTTATGTTCTTTATTCAATACTTATAGAACTTTAACAAGTTCCTACCCATCATTCGAGGATGAATGATCCCAAGGGAGAGATAACGTAACACCCCGCACTTTTGGGCTAAAGTTAAATCGTCTTTCCTACGTTTATGAACCCTAACTGTAATACCTAATACTATTCTTAGCTTAATTCGCTTTTAGTTGCATGCTTAAGGGGCTTAAGGCTTAAAATTGTCACTAAGTATTGGGGGCTTAGTCATCTTCAAGACCCCTAAATATCAAGGATTTTCATTTTGGTCTTCCCAACCCTGAGACGTTGGCTTTTAAGTTAATTCATGTTCGGGGATATGAGAAGAATGTCTCAAGGCAATTTTGGATTTCCCGTACAAGGTTTGGATCATGTTTGGATCACAAATCCAGCAAGACGCCGTGATAGGATCGTGTCACAGTGACATTCCCTTTGGGACGTACATCGCATCGCGGTGAAGGTGCTTTCATCCGGTTATTGATTTATAATTTGAATGCATGTGTCATGATCTTTATCCTAGTGTGTGAAGTGCTTATTAGGTGAAAAATTTTCATAGAAATCACTTGGAGCAAAGTTGAGCTAAGAGCCTTTGATTCGTCTAAAGTTTGATATTTGATTCTACAAAGGTGAACTTCATACATGTATAACTTTTGATATATGTGGAATTTTTTAGCTCAAGACCCATCAAATTGTATATAATTAAGTCATCTTTTCAACGATACCAATTTCGCCTTAATTCGATATTCGGGCGAAAAGTTATGACCATTTTCATCTGAATAATAAGCCACCGCGATAAGACTGTATCATGGTGGGCATGCAAAACGTAGGTAGGGATTTAAAAATGTCAGAAGGGCAATTGGGTCTTTTTTCCCTCAACCCAATTGTGCATAACATGACTTGGGGCCTCAGTTAGGGCATTATTTGCCCTTCTTCTCCAATTATCCTCCCCAAAAAACCATTCTTTTTCCTAAGAACACAATTTCAATTCCTTTATCCCCAAGTAATCTAGAGTTCAATATTTCCAAGATCAAGATTTTTTAAGAAAGCATAACAAATTAGGGTTTCACTCCCAAGTTAAGAAAATTAAGGTACGTGGGGGTATCCTAAATCTCATGGGCATAGGTTTTACAATTTTAACAAGCTTTAAGGTTATATATGTATGTATATGTAATGAGTTTTTGATAAATTATTTTAAGAGCATGTACCATGAATCCAATTTGATGAAAGTATGTAACTATCATGGTTTTTTTTTCATTAAATGTGATTTATAGCCTTGTGCATACATGATTTGAGTTCGAAAAGTTATTTATGAATGGGACTTGTAAAATTCCCTTCCCTATGACGAGATTTATGGTCTTTGCATGTTATGAATTGTGAATTGGGTTTGAGAGCATGAATTTTAATCCCCCTTTTGATTGTGGGATTTAAGTATAACTAAGTGTTGGGGTTACATTATGAATGATGATGTTTTATCGAGTCTTAAATGCCTCTTTGTCAATTATACTTTGTTATTACATATATTTTTAAGGAGGCTATTCTTGTTCTAAAGGATCTTGTGTCCTAGTGGAAATAATGCATGAATTAAACGTTTGAATTGATCACCGCATGTTTAAGTCTTGAAAAGAAAGCGTGCTTACATAAGTTTTCATATTCTTTTAAAATACGAACTCTCTTGTGATGTTTAAGTCTTTTGGGTGTTCATTTATACGTCTTTGAATGAAAAGGGCTAAGAATATGATATGATATGATATGATATGATATGATATGGCTTTCAAGTCTAGGTATGACGATACCTATTATGAAATGCCCTTAATTATGAAAGCAAAGAATGTTTTAAAAGCATGAAGCATGATTTTAAAGGACTAAAATTAGGCTTCAAGAAAGCTAGTTGGTTACTCGAAGAAGGCTTGAGTTCAGATAACTCTTAGCCCAAAATAAATGTTTTGCCAATGTGGGTTTATGATGTCCTATAATATGCATTATACGCTAGAGATGTCCTTATGGCGTAGTACGAATGACAGACCCCAATCCTTGCGGAAAACTCGAATTGGGGGCTTGGCCGCCAAGTCAAGAACGAAGTCCATATAGCCCATGGATAAGTACGTTTGTAGGGTGTACCATCTAGCTCAGAATTAAAGTAAAGAGTTGAGTCATGATTACAAGAAAGTGTCTTAAAGCTCATCAAAATTATGCCTATGTATTTTCAATTATTTTATGCTGACATGCTTTTATGAAATTCTCTCACCTATGTCGTATAAAATATATTGTTCTATGTACCAGTACCTTTATGTATTGACCCTCTATATTTCAGGTTCTGCGGTATACTCCCATGGTCCATCATAGTAGTATAACACTTGGGATATAACAACAATGAGTGAGCCGTCCATCTTTCAGAAGACATTTACTTATATGTTGAGTCTTTCAGTATATGGTCCAGCCGGGGGCTTTGTCCCAGCCTAGACAGTTAGTATTCAGTAGAGGCTTCGTAGATGGTATTTGAAGTATTATATTATCATATTTTTCAGACACAATTGTATTATAAATTTTCATTGAATTTTCATTATATCTTGCACACTTTGATTATGCATGGATTATGCTTATGATAGTATGCTAAGGGGTTTCTCAGGCCTTAGTGGTTCAGGATGCCCGTTGCGGCCAGGGCCCCAGCTCGAGTCGTGACACTTGTTTTGCTTGATCCCAAGCTAAGAAGATGACTCTTGAGATGTTTGGCTGCTACGTATACAAAGCAGACTCTAACTATCTTCGAGATTGAACATTCTTCTCAACTCTAACTGGAGACGGAATTCCATTCTAGGAAATCAAATCTGTTCTTTGCAGAAAAACCTGCAAGTTGTCAAAGAAAAACAAAACAAAGATGAACAAAATTTTTCTGCCTCAGTTTACACTAGAAAACTTTTGTGAGTTATTAGAAAAATGATAAAATAATTTAAAATAAACAAATGATAATTATAGAAATCTATGCTAGGTACGCAAAAAAAAAACGATTCTTGTTCACAATAATGCAACCAAGGGATGTTATACCTTGTGAATGCATGAAAAAGAATTAGGATATTTTTTTCTTAAAATGCAACTATGGAAGGTCGTACCCTATGAAGACATAAAGAAGAAAAATAGGAGAGTTTATTTCCTAAAATACCAACTAGGTAATATCACATCCTATGAAGACATGAAGAAGAAAAATAAGAGAATTTGCTTCCTAAATTATCAACTAGGGGATGTTGTATCCTATGAAGACTTAAAGAAGGAGAAGATATTAGAGTTTGCTTCCTAAAATGCCAACTAGAGAATGTCGTACCCTATGAATACCTGAAATGCCAACTAGGGAATGTCGTACCTTATGAAGACATAAAAAAGAAAATAGAAGATTTCGCTCCTATAAAATGGCAACTAGGGAATGTTATACACTATGAAGACATAAAGGAGAAGATAGAAAATTTTGTTTTCTAAAATCGTAACTAGGGAATGTCGTACCCTATGAAGACTTAAAATAGAAAATAGAAAATTTTGTTTCCTAAAATGGAAACTAGGGAATGTAGTACCCTATAAAAACATAAAGGAGAAAATGTGAAATTTCGTATCCAAAAATGGGAACTAGGGAATGTCGTACCCTATGAAGACTTAAAGGAGAAGATATGGAAATTCATTTCCTAAAATGACAACTAGAAAATGTCCTACCCTATGAAGACTTAAAGAAGAAGACAGAGAAATTCATTTTTCTAAAATGGCAACTAGGAAATGTCGTACCTTATGAAGAATTAAAGGATAGGAAAATTCATTTTCTAAAATGGCAACTAGGGAGTGTCATACCTTATGAAGATATAAATAAGAAATAAGGAGTTTTGTTCCTTAAATTGACAACCAGGGGATGTCGTACCCTGTGAAGAATTAAAGAAGAAAATAGGAGAATTTATTTCCTGAAATTCCAACTAGAAGAAAATAAGAGAATTTATTTCCTGAAATGCCAACTAGGGAATGTCGTAGCCTATGAAGACATAAAAAAGAAAATATAAAATTTTCTTTCCTAAAATGGCAACTAGGGAATGTCGTACCCTATGAAGAGTTAAAGGAGAAAATTGAAAATTTCGTCTCCTAAAATGGCACCTAGGGAATGTCATACCCTGAAGATTTAAGAAAGAAGATTAGGGAGTTTCATTCTCTAAAGTGTAATCAGGGAAGGTTGTACCTTGTGAGGACTTAAAGAACAAACAAAATAGGATTTTGTTTTAAAAAATGATAACTAGGGAATGTCGTACCTTATGAAAATTTAAAGGAATGAATATAAATATGAATTTTCTAAATTAAAATGCAACTAAGAAGTGTTGTACCCTATGAAGATTTAAAGAAGAAAAATAGGATATTTTATTTTCTAAAATGCAACTAGGGAGTGTTGTACCCTATGAAGATTTAAAGAAGAAAACTAAGAGGTTTTGTATCCTAAAATGACAACTAGGGGATATGTTTCCCTATGAAGACTTAAAGGAAAGAAATGAAAATTTCGTTTCCTAAAATGAAAACTAGGGAATATCGTACCCTGAAGATTTAAGGAAGAAGATTAGAGAGTTTCGTTCCCTAAAGTGTAATCAGGGGATGTTGTACCCTGTGAGGATGTAAAGAACAAAAAAATAGGATTTTATTTTTGTAAAAATGAAAAGTAGGGATGTCGTATCCTATGAAGATTTAAAGAAAAGAATATAATTATGAATTTTTTAAATTAAAATGTCACTAGGGAGTGTTGTACCTTATGAAGATTTAAAGAAGAAAAATAGGATATTTTGTTTTCTAAAATGCAACTGGGGAGTGTTGTACCCTATGAAGATTTAAAGAAGAAAATTAAGAGGTTCCATCTCCTAAAATGACAACTAGGGGATATCTTACCTTATGAAGACTTAAAGGAAAGAATAAAGACTTTCTAACTTAAAAATGCTACTAGGGAGTTTGTACCATATGGAGATTTAACGACGAAAAATAAAGATTTTTGTGATCTAAAATGCAACTAGGGAGTGGTGTACCCTATGAAGATTTAAAGAAGAAAATTAAGAGATTTTGTTCACTAAAATGACAATCAGGGAATGTCGTCTGCTGTGAAGACTTAAAGAAGAAGCTTAAAGGGTTTCATTCCTTAAAGTGTAATCGAGGGACATTGTACCCTGTTAAGGCAAGTTATAATATTTTTTTTCATCTTTTTTTTTTTAAGAATGAAAAACAAATTCCCCAGTTTTGGATATGAGGAACTTCAAAAAATTGACTTTTTTTAAAAAGAAAAAAAATGCCCCAGATATAAAAAAAATTATTCAGCAAGACCGAACCCTATTATAGGACTACCTACGTATCTTGTATCACAAGAATCAGGTCTCACGTAGTTCACAAGAATAGTATTTTTTTTTTTTGAAAGTATGTGCTTTACAAATATTTAGAGAATGAAAAGAATGAAATTAATCTATGAAAAGAATGAAATTAATCTATTTCTTGACTTCATTTGGTACCAACAATTAGCATTATGGTTGATTTATCCCAATTTATGTTCGAACAAAAGTCGAGATCAATTCAAAAGTAATTCCTATAGTTTCAAATGGTACCTTAAATATACTTAAGTTTTGATAAGGTATGTTCATCTTGCCTCAATCAGGGGTATAAAATTCTTTTTATCCTCATGTTTCAAATGTCCTTACCACAAATAAAGTCCTAATCTACTCACAATAGAAGTAATTAGATTTTAGAACATTCTAGAAGCCACTCACACTCAGAAAAATGTTCAAATGCATGCACTGAGATACCATAAGCTTGGCCGTCATGTAAATAGACACTAATGAGCGAACACTCAGCATAGAATCAAATAGGGCTTATCATTGGCCTGTAGTGTAGGCTTAGGGATGGGTAGGATACTCATTTGGGATAAAGTGACTATTCCCTACTTAAGCATTGCACTTTTCTCTCAATATTTTGTATTTTCGAAATTGATTTTCTTTTGATTTGGTTCTTCCTCTCATCATTATTTTGCTTATTTCCTTTTTTTCAAAGTTAATTTTTGAATTTTCTTTTTTTTTTTTTGGAGTTTTTTTTACTCCTTGTTGAAGGTTTATCTTTCTTTTTTTTTTTTTCTCATTTTTTGGGAGTAGAAATTTTTATTTGTCTATAGCTTTGCTTGAGCATTTGCATCTCTATCTTTTGCTTCGTCATATAACTTAGATCTTTAGCAGTGCACTTAAGGAGATAGGGCCAAAAGAAGGTTCGTGCATTTATGCACTCAAAATGATATAGGGTAAGATTTGGGTATCCAATAAAAGGCTTTAGGCTCAAAAGGGGAAGTCTAGGAATTATATTTTATTTGGTAGGCTTCAAAGGCACAATCGAGTCAAAGAAAGCCTATAATCCTCTCTCAAGTTAAGTATTGTTTAAAATTTTGCCTCAACAAATATTCAGGCCAAGTTCTAGATCAACAAAGTGATGCCATTAAATTTATATTCTAAAGTTCACTGCACAATGCACATGAAACACTGAGGTTAGATTTATTTTAAACTTGACTTGGAGCGAGAAAAATTTACAAGTGTAACCTAAGTACAATTAGAGGTACCAAAAAAATTTATAGTTCACAACAAAGTTGATCTACTTTATCATGTTTTATAATTTAACACTTTTTTTTCATTCATATTTTAAGTATGTTGGTACCAATTATCAAGTCAAGAATTTTTTTTTCTTAGATGAGACCGAATCCAAAAATAAGAGTTGCCTATGTATCTTGTTGAAACAAGAATCAGGTCTGACATAGTTCATGAAACTTAAAATATGAAGCAAGATTATTTTTTTTCTTCTTTTTAAATTTTGAATAAGGAGGAAAAGCTTTTCTTTCTCTTTTTTTTTTTAATAAGGACATTCATTTTTGTACTTTTGTATAAGGATTTCTTTTTGAATAAGGTTAACATCCTTTTTATAAAACAAAAGTAATAAGAATCTCTATTTTTCAATTGCATGAGGATCACCGAACCCGAAAAGGGTTGCCTATGTATCTCATTGAGATAAGAATCATGTGTGCGTAGTTTGTGCAACTTGACGTTTGGAGGAAGCATAATTTTTTTTTTGAATAATGAGAAACTTTTTTTTATTGAATTTATTAAAGATGACATAAATTAGATCTTTTTTAACTTTTTGAAAATTAATTAAAACTTTTTTTTGAATAAGTATCAAAACTCTCTTCTTTTTTATAGAAGGAAAGACAACAACTTTTTTTTTTTTTAAGGATTACCAAACCCATGAAGGATTGCCTACTTCTCTCATCAATTTGAGAATCAGGTCTGCGTAGTTCCTCCAACTACAGATATGAGGAAGCACACTTTTTTGGTTGAATAATGAGAAAGAAAAACAAGTATTTGGTTGAATTTATTAATAATGATAAAAAACAATTTTTTTGAAAATAAAATATTTTTGGGGGGTATAAAGATCAAAACTCTATTTCTTTAGAAGAAAAGACAAATTTTTTTAAGGATCACTGAACCCATGGGGGCTGCCTAGTATTTCATTAATGTGATAATCAGGTGTGCTTATTTCCTCCAGATTAGGGTAAACTCGATAATTTAGAGAACTATTTTTTCTGTTATTTGTGAAAGCAAATCTCGCAGCTCATTTGGATTTCGATAAAGAATATGTTTGAGAGAAATTTTCACCCTCTCTTACATTAATGGATTATAAAGTCGGCCAACATTTGAAACAACCTGACAGTTAATGCAACTAGTAGCAGAGAAAATGGATAGTCTTAAAAGAGGGTACTTTTAGACATTCAAACCTTTGTCAAGCCTCCACTAAGCCAAAAATATAAGTGATGCAAAAAAAGTGGAGCCTAATAGGGATAACCATATCTAAGTTTTAGCCCCACTAGCTTTAACCTAATGAAGATAGGTGTCTAGACTGGCTATAAAACGAGCGGACAGCTCGAGTTGGGGAAGGACAGCTTACTGGTACAGTGCTTTCCGGCTTCATTGTTGGTCCTTCCCATCCTAAATCATGTGTGACTATAATAGAATCCTTCCCAGAAGCATTTCCGCATCACTTGTATCGCAAGGATCGGGAGCGTATATTGCATCTTCAAATAAAAAGTATCTTAGAAGACTCAAATGGGTGCGCGAAATAAGACAGTTTATATTACAATTCAAATAATAGCAAAGTAGTAAATAGGTAGGCAGATAACATACTTAGCCTAACAAATACAATATCAAAAAGTCAAACAAGTCAATATAAAAGCTTGAATTTTTGTTATCTCCAGCAGAGTCGACATCTGTCACACCCCTATTTTTTACCACCCAACCTTGCTAAGAGTTGGTTTTAGAGAAAAATGATTTTTTTAAAGTGACATTTTGAAAAGAGATTATTTATTTTACAGTCGCTACTTGGAATTAAATTTGGATGTTCCAAGTCACCTTATTGAATCCCTATTCAAAATAAAATGACTCTTTATTTTTGGTTTACGAACTAAAATCTGAATAAGGAATTCTATTGATCGAGGGAAAGGTGTGAGGCACCCCTCGAGTCCTATGGTTCTAGCACGGTCTCTTTAATGACTTATGTCTGGCTTAAATTAATCTCTTGGACATATAATATTTGTTGGACTAAAAGTGACTTCTATCTCACTTTTTATTTATTTTGAATATATTTAAAACCAACTTATTATATTAACATGTGACTTACCGACAACAGTTCTTTCCGGTCTTACCACGAGTTTTGGTATATTTCTCGTGTCTTTGGGGAATTTATGGATTGTTTCCATTTCTCAAGTCTAAATAACCATTTAACATGTTTAAAGTCTACCAATCCCAATTAGATCGACTTTAAATGGTATGTTAATTAACTATAATGAATAGTTAGTAGCAGTACTTTCCAACTTCATTGTTAATTATCGCTCATATATAAACTTAGTTTTCTAAAGATTAAAAACCTAACTCATTCTTTTATGAATTGAAAACCCTTTTAATAATGGGTATTGAAGTAAAACTCTTGTCTCATTTCATTTCATTCGTTTCCATAGTAATAAATAATAAATTAATTAATCATACATGATATTTCTAAGCCACAATAACATTAGCATATATCAATAATTCAACCCAAACTAGGAAAATACTGAAACATCCTGGGTGTTGACCCTTAGAAAATTTCCTCTGGACCCAATATGACTCATGGGTACGAGCCGTATGCTGGTGTACGAGTGGTATATTTCTATCGTATGCTGACCAGTGTTAGTTGGTGGGGCAGTTTTGGTCACTAGAATGGGTACGACTTAGGGGTATAAGTTGTAGGACTTTGTACGAGTCGTATCATGGACTCGTATGGTGGGTAGTGTTTGATCCTCCTTGTATTTCACTTTTCCAGGGATACTAGTCATGGGTATGGATCATATGCTAGGGTTACGACTTGGTTGGATGAGTCATATAATGGATAGTGTCTGATCCAAGGGTGAGGCTTGGATACGAGTGGTGGGTACCAATTATATTGGGTGGGTACGACTCGTATAGGTCAGCCGTATCCCACGACGAGATTTTGTGCAACTTAAGTGGGGGTACTCTGGATATTTTCCTACTTACCTTATGTATTACCCCATACTTTTCCTAGCTTAAATTCGTTCCTAGAATGTTATGAAATAGCTTCCAAAATGAAGAATATTTTTTTCGTGTAGAATTTTTAAGATTTAGACCTCCCATTGTGTGGAAAATTGAATAAACTTTTCATAGATACTAAATTCGCCTAAATTCGATCCTCGGTTAAGGAATTAGAGCATTTTTAAGTTGATAGTGTGCTACCTGGGCACTTGGCGCATCGCGGAGGTGGGTAAAATGATGATTGTCAAATTCCAGTGGACCTCCGTAATAGCCACGCATCGTGGAGAAGCCTAAATTCCCAATTGTCCCATTCCAGTAGACCAACGCGATATTGGTGCATAGCGAAGAGGGCCAATTTCCCAGTTGTCGATTTACAGTAGCCCAACGCGATATTAGCACGTCACGCCAATAGCCAAAATGTCATTCCAAAGGGGCACCGCGATGGTGGCACATTACAGAGTCAATCCAGTTCCCAAATGTACTATTTTTAGTGAGCCACCGCGATTGTGGTGCGTTGCAGTGGCCAGATGTTGCTCTTTTCCAGTTCCATATAGAAGTTTAAAAAGGGTATTTTGGTCAATTCCCAAGGCCCCAATCCATCCAAAACATAAGATTAATCATTTTTTATGTGTGAGCAGACGTTAACACATTTGAGGCTTTTAACTGAGAATGATTGCAAGATCATGATCAACTTTTGTTGTTTTTGATTGTTTTATCTTTGATTTTGCAGTAGAAGCTAAGATACAAGAGAACCAACAAGGATAGAGGCAAAAAAGTTGAAATCTGAAGCAATGAAATCTGAAGCAAATAGAAGAGAAGTGTGGATGACAATATTCCTGATATGTCGTCATTCCTGTGATAAGTTATCAAAAATACCATCAGCCTTAGACAGAGAATGGTCCTCAGCTGAAAGTTATGTCAACATTTCCTGATAAGTCATCAAGAAGTTGATAAGTCGTCAGAGTTGCCGTTAGACTTAGGCAGAACATGCGAGCTGAGGTGGAGAATTGACGTCATTGTCTGATATGTCATCACACTTCTGATAAGTTGTCAGGATCCATCTTCAATCTTAAGCAGGAAGTGCTAAAAATGAAGATGGAGCTGACGACATTTGTGATAAATTGTCAAACTCTTGATAAGGTGTCACGAATGTCGTTGCCTAATTCGAGGAATTATTAAACTCTGTGTTTTTGTTTCCTTATTTAGGATGAACTATTTAAAGCATAGTTTAGGATTTTCTAAGAGAGGGATAGAACATATTTGGACAAACATATTTTGTTACTTTTCTCTCTAGTTTCTTGGCTTGAAAAACAATTAACTTTGAAGAGATTTTCATCAATATTTTAGGATTTCTATTGTGATCTAATCTGAGAATCGCTAGTTATTATTCATCTTGTGGTAGGTTCATCTTTCAAATTTATGAGTACAACTAGTTGTTTCGACTATTACATCATGAGTGGCTAAACCCCTTTAACCCGAATTATGGGATCTATGGGTTAAGTCTTGGTAAGAGGCTAAGTGTTTAAAATTTTAAAGGTAATAGGACTCCTTGATAGATAGATAGCACCTACTTTAATTTGGTTGAGATAAGAAATCAAATACATTAGGAAGTTAATTATTGATAAGGACTTGGAAGCACTAAACTTCCATTTAATAATTGACGTTGTAACAAGGTTGATTAACCTGAGGTAAAGTTTGGTCTGTGAATATAAATTCCCTAAGTCCGAGAGGATTAGGTAATTAAATACTTAAGTAGGTCTAGAGACATTTAGGCATAACTTCGATAAAGATAATCTATTGTCCTACCTACCGTGAGAATCTTGAATCATTATTAGCATCTGTCAAGTACCAAAACCCATACTGAACATAATTCTGGTTTTCCATAAACTATTGATTACAAACACTAAAACTAAAGTGACCAAAAATTATTTGCTAAATCTCAAAACCCCTATTTCAGGAAACATCCAACTATTAGCTGATTAAATTGCAAACGATTTAAGTTCACACCATATTCCCTGTGGGATTCGACCCTAACCTAGTCGGGTTATATATTGACAATGATCGCTTACATTCGCATTTAAGAGGTGTAGTTTCAGCGTTATCAATATTCAAAGCACTTTGTTCTCATTATTCATCATTCTCTTCAAAAGCAAAACCGCAGAGCTCTAAAACCTCTTCTCCAAGAAATCAAAATCCTCTATTGATTCTCCAAGAAAGCTTAAGATTGAGGATTCCCAAGTCAAGATAATTAAGAATCCATCTCTAAGAACTCAATTAGGAATTAATAGTTCAAATTTCTTCATCTAATCATCAATCGAGGTATGTGGGGTTTATGAATAAGGATCTTCTTCCCTCCTTATTCCCAAAACCAAGACTTTACGTTAAATTCATATAATTTTGAATGATTATACATGAGATTTGAATTAGGGTTCATGCCCATTATTTTTAATTGCAACTTTATGAGATTTCCAATGTTTTAGAAGATGAATTGCATGTCTATTTTCATATTTTCGTGCCTATTGTAGTAAATTACAGATTTTGAGATAAATTATCATTGTTTTCATTATCAAGCATGATTATTATGACGTTTTGACATGAGTTTGATACATGGGTTATTAAGCCCAAAGTTTATATGTTGAGATTTTGAGAAAGATGATGCTTTAAGCATTTTATGAGCTGATTATATCAGATTTACAATAAAGTTTTTATCTTTTAATCATCAAATAAGTTTTGGAATCTACTTTACAGATTTAATATAGATTACAAAAAGCAAAATAGCTTCATTTACAGATTAATTTAGATAAATGCATAACTGGTTTCATAATAAACCCTTATGCTAGTTTTAAAGTAGTTTTCCAATGAGATGAGCATAGCAAATTAAAGAGAGTAGTATTTAGCATCGATTTGGGTATGATTCCAAGGTCTCATACCCCAGAACTACGTGCCACCGTAGATTTGAGATTAAAGGGTCCATAGTGGAATGAGATAGTGATAACTTAAGTTGAGGTTATACTCCCTGGCAAGAATATGACTCCTCTCCCCAATGTGAGGTTTCTTCCTCAGAAGGATGAGACGTTGGACTCCATGTAGCTCGCATGGTTTATGCTGGTTAAGAGAACCTCTTTTGCAGAATAGTTTTTCTCTAATAGTAAAGCCTAACAGAAAAGCTTTACAGAAAAGCTTTTATAAAACTAAGTGTAAAGGCTCATAAAGTTTACTCAGATTATGCTTTACAGAAAGATGACAGTGACAGACTTCAGCTTTTAGATTTTAGATTTTAGAAGTGAGCTCTTTCTACACTTATACAGTATGATTTACAAATAAAATATGAGTATAGCTTTTAGAACTAAATGTTATGACATACTAGATTTATAAAGTATGATTGATTTATTATTCATGATTTCAGAATTTCAGATATTCCAACTTATGCGAGTTATTTAAATTTAGCATGTATTGTTTTATAACTTATAATGATGAGATGATGTTTTACTTATGCATTTCACCCTCGTATACTCAGTACATCCTCAAAGTACTAATCTATATATATGTCTATGTGCTACATTATCTCATAATGTAGGTTCAGGTACTTAGTATCAACAACGTAAGTAGTCCGAGCATCTCTATCTACATCCTACAGTTGATGAGTCCTCATAGTTCGGGGACTTGTTCACTTAGATTTTGCAGCTTATCATTTTACATGATTTAGTCTTATTTTTAGACAGGTCGAGTTAGCTGGGGGTTTGTCCCAGTGAATCTCCAGATATTAGTAGTAGATTCTTGTTAGACTACTAGTTGTGATTCCGCTTATTCAGTATTGATGTTTCATACATTATGTTCAGATTATTCTTAGTTATTTCAGACAGTTTCTACATTCAGTATGACTTTTATGTCTATATTGCCTTGATTATGAGATATATATCTAGTAGAAGGAAAATAGGGTTAGCTTAAGGCTACTCATAGTCTTGAGCAACATGTGATGTCTCAAGATTATATTTTAGGGCATTACAAACTTGGTATCAGAGCCTAAGATTTTTAAGAGTCCTAGGGAGTCAGACAAGCCTTGTTACGTAGAGTCTTGATCATGGGTGTGAAGCGCGCCACATTTATGAGCAAAAGGCTATGGAACGTTCTTAGGAAATCATCTCTTTATTTTATGATCTATCATGCATACAGTATGTCTATCTTGTTTTAACTCGTGCTCTTACGTGACCATTAAATATGCTTCTTCGTCGAGCTAAAGCCCGCAGAAATGATAACCAGCCTCTCCAGCCCACAGATCCTTTGAATAAGAATGTATCCTATACTGAGCTTAGGGCTGCCTTTCAGGAGTTAGCCCAAGTTGTGACTACCAATGTTTAGGGAAATCATCAAAATCAAGTTGCAGTCCTACTCTAGTAAAATGGGATTTAGCAGCAGTTGGAATTAGAGACTTCGTGAGAATGAATCCACCAGAGTTCTTTGGGTCAAAGGTAGGTGAGGACCATCCACAACTTTCTATAGATGAGGTAAAGATCACCCAGATTATGCATGTTTTCGAGGAGGAGAGTGTAGAGTTAGCATCCTATAGATTGAAGGATGTAGCGCATGATTGGGTAGTGATATGGAAGAATGGTAAAGGTGAAAATGTTATTTGTATGAGGTCGCAGGTGTTTTGGGATGCTTTTCTAGACAGGTTCTTCCTACATAAGATGAGGGAAACTAAGATAGAAAAGTTTTTGAATTTGAGGTAGGGCTCTATAACTATGAAGGAGTACTGCTTTAAGTTTAATCAGTTGTCTAAGTATGCCCCTGATATGATGGTTGATCCTAGGGTTAGTATGAGTAAGTTTGTTACTGGAGTGTCTAGATTATTAGTCAAGAAGTATAGAACTGCCATGCTCATTGGAGATATAGACCTTACGAGATTGATGATGCATGCTCAATAGATTGAGGCAGAGAAGTTGAAGGAGAGAGATATAAATAATAAGAGGGATAGAATATGATAGTTTGAGTATGGCTAGAATAGGTCTCAAGGAAGAAATCATTTACAGTTTTAGAATTGTTCATCTATGCCAGCACCATCTTTAGCTAGTTCTCCCACTCCTAGAGGTAGATAGGAGCAGTGGGTTAAGTCTTCTATGTCCAGATCTCAGAATAGTGTAAGTGAAAGACCTCATTATCCTTCCTGTGCTAAGTGTAGTAGGAATTACCTCGGTGAGTGTTTGGCTAGAAAGAAGGGATATTTTGGTTATGGTAAGTCATGCTATGGAATTAAAGAGTGCCTACATGCTAAGAAGGGAAATAGAGATGACTGTCCCCATACTATAGAAATCTATAGAAAGTGTCTTATCACTGTCCTTCATAAATTCATATTAGAAGACCTAATAGAGTTAGATATGGTTGACTTTGATCTTATTCTTGGTATGGATTAGCTCCATTCTTGTTATGCCTCTATAGATTGTCGCACCCGAGGGGTGAAGTTTTAGTTTCTAGATGAGCTAGTCTTTGAGTGGTCAAGTAATTCAGTGTCTCCCAAGAGTCATTTCATATCTTATCTTAAAGCCTGAAAGTTGATCTCCAAAGGGTGTATCTATCATCTTGTTCAAGTTAAAGACACTAAGTTTGAGACTCCAATAGTTCAGTCAGCCAGTGTAGTTAATGAGTTTCCAGATGTCTTTCCCAAAGATTTTTCAGGGGTACCTTCCAATAGGAAAATAGAATTCAGTATTGACCTTCTTCCAGATACTCAGCCTATTTTTATACCTCCATATCATATGGCTCCCGCCAAGTATAAAGAGTTGAAAGAGCAACTCAAAGATCTTTTAGATAAAGGTTTTATAAGGCCTAGTGCTTCCCCATGGGGCGCTTCTGTCCTATTCGTGAGAAAGAAAGATGGTTCTTTGCGTATGTGCATTGACTATCATCAGTTGAAAGAAAGGTACAATTGAATAATGTGCATATGTGCAAAAAAAATATCCTCTTCCTAGAATTGATGACTTATTTGATAACCTCCAAGGTGCCAGTTATTTCTCAAAGATAGACCTTAGATCCGGCTATCATCAGCTTAAAGTAAGGGAATATGATATTCCAAAGATAGCTTTCAAAACCCGTTATGTTGATTTTAAGTTTCTAATCATGTTCTTCGAACTAACAAATGCCCCTGAATAGAGTGTTCAAACAGTATCTAGACATGTTTGTCATAGTCTTTATCGATGATATTTTTGTCTAAACTCGTAGTGAGGATGATCATGCAGACCATCTTAGAATTGTGTTGCAGACCCTTAGAGACCACCAGTTGTTCGCGAAGTTCAGCAAGTGTGAATTTATGCTAAGGTCAGTAGCTTTTCTTGGTCATATCATTTCCAGTAAAGGTATGAAAGTTGATCCCCAAAAAATAGAAGCCATAAGGAATTGGCCTAGACCTAGTTCCCCATCAGACAATAGGAGTTTCCTGGGTCTAGCTGGTTATTACAGATGTGTCATTGAGGGTTTCTCATCTATTGTGTCTCCTATGTCTATATTGACTCAAAAAAAAGTTAAGTTTCAGTTGTCAGATTCCTGCGAGAAGAGTTTTCAGGAGTTAAAGACTCGACTCACTTCAACCCTAATTTTGGCATTACCTGATGATACAAATGGTTTTTTGGTTTATTGTGATGCCTCTAGAGTTGGTTTGGGTTGTATTTTGATGTAGAGAGGTAAGGTCATAACCTATGCCTCTATATAGCTTAAGCCTCATGAAAAGAATTACCCAACCCATGATCTTGAGTTAGCTGCTATTGTGTTTTCTTTGAAAATCTAGAGACATTATTTGTATGGAGTACTTGTTGATGTGTTCATGGTCACAAAAGCTTGCAGTATGTGTTAACTCATAGGGAGTTGAATCTTCAGCAGATGAGATGGTTAGAATTATTAAAAGATTATGATATGAGTGTATTGTATCATCCGGGAAAGGCCAATGTGGTGGCAGACGCCCTTAGTAGATTGTCTATGAGCAGTGTTGCTCATGTGGAGAAAGAAAAAATTTTAGTTTACAAAGTTCATCAGTTAGCTAGATTGGGTGTGAGACTGATTGACTCAACTGAAAGGAATGTTTGGGTTCAAAGTTGTTTTGAATCTTCCTTAGTTTTGGAAGTGAAGGAGAAGTAAATAAGGATCCTAGTTTGGGCAAACTGAAGTAGTTTTATCCCAAGGGGATGATAGTGTATTGAGATAACAGAGTAGATTGTGTGTGCTTTGTGTTGATGATTTAAGGCAGCGGATTATGGAGGAAGCGTATGGTGCACATTATTCTATCCATCTAGGAGCCACCAAGATGTACCGCAATATGCGAGAAATCTATTGGTGTTGGTATGATAAAAGATATAGAAGAGTTTGTAGCTAAGTGTGAAAATTGTCAATAGGTTAAGGTAGAGCACCAAAGACCTGGTGGTGCATTGCAAGAGTTTGGTATCCCTACTTAGAAGTGGGAAAAGGTGAATATGGATTTTGTGACTGGTTTACTCCATTCGCGTCATTAGCATGATTCGATTTGGGTTATTGTAGATAGATTGACTAAGTTATCATATTTCTTACCAGTTCACACATCTTATGTGGCTGAAGATTATGCTAAGTTGTATATCCGAGAGATAGTCAATTTGCATGAAGTTCCTTTATCCATCATCTCAGATAGGGATACTTAGTTTACATCTTAGTTTGAGAGCCTTTCAGAAGGGTCTTGGTACACAAGTTCATCTTAGTTCAGCTTTTTATCCGCAGATAGATGGTCAGGCAGAGAGGACTATTTAGACTTTGTAGGATATGTTGAGGACGTATGTTCTTGATTTCAAAGGTAGTTGGGATGATCATTTGCCATTGATTGAGTTCACTTATAATAACAGTTATCATGCTAGTATTAAGATGGTTCCATTTAAGGATCTTTATGGTCAGAGATGTAGACCGCCAGTTGGTTGGTTCGAAGTGAGTGAGGCCACTTTAATTGGGCCATACATAGTGTTTGAGGCCATGGAGAAAGATCAGTTGATTAGAGAGAAATTGAAAGCATCCCAGAGTCATCAGAAATCCTATGCTGACGTGAGAAGAAGAGACCTTGAGTTTGTGATTGATGATCTTGTGTATTTGAAAGTTTCACATATGAAAGGGGTGAAGAGGTTTGGTAAAAAGAGGAAACTTAGTACCCGTTATATAGGCCCCTTCCATATTTTAACTCGTGTTGGGAAAGTGGCGTATGAGCTTGAGCTACCTGTAGATTTATTCTCAGTTCATCCAGTGTTTCATGTGTCCTTATTGAAGAAGTGTATGGATGATTCAGCCGTTATAGTTCCTCTAAAAAGCACAGATATTCAGAATAGCCTTTCTTACAAAGAAGTACTAGTAGAGATTTTTGATCATCAGATTCGTGGACTAAGGAACAAAGAATTTCCCTTGGTCAAAGTTCTGTGGCGAAATTAGTCTGTTCAGGGCACTACTTGGGAAGAAGACGCAGACATGCATACATAGTATCCTTATCTCTTCTCTACGAACTTAGATTCAGCCGAAGGTAATAGTTTTCCTTCATTGAGTTCTTTTCCAGTTTCAGATTCAGCTATATATAGTTATCTTTATGAGAATTTATGCACTTTCAAATCAGTTTAGTAGCTAATTTTAATTGAGATTTAGTTATTCAGTTTACATGATAGCTTGTACCTCAGATTCCTCAGTATTTTCAGCTTATCTAGCCACATTCAAGGACGAATGATCCTAAGGGAGAGATATTGTAATACCCCGCACTTTTCCTAGCTTAAATTCATTCCTAGAAAGTTAAGAAATAGCTTTCAAAATAAAGAACATTTATTTTGTGTGGAATTTTCCAGTTTAGACCTCCCATTGTGTGAAAAATTGAATTATCTTTCCATCGATACTAAATTCGCCCAAATCTGATACTTAGTTGATGAGTTAGAGCATTTTTAAGTTGACAGTGTGCCTCCTGGGCACTTGGCACATCGCGGAGGTGGGTAAAATGATGATTTTCAAATTCCAGTGGCCCTCTATGATAGCCATGCATCGCGGAGAAGCCCAAATTTTTAATTGTCCCATTCCAGTAGACCAACGCGATATTGGCGCATCGTGAAGAGGGCCAATTTCCCAGTAATCGATTTCAAGTAGCTCGCTAGTGGCCAAAATGGCAATCCAAAGGGGCACCGTGATGGTGGCGCATCGTGGAGTCAGCCCAGTTCCTAATTGTCCTATTTCCAGCGAGCCATCACGATTATGGCGCGTCATGGTCGCCAGCCAAATCAAAAAATATTACTCTTTTCCAGATCCATTTAGAAGTTTAAAAGGGGTATTTTGGTCAATTTTTAAGGCCCCAATACGTATCAAACATAATATTAATCATATTCAAAGCACTTTGTGCTCATTATTCATCATTCTCTTCAAAAGCAATACCCTAGAGCTCTAAAACCTCTTCTCCAAGAAATCAAAATCCTCCATTGATTGTCCAAAAAAGCTTAAGATTGAGGATTCCCAAGGTAAGATAATCAAGAATCCATCTCCAAGAACTCAATTAGGAATCAATAATTCAAATTTCTTCATCTAATCATCAATCAAGGTATGTGGGGTTTATGAATAAGGATCTTCTTCCCTCCTTATGCCCAAAACCAAGACTTTACATTAAATTCATATGATTTTGAATGATTATACAAGATATTTGAATTAGGGTTCATACCTATTATTTCTAATTACAAGATTATGAGATTTTCAACGTTTTAGAAGATGAATTGCCTGTCTATTTTCATATTTTTATGCCTACTGCAGTAAATTACAGATTTTGAGATGAATTATCATTGTTTTTATTATCAAGCATAATTATTATGATGTTATGACATGAGTTTGATACATGGGTTATTAATCTCCAAGTTTATATATTGAGATTTTGATAAAGATGATGCTTTAAGCATCTTATGAGCAGATTATATCATATTTACAATAAAGTTTTGATCTTTTGATCCTCAGATAAGTTTTGGAATCCACTTTACCGATTTATTATATTAACCCTTATGCTAGTTTTAAAGTGGATTTCCAATGAGATGAGCATATCAAATTAAAGGGAGTAGTATTTAGCATCGAGTTGGGTATGATTCCAAGGTCTCATACCCCAGAACTACGTGCCACTGTAGATTTGAGATTAAAGGGTCCATAGAAGGCTGAGATAGTGATCACTTAAGCTGAGGTTATACTCCCTGGCAAGAGTATGACACCCCTCCCCAATTTGAGCTTTCTTTCTTAGGAGGATGAGACATTGGACTCCATGTAGCTCACATAGTTTATGTCGGTTAAGAGGACCTCCCTTGCAGAATAGTTTTTCCCTAACAGTAAAGCCTAACAGAAAAGATTTATGAAAAAGCTTTTAGAATACCAAGTGTAAAGGCTTACAAAGTTTACTCAGATTATGCTTTACAGAAATATGACAGTTACAAACTTCAGCTTTTAAATTTTAGATTTTTGAAGTGAGCTCTTTCTATACTTAGACAGTATGATTTACAAACAAAATACGAGTATAGCTTTCAAAACTAAATGTTATGACTCACTAGATTTATAAATTATGATTGATTTATTATTCATGTTTTCAGTATTTCTAATATTCCAGCTTATATGGATCATTTAAATTTACCATCCATTGTTTTATAAATTATGATGATGAGATGATATTTTACTTATGCATTTCACCCCTGTATACTCAGTACATCCTCAAAGTACTAATCCACATATATGTTAATGTAGGTTCAGGTGCTCAGTTACAGCAGCATGAGTAGTCTGACAATCTCTATCTACATCCTACAGTTGGTAAGTCCTCATCGTTCGGGGACTTGTTCACTCAAATTTTTCAGTTTATCATTTTACATAATTTAGTATTCTTTTAAAACAGTTCGAGTTAGCTGGGGATTTGTCCCAGCGACTCTCTAGATGTTAGTAGTAGAGGTTTGTTAGACTACTAGTTGTGATTCAACTTATTCAGTATTGATATTTTTATACATTATGCTCAAATTATTCTAGTTATTTCAGATAGTTTCCACATTCAGTATGACTTTCATGTCTATATTGCCTTGATTATGAGATGTATATCTAGTAGAAGGCAGACAGGGTTAGCTTAAGGCTACTCATAGTCTTGAGCACTGTGTGACATCTTGGGATTAGATGTCAAAGGGTTACACCGTAATTAGGATCCACGGCTTCTAATATACTTAGGAGGTTATTTACCTTATTATTCTATTCATTAACACTTAGATAAAATTCCCAAACACTCCATAATTTGCTCAAGAGCTTTTGGGGCAAGAGAACTAGGGTTTCAACTAAAGGATTTCTTTGGGGCTTGTCTTGGTGATTTTCTTCCATTATCTTCTGGGTTTAAGGCATGTTTCTCTTCCCTCATTGTAATTTGAACTAAATGCATAGTTTATATGATTGATTTCATGGTTTTACTATTTCATGATTATTGTTTTAAACTATTATTTGGGGCTTTTGACATGAAATGCTTAGTTATGATTTCTAATGATTTTAATTATGCTTTTATATGCATTAATGGTGGTTTTGGATAATTGGATTTCATAGTAATGGTTTAATGATCTTTGGAATTGGTTTTGGTCATATTAAGCCCCCAAAGTGTTTGATAAAATCCTTTTAAAGATATGTTCTTTGCATTGACTTCTTTTGATAAAATTTTTGCATGTTTTAAACTTGGTAAAGAAATTATGCATAATTCAAATGGTTTGAAAAGGCTAAATAGTTATGCTTGTAGGGAACATGGAAGTATTCCAAGTGGTTAGATCCAAAAGTAGTGGTCCATCAGTTGGCGGTCAAGAATGGTGCTCATCCTGTTAAGCAAGCCCAAAGAGAAAGTGCATTGACGATCCTTCTTCGGTTGTTTCTTTAGAAGGATTAGGTATTTTAGATTTTTTTGTCTTATAAGGAAGTACCGATTGAGATCTTAGATAGGCAAGTTTGTTGGTTGCGGACCAAGGATGTGGCTTCGATTAAGTTTTTATGGCGAAATCATAAGGTGGAAGAAGCTACTTGGGAAGTGGAAGAGGACACTAAGTCCAAGTATCCACATTTGTTTTCTTCTCTCGAGATTCGTGCGGAAGGTATGTGTCTTCGACACATCTTTATTTTCTTATTTTGTTAAAGGAAAGGCTAATATCTTTGCCTCTTTGTTTTCAAACTTTGTTAAAGGGATGTTTGATAATACAAATGAATCTGTGTGTGGTTACCTCTATCTTGTTCGTCATTCGGGGACAAATGTTCCTAGTAGGGGAGATTGAACATCCTAGGTGTTGACCCTTAGAAAATTTCCTGAAATTCTATTCTCTAGACCTAATATAACTCATGGGTTGGTTTACGAGGGGTATGGTCCTATCGTATGCTAACCAGTGTTAGTTGGTGAGATGGTTTTAGTCACTGGAATGGGTACGACTTAGGGGTATGAGTCGTAGGGATTGGTATGAATCGTATCACGAACTTATATGGTGGGCAGTTTTTTATCCTCCTGGTATTTTATTCTGCTACGGATACGGGTTATAGGTATGGATCATATGCTGGGGTTACGACTTAGTTAGTTGAGTTGTATACTGGATAGTGTCTGATCCAAGGGTGAGGCTTGGATATGAGTGGTAGGTACAAATCATATTGGGTGGGTATGACTCGTATGGGTCAGTCGTATCCGTGTGACAGGATTTTGTGCAACTTAAGTGGGGGTATTTTGGATTTTTCCCTACTTACCCTAATTAGGACAATTGACTTTTGATACACTTAGGAGGCTATTTACCCTATTATTCTATGCATTAACACTTAGAAATAATTCCAAACACTCTATAATTCTCTCAAGAGCTTTTGGGGCAAGAGAGCTAGGGTTTCAACTAAAGGATTGCTTTAGGGCTTGTCTTGGTGATTTCCTTCAATTATCTTCTTGGTTTAAGGCATGTTTCTCTTCCCTCATTGTAATTTCAACTAAAGGCATGGTTTATATGATTGATTTCATAGTTTTACTATTTCATGATTATGGTTTTCAACTATTATTTAGGGGTTTTGACATGAAATGCTTGGTTATGGTTTCTTATGGTTTTAATTATGTTTTTATATGAATTAATGGTGGTTTTGGATAATTGGATTGCATGAAAATGGTTCAATGGTCTTTGGAATTTGTTTTGGTTATATATGCCCCTAATGTGTTTGATAAAATGCTTATAAAGATATGTTTATTCCATTGACTTTTTTTAATGGAACTCTTGCATGTTTTAAACTTGGTAAAGGAATTATGCATAGTTTAAATGGTTTGGAAAGGCGAAAGGCTAAATGGTTTTGCTTGTGAGGAACATGGAAGTCTCCTAAGTGGTTTAATATGGTATATGGAAGCGCATTTGAAAGTCCCCTTAAACCTAAAAATGATTGGCTATGGATGATACTTGCAAGTAAGGGTTGGTATGACGATACCAATATCAATGGCCGTGGTTAATAAATAGATAATGATTTGGTTATTTGTAAACTGGTTTTAATTAGGCATTAATGGCGGGGTGTGTAGCAAAGCTGTGGAAGATGGAGGTCCCGAGGGGACCAAAACTAGAAACTCATATTTGCCGATATGAGGATTGGTCTTAGTGGACCGTGTGCATGATGTTACACTATTGGGGAATGTACTAGTCATCCTATGGGATACTTCCCTGGTCGTGCGGCTACACACACTGGGGCCCTTTCAGCAGGGGGAGCTGAACCCATATAGACTGTGGGTGATTTAGGACGGTCAAGCTACAGAGCCCAAGTAATGATTTTAAGGGTATGCTAAAACCGGTCCCCTTTCCTGGAATGGTTATTTATATATGTACTATGGTTGTGTACATTGGATGATTTTACTTGGTTTTATAATAGGCACTATTTTATCCTTATCCTGAGATTCATGCTAGTGGTCACTCGCTAACCCCGTCTACTGGCAGTTGTGTACTCACGCTCTGCAAGAATCGGTCATTCTACTCCTCCTACATGGTGATTGACTCGGGGACAACACGTGGACTGAAGTGGTGAGCTTTCATCCTTTTGGAAGGCATCATTTTGTGTTATGGATATTGTTAGACGTTTTGACTTTATTCTGGATATCAATTTTAGCTATGGTTTGGGGTAAGTCCCAACCGGATTTCATTCTCTTTTGGATGGAGGTTTTGTGGTACTTCTGGGGGTTGGTATGGTTTGGATTAGTAGAGGCGTCAGCCTTAGAATTGGTATGGATATTGAGGATGACATCACCGGACATGATTTTTTACTGTTCCATCATATTATATTTTGGGATTAATTATATTAAATTTTGTCTAACTTATTTGGTTATTGCCCGGTTTATGGACTATAGTTTGGTCGGTATGGTTGGGCGGTTGGTGTGGTACAGTTGTACTCGGTTGGGTCGTTCATGGTTGTGATCCTATCCCAGAGTCTTAATGAGAACATTTACGCTATCTTGTTATATGTTCGGAATTCATCCCATCAAAGACTGTATAAACCACATGGGTTTGGGTAATAGGGGGAGATCCCCCATCCCGGATGGACTTGGGATGCCCATTATGATAAGGTCTGTGGTCGGGTCGGGTCTAATACAGTATCAAACAAGCAAACGATCAATTATACAATACAGAAAATGATTTGACAAAGTATGAAAATTACAACTAAAAATAATTGAAAGAGATATAAATCCAAATTAAGAATTAAATAGATTATGATATGGTAAGAAAACAAAATGGCAAACATCAACAAATTTCAAGTAAAATACTGAAAAGTGTTGTGCATGAAATTCACACGTGAATGTTTATGAGTACTTTTAACTCACTCATTGAAGGAAACAATATCCATATTGCAAGTACCAAACCATTTTATTAAGTTTATAGCCTTAGTTAAACATGTCACATAATGTTTTTAAATTAAAAAAAAAAAGAAGAAAATATTTTTTAACGGACTAAGAATAAAGTAAAGGTGCTTGAGCATCCATACTATAATTTCATCCAACTATTTTATACATCATGGATAGTAACTGGAATATGATAAAATAATCCACCTTTGCTTCGTTTATATCATTTATTTGCTTAAACAGTAAAGTATTGATATTTCTTTAACAATTAATTAATTTTGTCATGCTTTTTTATTCTTTTATTTGTTTAAAAATTTTCAATTTGAATATAATCTAATTCTCCCAACTACTTGTTAACTCTTAAATGTATAAGTATAAATATTCGATAACTTAAAAGTACAACTCATATCAACAATAATGACTCACATAATTAATCAACCGTACATACTAAATAATACATGAAATCATTTAAACCAACTTTATTCATGATTTGATTTACCATAAAAACTTATAAAATGAAGAGTGCAGAATCGAATAAAACCTGTGTGATGAATTCACTAAAGAAAAGCACAGACGTCGTCATCGAAAATTCGAACGGAAATCTGACCTCAAACCTTTCCTTTTCCTTTCCTTTTCCTTATCCTTTTTCTCTTATCTTTTCCTTTTTGTTTTCTAATGCATGTATATACATTGTATGTCTTTTTTTCTTGTGTTATCTTAGTGTTTTTCTTCTTTTTTTTTCACTCTTGTTCCTTCTCCTCACTTTTTTTTTCTTCTGTTTTCTTCTAAGTTTTCTTTTCTTTTCGTCAGTCTCATTTATTTTTCTCTCCCCCTTTTTTGTCTGTTCCTTGGTGTGTATATAGATGTGAATGGATGGAATTGTGTTGGAGTTGAGGAGAAGTTTGGATGAAGAGTTACATGTGTGTGTACTGTTACGATTTTTGTCCTGATTTTCTTACCAAAATTAAGTTTTTACTTTTTCTAGGAAGGAAAATAAAAGTAACCATAATTACTTTTATTTTTTCTAAAAGGAAAATATAATTCTTTTCCATATTAGGCTAACCTCTTTATTGGAGGAAAGATTTTGGTACTCTATAAATAGAAGACCTCTCTTCTCATACAACAACACAATAGCATCCACAATGTAGTCATTAAAGAGTCTTTATTTAGGGGGAGATTTCTCCCAATAGGTTTTATTTTTTTTCAATATTAGTTTTTGATAAGTATGTCGTTTGACCAAATAATATCAATAATATATTTTTAGTATTGTTTTCTTTGTCGTCTGATTTATCGTCTCATGATTTGTAAATTTTAAGCTTCTGCATGACTCCCTCTTGATTTCGAAACCAACAAGTGGTATCAGAGCCCACGGTTCAATGATTCGATGGTCCAATTGTTGAACAAAGTTGTAACCAATTTGATGATGATGAAGATATACGTCCAAAAGCTACATGTGGAGACGATTGTCTATCATATTTTCAACAATACTGTTGTCACATATTTGAAAATAAAGCTTACTTTTAACCCTGCAAAAGAGCTCCAATATTTTTAACGCGAAAAGGGCTCATATACTTTTAACCCAAAAGCTTCATTTTAAAGCATGTCAAGTAGCAGTGATGAAGACTATGTAAATAATAAAGATTAAAGATGTGAATAAGGCGGGTCAAGTGAAGAAAATCAAGCCAAAAAAGGAATATTTGTTAGGATTTTTGCCCTGATTTTCTTACCAAAATTAAGTTTTTACTTTTTCTTGGAAGGAAAATAAAAGTAACCATAATTACTTTTATTTTTTCTAAAAGGAAAATATAATTCGTTTCCATATTTGGCTAACCTCTTTCTTGGAGGATTGATTTTGGAACTCTATAAATAGAAGACCCTTCTTCTCATACAACAACATAATAACATCCACAATGTAGTCATTAAAGAGTCTTTATTTAGAGGGAGATTTCTTCCAATAGGTTTTATATTTTTTCAATATTAGTTTTTGATATGTAGGTCGTTTGACCAAACAATATCAATAATATATTTTTAGTATTGTTTTCTTTGTCGTCTGGTTTATTGTCTCATGATTTGCAAATTTTGAGCTTCCGCATGACGCCCTCTCAATTTCGGACCCAACATGTGCATGGGGTGGAGTGGGGAGGTAGTGTGAAAGTGGGATTGTGGGGGGAGGTTGGGTAGTTTCATTAGGATAATGCTTTCTTTCCTTTTTTTTTTTTTGAAAGATAAAAATAACAATAATAAAATATTGACTAATTGATTTTTTATACTAACAAAATATAATAAAAGTTATAACTAGCCTAAAATAAAATATAATTAAGAATAAAATAAAATTATTAGTTTATTTATTAAAATTCAATTAAAAGAAACTATATATATATTTTAAAAAGTTTTCTTTTCTCTTGAAAAAATAAAACATAACTTATCTAATAATGTGATTCTATTTTTGTACTTTTCAAATCTTTTAAAACAAACTTAGTAAAAAATATGTTTAAATCAAAGATACCTAATTTAGACTTAAAAGAAATATTTAAATACTAAAATGGTGTAAATCTTTGGCTTTGGTAAAAAATTAGGTATTTATAATGCCATGAGGTGATGGTCCATTTCAAGTGCTTGAAAGGATAAACAACAATGCCTATAAGATTGACCTTCCTCCAAAATATCAAGTGCACAATGCCTTTAATGTGTGTGATCCTTCATACTTTGACATGATAGAAGATGATCACCCCTTGAATTTGAGGTCAAATTATTCTCAAGATGGAGAGGATGATACAATCTGGATTAGCTCCAGGCCATTCACTAGAAGTCAATCATGGGAGCTTCAAAGGATCCAAGGATTGTTCAAGAAGTGGGAGGTACTTGAAGAAGCCTCCTTACTATAAAAAGGTGCATTTATCGACGATTGCACTCACGTTTTGGTCCAAGGATCGTTGAAAGAGGCAAGGAAAAGCAAAACAGGGCTAGAAAGCCCCTTAGAAAGGACTTGCGGCCAAGGCGCTTTGGATCTGCTCTAGCATTTTAAGAGCGGAACAAAACAATCCCTAGTAGGCCTTTTCTTGCAATTGAGTCACTTTTGATCCCTAAAATTGTAATAATTAGCCTAAACTATAAATATTTTGGACGCTAACTCATTTTCTTAAATTTGCTAGATTATTGATGAATTGATGAATTGATGAATGCTTCTCCATTGAGTGAGAGTGTTGGACAATTTTTGTTGAACTTAGGTTTAGAAACATTGGTTTAGAGGGCGTTCATCTCCCTCTTAGTCACCATAGGAATTAGGTGTTTGAATTTGTTATAATTGAGAGTATTAGGATTTGATATATCCTTTTGTTCTTAGTTACTTCTTCTTGTGTCTAATTATCTTTCTCTTTATTGATTATCTTTACTTGCTTTCGTAGTTCGTTTCTTGTGTCGTAGTTTCTTCTATATCAAATGCCCTCTTAGTTCTCCTCTTTTTCATCTCCTAAATTATTTTGAGAAAAAAAAAAATCTTTTCTCGCCCTTTGAATTTGAGTTTCTTTCATTCATGAAGGAAATTATAGTGGTTTTCGATTTCAAGAAGACGATCATTGATTTGGACAGCGATAATTGGGTTGTCGATGAGTTTGTTGCTACTGATTTATTCGATCAACTTGTCCCTATGATGTTGTGGAACACTGTTATGGATACAATGATGAAGGAGATTCATGTGCGAGGCAAAACCATCCACTATACTGAAGAAGTAATGAAATGGGCGCATGTAATTTCTGGGGTGGTTCCAACAATCAAAGTAGCTCATGTTTTAGGGTATGATTTGAGGATAGTGCGAAATGCAAATCTCTTCTTCGTCGAGACAATATTGAAGCATTCAGAAAGCAAGGATTGCTTTTCAGAAATCAACACAAATCCGAGTTACATTGATGATGAAGGGAAGCTTAGAATTCGTCCTTACCATAATTTTGATCACAAGTGCAATAATCCTTGCCCTCCAAACGTATGCAAGGTCCTCGTAATAGAAAGAATGCAAGCGTCTCTTGCTTTGGAAAGGAATAAGAAAAGAATGATCTATCTAGGTGACAGAGCAGGGAATTTTTTTCCTAACTTGATGCTCAAAGAACAAGATTTTGTAATGCCAAGGAAGGATTTTTCGGTGTGGAAATTAATGAACGAAAATCACCAACTCATAAAAGCAGAAATCCACGAGTGGACTGATGGAGAAGAGTTCGAACATATTCTTCTTCATATAATTAAAGCAATTACTACCATCGAAGAGAAGCAAATTTTATCAGTAGTTGATTATTCCAAGTTCCAAATGATTCCCATAGGGTCGGCTGGTAATGAAAAAATTCTAGGCAGTTGCCTAAGGCCTCCATTTATGGAGGGCCCCATTTTCTACCACTTTTTATGTTAGTAGTGTAAAAAATATTATAAAAAGTTTTTTTTAAGGTGGTGAATAGTTAAAAAAATAGAATTAGAATTAAAAAAAAATAAAAATAAGAGATTTTTGTTACAATCAATGGATAAGTAATTTATTATTCAATTGACATCTCTTTTTACTTTTCCCATAAAAAACATTTTCTTTCCTTTTGATCTTTTAGTTACTTTTTTTTTTTACCCACTTTTCTCACTTTTTCTTACTCAGGTTCTCTCCTCTCTCTTTCTTCTATTCTTCTTTATTCACTTTTTTCAAGTTCAAAAACTCAAAAAGTTAACATCAAAATCTAAACATTGTTGATAATATTTTTACTTTATTGATTTTCACTTCAAAGAGAACACAATTCATGTTTCAAATTTAAAAACACGTTTTAAAGCGACTAAAAGAAATGTGGGATTGTCGCTCAAGCCTTCATATTTCTTGAATTGGGTAATATCATTCTAACTTTTTATATTATTTTTATATTTATATTTGATATTTTTCTATTTGATAGTGCACATTGTGTTTACACTATTTGTTAGAATTTAATATATCAAAAGGCTAGAAAAATAGATTGTAGATAAAAACATATATAATTTTTTGTGTTGATTTGGTCGAATTTATCAGGTGGATTGAGTTTTTTAACACTATTTTATGGCATTTTTCAATGGTGGTGATGACGTTTTCTGACGAAAATTCACCAAAAAATTCGGGATATGTGCAGGTGTGGCTGTGTGGGGGTGGACGGGGGTGGATGAGGGTGTGTGCAGGTGTGGCGGTGGAT
>JAPEIP010000013.1:190006089-190049274 GCA_026120095.1 Capsicum chinense | reverse complement strand
ATATATATATATATATATATATATATATATATATATAGCATTAATATTACAAAGCATTAATGGTTTCAACATGGTTAGTATCATAGCTTCTCATGTAGTCAATAAATATACCTTTTAGAGCCCTTAGTACCATGACTCATAATATTACCAACAAGAAGGCTTTCTAACAAAATCACTAGTTGGGTTACTAGACAAAGCATAATATGAGTCCAACATAATTTATAGAGTATCTTTATGCATAGTCAATAAGCATGCATTCTAAAACCATTAACATCATCATTTCCAATTTAGACAATAAGGAAGATTTTTAATATGATTTATTAGTATAATTGTTAAGCATGATCATAACTTGGGCAATAATATAGTTAACGACACAACACTAGCCTAAATAATGGATTAATCAAGAGTATAGTCAAGGACTCATCATTATAAAATTCATAATTTAGTCATTTAGACCTTGGGCATAACCATAAGTAATATCATGAACAATGGCCCATTAGTAGCATATTTATTGGCCTACTATTGGCCTAAAGATATTTCATCATTAGTATGAACAATGACTAAAACATTTCATGATCCATATTTTATTCATAGCGTGGTCAATAATATCATTTATGACTTAGGTCATATTATAGACAAGGGCTCATTTAATAGCACATTTATTAGCCCAATCAATATATAATCGTAATAACATAATTAATAGCTTGACATAAGATTTAGCCAACAAGGCATACAAAAGGCATAATTACTTGGGAGTCATCCTTAATGCTATTCCACATAACCAACATGTACCAAGAATCATCAATATTGCCTAAAAAAGGCACTCTTTAGTCAATTACTGAGCGTAAGGGTTCAAGGAAACTAATCACAAGTCTTGTCTTACGGTGGGTCAACAAGCCCACATCTAAATCCCTAAAATGAATTATAAGTCAATTTCTACCTCGGACTAGGCTAAAGTATCTAAATCAACTCTTAGACGTATAGCAAGCCACCATAAGACCTAAGGTAGATATTCTACTCAAGGATCTTTACTAAGTCCAATGGAACCAAGACATCTGTCCCTAGTATAAGCAACTAAGGAAAATTTACTCAAAGTGTGATCAACTAGAGTATTATATCTAAGGTTGAGTATTCTAAGGCATTCTTATGCTAAATATGAGTAATGAAGTCTATTCCACCTAATATAATAGGAAATAAGTCAAGCTTTCCAACTTCTAAAATTCATATAGCTTAATTGGTCCAACTAACCCAAGTCTTGCATTTCATCAATCAAATACTTAAAACCCATCCCAATCTAATAAGATATCACATTTATATTAAAAATAGCTCAATCTAACAAGGAGTAAGCCTAACCTACCTCAAATTCAAAGAAAGCCCATGAACTGCTAAACCTTTGCTTTTTCTTTCCGAGAAACTTCTTCAAGGTGCCAAAATATTAAAAATACAATCTATACATCATTATGAGATTTTTGATACCTACATCGCACCATTGTACTTCGAATCCAAAAACGACACCAAAAACCCCAAGTGGGTTCCACATATATAAAATATATTTTCGAGACCAACCTAATGGTCATACACCACTAAGAAATCATAACCCTCAAGGTGAAAACCAAGAATATTTGGTCTAAAATCAAGCCCTCAAGCAATTTGGGGGTTTTGTCAAAATTAAAGAAACTAAAACTTGAAAAAGGATGGATTCATACCTTTAATCCGTTGTTAATCATGAAAATATATGTTAATCAAGCTTCTAACTCACCCTCAAGAATCAATTTGAAGTTAATCTATCATTATATGGATTATAGGGCTAAAAAGGAAGTGAATGATCAATTTCGTGACCAAGGGTTCTATGTAATCCTATAAAGTTTGATGTCTCAGATGCATTGATTAAGTTGGATTTTCCAACCAAGGATGATTAGATCAATTGTGGTCCCCACACCCATGTCTACCAATTTTCTTACTCTTCGATGAATTGGTCGAAATGAACTCTAGTGTCTTGGGACACGAACCAAGGGTCTTTGTAGCCTAAAACTGATATTCTAGATTTGTTGGTACAGTTGAAATTTGCATTCGATGTCGTTTAACTAAAGTTTCACTGAACGACCTTTCGAAACTAGCGGCGACTTCTAAATGAGATATTGGTCCTTAAATCAAACGAACTACCCAGTAACTGAACTATCAGTTTCAGTAACTTATGAATGACTTTAGATAGCTATGAAAAATCTCTAATGGTGAAAATAAGCAGACAATACGAAAAATGACCTGAATGGTCGTTACATGACCTATTCGAAATATGGTAATTTTGCCCTTATTTAAAGTTTGAGATGCGTTTTTAATTGTAAAAAATTGAGGAAAAACTTAAATTAGAAATTATGAGGTTACATACTTTGATTAATTTAAATGAATTTTTTCTATAAATAAAGTCTAATCGACCTTAAATTTTCTATTACATATAATCCTACTATTCCCTTTCAAATTTTGCTAACCCGACATAATTTGTGAAAAATTTGGTCTAAAACTATATACCGCATTGAATAACTTGTTAAATTGTAAATATTTTTCTCAGCATATTTATGTTTGCTTAGGTATCAATTTGTATATCATAAATATAGGAATAATTTTCTCATTATTATCAAATTTCGAGGGATAGAAAAACTTTATTCTCAACAATTCGGTGATTGGATCATTTTGAATTTTTTGTGTATAAGCATAATATTAATAGTGTCTAATTTCAATTTGTGACGAATAATAGGTATTATGAAAAGGGAAGAAGGCATCTTAGGATGATTACAAAAGGAAGGAGCATCAATTAAGTAAAATGGTATTCTCCAAAGGTGTCGAAAAGGAATCAAGGGACAAGACCTTCTCATTACTTCAGTATCTTTTGCACAAGGAAAGAACGCCTATTCGAAGATCTCAAGAATCCCTATTTTATGCTTAGCAGTGTGATTCTAGGTTAGTTAAAGAAACTTTTTAATGGTTCAAACTTATTCTTGGAAAGAGGATATTTTACATTTAATTTCTAAGGATCAAATCTCTTCGGTAGTCTTTCTATTTCAGATGTTCCAAATGGCTAGTAGTCTAATCTCTACTATTTATTGGACAGAAGATTAAGAAAGAGGTATATACTTGTCTCAACCTTCTCTAGCTCTTTGCTCTACTTTTTGTAAGCATTGTATTCTCTTAAAATTTAGTGTGTAATGCAAAAGAGAGAAAAGAGAGTTTGTGAGGCTTTATATCAAGTGAGAAAAGAAAAGAAGAGTGTGAGTAAATACCAAAAAGCTTTACTTAGTTCTTGTAATATTCGATTCACAAAAAGATGACCTAGTAGAATCCCTTGAAATCAAGAGTACTGAAGTAAAGACCTATTATGGGTCCCAACTAGTCTATAAGATTTGGTGTCACTTTTACTTTCAACAATTTACTTTCCAATACCTTATTGCTTTTACTACACTATCTCATTTATTGATTGACTAGGATAGTAGTCGACTGATAAATCAACAAAGTAGTAATTCACCCTATTTTTATTACTTCCAATTGGTATAAGAGCCTTAGCTCACATACATTTTCCTAAAAACAAAGTGAAAAAATATCATGGCCCAAACTGTTGCTGGAGCACTATTCTCAGAATGTACATCTCAACCCATGCCTCATTACTTCAATGGTAAGTATTTATCTCACCAGAAGATAAGGATGAAAAATTTCTTAGAATCCAATGATGTAAAAGTATAGAGAGTAATTAAGCTTTGTGATCTTCCACTTGTTTCTATAAGAAAGGATGGAAAACAATCAGATGATAGTCAAACACCAACTAAAAAAAATTCAATCTTAGAGGACTATACAGATGAACAAATAGAAGTCATTTAAATTAACTTAAAGTCAAAGAATGTGTTGTACAATGCAATTAGCAGTGAGGAATATGAATAGATCTCTTGTTATGAAACTACAAAGGAAATGTGAGATAAACTAGAAGTGACATATGAAGGAATTGAGAAAGTCAAGCAAACTCTTATAAACCTATTGGTTTATGAGTATAAAATTTTTAAGATGAAGGAGGGTGAATCCAATGTACAAACATTTGCCAGATTTGGTAATATTATTGGTGAACTCAAATAAATAGGGAAAACTTATTCTATTGCAAAATTAGATAACTACAATTCTCAAAACTTGCCTCCTCAATAACTTTCCAAAGTTGTGGCCCTTGAAGTATAAATTTGAACAAAATGACTTATGATGAAGTAAGAGGAGATCTCATTGCCTCTAAAAAGGCTTATCCAAACAAAAAAGATCAACAACAAGATAAGAAGAAGAAGACTCTAGCTTGCAAATCTACAGGTGAAGAAGAAGATGATGCCTTAGATGAGGATAAACTTGCTCTTATCACCGGGATAGTTGTTGATAATTAAATGAGATCTAGAAATAAAAAGAGGGAAACCAAAGAGAAAACAACTTTCTAAGTACAATAATAATGAACGTAAGTTCTATAATTGTGGTAAATATGGTCACACTGCCTATGATTATGCAGAATCTAGAAGAGGGATCTACAAAAGAAGGTCGAAAAGCCTCCAGTAGTTGGGAACACTACTAGGAATTACTCCTATGGTGACGATTCCAAAATCGTTTCCATAGACAACAAAATCATTGCCATAGCTCTACCACAACGGTTCAGCAAGCATCCTATATGTGGGCATTATGATAGGTCAATGACAATGGCTTATACGATAGTTATCTGAACCGTTGCCACAGGTCAAGCTATGGCAACGGTTGTCTGAAACTGTTGCCATACGTTAAACTATAGAGACAGTTATTTTTTGACTTATTGAGACGCCTATTTTCATCTATTGCAATGGTTACTAACCATTGCAATAGATTCTATTGTAACGATATTAAACCGTTGCAATAACATCTATTACGATGCTTTTGTTATTCTGCTATAAATCTTTTTGAGTACCTATTACAACTATTTCATTACTTATTGGGACTTCAATTTTCATCTATTGCAATGGTTACTAATCGTTGCAATACATTCTATTGCAACGACATTAAACCGTTGCAAGAGCATCTATTGCGACACTTTTGTTATTCTGTTGCAATACTTTTTGACTACCTATGGCAATGGTTTATTGATCTATTGCAATGATTATTGCCACATGTTACTAAATTAAAATAATTTATATAAATAGTCACTCGTATTAATGTAACAAGCTAGTAATTTAAACCCAAAAGCAAAATGTAATCAAGTCCAAATGATTAGTTAAGTTTTTACATATTAGAAAGTTTAAGTCACGATAAGTTTTAAGAAATTCAACACAAAACTATTGATATTAGAGCATTTATCCACAAACCCAAAAATTTTCTCAGGTAAGATCAGTGTCTTCATCACTTTCTTCATCTTTTTCTTCATTTTGGACACCTATAAAAAGAGAATAAATAATATCAATTAGCACTTAAATGACAACATAAAAAGATTAGAATCATACCGCAACATGATATTATGGGTCAATGCCTTATTGGAGTTCTTCTTTAAGCCTTTTTTGAGTTCACATTGGGAGGATTATTCTGCAAATATGATCACAATGAAACCTGAGCACATATGTAGGGTACATGAAGAAAATATGTAGGTTTAAGGATAAAATATAGGATGGGTATAGTGGGAATGCTTGGATTCAAGCTACATGCAAATGCATTATGAAACAAGAGTATACCTGGAGAAGGCGAGATAACCTAAAATGGAATTACAAGAGGCCTATTTGGAACATTGTCAGTGATCCTAAGAACTACTTTATCAGCCATGAAAAATAGTTTACTTATAAGAGATAGACCCAAGAAAATAAGAGCAAGACAAAAGAAGAACTGCCTTTTATGTGGAGTAGCTAAGGAGACAACTGGTCATATATTTTTCCAATGTGAATTTTCCAAAAGATGTCTATCTATTTTGACAGATTGGGTAAGGATTAAGGTACAAAATTTGGACAACAAAGGCTTACGGAAAATGATGGCAAGGAAGTGCATTGGACAAAGTAGTAGAAGCCCGATATAGGTAATATTAGTAGCTTGCATTTATCACATATGGATGGATAGGAACTCATAATCATCGGATCCCAAGACCACTGCTGATATGCAATCACATTCAACTAGAATGCATGGATAGAGTTATATAGAACTTATAGAAGAAGAAGAGATTAAAGATAGAGCATGAATAGATAGGATACTGAGCAGTATAAGAACATTGTAAGTAGTATGTTTTAATTTTTATTGAGTTGGTTGCTAGTGTAGGAGCATTTATTTTATCTACACTAGATGTTTTTTGTAGGTTGCAATAGTGAGTAACATGATGGTGTTTTAATAAAAAAATTCTATTTGACCAAAAAGGAAATTCTCTATCTAAATTCAATATTGATACTAATATTAACTATGTTTGTTGTAAGGTCACAAGATAGGAATATTACAATCACTTATTTTCCACTATATACATGGCTAAATAGATTTTTAATATGATCTCAAGACCTCTTGGAGTAGATTTTCATGACGCCCCGAGTCTGCACCTCGGACATCACATGGTACTCATAATCCCAAAGGACCACAAGCTAACCCATGACTGGTACCTACTTCAATCACTGAATAATAACACTATAATAATATAGAAGTTAGGCTAAATCTACCATAAGGTTCATAAATGGAATCAAATACTGATAAATAAATACTGAAAACTGAGCATCTGTCTGAAATAATCTAGTAAAAAAGCCTCTGTCTGAAGGTAGAGTTGATGGGACAAGCCCTAACTAACTCCAACTATTGAAAATATACTGAAATAACAACTCTATCCTTAAACTATGAGGACTCATCACTAAGTCTTATGTTGATAAGTTGGGCTGCTACATACGATTAGGAGCTCGTATGTCTGAACCTATGATAGAAAACTTCATAGCACAAAAAAAGGTATACATCAGTACTTTGAATATACTGGTATGCTAAGTGACGTAAGACTGAATACATGGGTTCATATACATGAACAATAACTGACTGAGTAACATAAATATAATTGAATGAGAGTACATGTATATAGAAAACTGCTGTAAATACTAATTTTGCAATACTATGCACATAACTACGTATACTGTAACTGAGGTTATATTAACACTGGGTACTGAGTTTTGATAAATGAATGGCTGATATTTGAGTTCACTGATAACTGTATTACTGTTAGCTGGGTGACTATTTTTGAAAGTCCTGATTCTGTAGAACTGAACTGAGTTTTATACTGAGCTGAGTGACTTTGTTTGACAGTCCTAGTTCTGTAGAACTGAACTGAGTTTTATACTGAGACTAAAACTTAAACTGTGGAGGTAATCATCTAATTGACATGCCCCTCTCTGAACTGATTGGGGTCCAACCTATAACCCCAGTTGGAAGGCTGTCAGTATCGTTCTATGGATAAAGACAAATTACTGAGTCACCCTCTTCTAGCAGGTGCTCTAAATGAGAATGGTGGTACCCTCAACTGGTAGGTAAGACAACTCATCAACCCTCAACTGGAAGGTTGATGTCTCAACCTACGATGGCTACGTAGTTCTGGAATACAAGGATTACTTCTAAGGATCACACCTTCTACTGGCAGGTGAGCCCCCATCCTTGGGTTCACTCAGTACTGAATCCTACTTCCAACTAAATAGACACTAAACAAATTTCTAAACTATACTAGGCTGGACTGAACTATTACTGATCGTGTTAACTGACTAAACTGGACTGAGTTCACTCAGTTTTGTTATCTTATTGAATACATTGAGTTCTGTACTAACTGAATACTACTGATCATGATATTTCTGAGACTATTCTATAACTACTGTAGCTCTAGGTCAACAACTAGATTTTCGGGTATTGAATACCCCTAGGACTCGATAGCCTGGAAAGTAAGGAATAGCATAACCTTAAAATCATAATAATAATTGCTTATTAACAATGCATTTATTTAGATATTTTGTCAAACACTTGATATACATGAGCTTGTGCATGAATGGAATCACATAATAACATAGACATGCTTTCACTAGTCAATTCACATAGGCATTTTAACAAACACTTAGGGTGCATGGTTATTTCATAAAGCAATAAACATGTAATAATAGCATGGCTACTATATTCAACTTGTAGTTCAACAGTTCAACATAAAGATCATATAAATCAACCCACAATTATCTAGTTTTCATGAAACTTGTAATAAATCATGGAATTAAACTCTAAACATTAATCATGCATGAACAGAATCCAATTTCAATATGTAAATCATGAAATCATAAACTTTTAGTTTTAAAAAGTGTTCTTGGACTTCATGATTGAAAGAAACCCATGAATGAACACCTAACATACCTTGGTAAATAAATTTGTGAAGATTGATGATGTGTTCTTGAAGCTTGAACTTGAAATTAAAAGCCCTAGGGTTTGTTCTTGAAAGAAGTTTGAGAGAAAGTGAGTGATTTTACCTTTTAGAATGTTTAATCTCGTGTTTTAGGTCTGCATAAAAGTGGAAAAATAACCTAAATACCCTTTTGGACGCAGATTTTTAACAAGCAGAAACTGTGCCCAGTGACCGCTGGGCGCCGTCCCGCGTTGATGGTCGATGCGATAGCCAACGTGATGCATTGATATCATGTTGCCTCACTGTAATTTGCATTGAAGTCTAATGAATAGTTCTAGTCAACTCGATGGACAACGCAACGCATCGAGATCACATCGATCAACTATTTTGGACTCCCAAACGTGTCTCAAATGATGTTCCAAAAATCTGAAACTCATTCGAAAACACCTACTGGCATTCCTGATCATTAATAAACCTAAAAATCGATATTTTAAGGTTGTAAGGTTTGAAAATAAGTTCATGGGAATATTGAGGCCAAAATATGACTAAATGTTAATACTTAGCTTAAAATTTTCTAAGTCTAGGGCCTCTTTTAATGCTATAAAGGACTGAGTTAGGCTTGAAAATTTATGGGGTCTTACAATTTTGATAGTAACAATATCAATCAAATTCTTTCAAATTAGTGCAAATCAAGCACCTATAATGCAGTGTGCAAACTTCTTAATAGAATTACACTAGACACTATTTGTTGGGAACTATGGAAGGCGAGATACTCCAAGAAATATAACAACAAATCCATTTCCAAGGCCAGAATTTACCATCATGACCAAAATAGCTATTTCCAAAAGTTTTTACAAGATGGAAAATCATTGGGGCTAGATTTATGTTTACAATATTGCTCTCACATATAGACCCTGATTCAGCATGCTAGTTCAGTGAAATAAAGACAATGTTTGCAATCTTTCTACTATTGTTTCAGCCACTAAGAAGACATCTGTTTATGATTAGGTTCAACACTATGACTTACCAATTGGCATTCTTCCTAAAGGGGTGATAGGCTATGAGTTGAACTTGAAAATAGGTGAGTTCTCGGTGTATATCAATGGATCATGCAGGTTCATGTTAGGTTCATTTGAGCTATATTACGAGCTTGTGATAAATGGATTTATATCCAAAGGAATGCATGAATAGATTCTAACCAGGCCACAATACCAAACTACTAATACCAAACTAATACCAAGCCACAATACCAAACTAAACTACTAATACCAAACTAATACCAGGCCATAATACAAAATTACTAATACCAGGCAACAATACCAAACTACTAATATCAAACTTTCACCAACTAATCAGCAGCAGACACACACAAAAAGCAAGAGAAGTTCTACCAACAGATTGTTGCTACCAACAGATCAAGAAACGAAGACTGACCTTGATTGTTACTAACTATAGATGTACTGCTTATTGGTTAGTTGGCAACCACTTCTCCTGACAAATGAACATTGAATCCTAGTATATTAGGGTCAAGTGTTAATTCTGGATTTAGACACTAAAGTTGTGCAATGATGTTCATTGTAACATCTCGCTCTTGAGTCTCTACTCTCTCCATTTTAACTTATACATCAGATTCAAGAGCAAGTAAATTTAGTTGATTCAATATTTAAGGAAACAATGATCTTGATTTAGTTGATCAATAATAAAGAATTCATTATTTAAAAAAGCACCAGAATTTTCCTTCATTTTTTCCTAGTTACATGCAAGTCATCATTAAAGTATTATCAAGTAAAGTCAACAAGTTCATAGTAACAATATGAGAAAACACTAAACCTCGCAGATTAGAGCAAAACTTATTTTTCCCATAGTGTGTGGATACTTAAACTTTTTTCTATTTTGTTGGTTAGTATTGGATGTATCCTGCAAGAAAAAATTTATGAATAAGTTTTTAATAAAAAGATTAAGGCAGTGAAGGTTTGAACACACAGAATTTGATGCCTTATATAAAAATAAAGAACAACATAAAAAGGAAGATAAAGCGTGATGAATTCAATGATAAATTCATGCCAACAATAATATAACAATTCTCCATATTGATATCATACCTCAGCTTCTTCGAAATTCCAATACTTAAGGAGATTCTCAAATATAGGCTCTGAAATAGTGCTAGGACTTTTTTCCCTTCAAATTTCATCATTAATGTACACATAAAAGTGATATTTCTTGAGTATGGACTTATACCCTCTAAACACAACATCAATTGATCTCATAGACTAATCTTTCTCGTTGTTGGGAATGCCATATTTCTTCTATAATTTGGTTAAATTGGGTTAGCATAAAAACTGTGAAAAATATTCAAGTATAAATCAAAATAGTGAGAACTTAGAGCCTGAATAGAGCTCCATATATCATCGTGTGTCTTCAACTTTTTCCAAGTGAGATTAAGAGGAAAAAATGTCCCATTCCTTGCCAATGTGCCAAGAAAGCTGGAAAATTCTATGACCACTACTTTAGTTGGACTAATAGGCTGGTTTAACTTATTTAGCACTATCAGTTAATGGTCAGTCCGTCTATGCATTGCTTGAATTTGTGTAGAGCCTCTTTTTCTTTTATTAGTTGAAGGGCCTACAATAATATCAACAATAAAATTATTGAAATACAGACAATTTTTTGGAATATTATAAACTAAAATATATACATTCTTGCCTTCTCTAGATTTTTTATTTTTTTATAAATTAGGAAGTTGTAACTGATCTTGCTGCACTCGTTCAACTATGGGTTGTGATGCACGAATGATGGAGTCTAGAAATTTTTATCATACTTGCTTCTCTATTGGTACTGCAAGAGAGGTGCAATTCGGAGACACCTGTTGCACTTGTTCTGATACCTGTTATATAGTTGGCACATGTTGCACTTGTTCTAGTACTTGAGATAGAGGTGGAACATTGTTTGACTTCTCCTTCTTCTTTTGATTTTTTTCCTTTGCATTTATGTATCCTGTATTCTTCTTCTTCTTGTATTCTAGTATTTTTTTGTTTTGTAGAGTTGCTAGTAGTCCATTTGAATGAAAGTATTTAGCTTTCTAATAATTTATCGAACACCCTTGTTGATTCATGATTCTTTAAGTCTTTGTAAGAACAAGAGCAAAAATGTAATGTCAAGCTGATTAAAATAACAAAGAAAAACTTAAAAACCTTTCATTGCTAGACTATCTAGTTAGGTATGGGTTCTTCGGATATTCAGAAGTGCATTATTGCAGAATTTAGAAGTGTTATATCTAAATAATTCTGTGTAATATAAAGTAAGAGCAATCCAAGAAAATAGTCAATTTTCAACAAAGACATATATGGTGATTGCATGTTTCATTTTTTGCTAATTAACCTTCTATATGGTAACATTCTTAACAGTCAAAGATTGGAACAACAAATTTTTTGAGAAGGTAGATTGGAACAATAACTTCAGGAACTAAATTTTCTAATGCCAGCACAGCCGACAACCCGAACACCAACATTTAGTAAAAAAAAAAACTATGGTTACTTGTGAGGACTCAAGGATTGTTACTCTAGAGCAATTCCAGAACAAAACCAAGCTTTGAAGGTTTATACTAAGGAATAATAGTATTAATGAACGCTAGCATGATTACTTTTAGTCTAATATTCTCTTTACAACACTCCAAGAATTTTACTAAAAAAGTCCAGGAATTTCTAACATATTGTATGTTAACTGGACCTCCGCACTCTTCCAAGCGCTATACTGCAAATACATATCTATATCATTTCCAAGAGAAGATGGTACTGGAATGATCATTGACAACATAAGATACTCTGGTTTCATGTAAATCCATGGTGATAAATTATAGTTCATCCGCATAACAGGCCACGTGTTATGAGAAATTGAAACCATCACTTGAGAGATCTAACCTAACATTACGAGGATCTCTAGAGAAGTATAGATACAAATGATCAGAACCCTTCTATGCTTGGACATCAGTGAGATGCCTTAGATTTTCTTCATTCGGTCGTTCATTAGCATGACATTTCATTACAATAGCTGTTTCAGGACACATGAACATCCTCGGAAAAGTATCTTAAAACCTTTGCAGGAATTTTAGAGCTTGAGTTAGTTGAGGTACCACCAACTCTCTTTTATCTAGAAGTTGCACATACAGAGCAAATCTCGACTTTCACATTGTCCTTCCAAAATAACATGCAATCATTAGGCATGTATGTATTTTTTAATAATCAACACCCAAATCTCTTATCACATTTCTGGACTTATTGAAACACTCTGGTATCTGATTAAATAGAAAGGCCTCTTTTATTAACACTAAGAGATCTGAAAATGTTGCATTACTCAACCCATGCAATGATTTAAACAAGAACAACCGAATGGTGAAACTCAACAACAACAACAACAAACCCAGTGTATTCCTACATAGTGAGGTCTGGGGAGGGTAAGATGTATGCATTCCATACCTCTACCTCTAAAGAAGTAGAATGGTGAAACTCAGCTTACTAAAATTCTCACACCCCAAATATAATTATTGTTTCCCTTCCTCCAATAATTTAAAAAATTTAGTTGCATCTTCAGGTTATCCCTTTCTAACTCCTCCATGCCTCGATTCAACATCTATATTTCTAAACATATTGTAAAGTAGTCCATCAATATCATCACGCATATTATAATCTTCATCATCACTGATTGGATGATGTGTCTTTCTCGAGGAAGCACTTTCTCCATGGAAAGTCCATTTGGTGTAATTAGAAAGAAACCCACTAAAAAGCAAGTAATCCTTCACCACATCTCTATAATGCCAATATTGATTCTTGCAGTCTCTACAAATACATAATATCTTATTTCCTTAAGAAGCTCATTCAAATGCCTTTTCAAGAAAATATTTCACTGCATGCTCGAACTCATCAGACCATATTAAACAATTCATCTAACTTTTATCTTCACTATCCATTAAAATCCTACTTAACACAACGAAATCACCAAAATTATGATTCATGCTAAGCTAAATATGAACATTGTCAACCACGTGAAACAGGAAAAATAAGAAACTTGCACAAAAATTTGAACAAGTTTAACAGAGATAAGCAATCCATACTAAAAACGGTTCACTGAATAGAAGAACAAAACTATTAGGTTTTTAAGATTGCAAAATTAACGATATCTCTTATCTAGGTTGCTTGGACTCTTCCAAAATATGAACCAACAATAACAACATCAATGAACCCAAGTAGCATAACTAGAACTTTCATCATGGGAAATTACTTCACTATTTGTGCATTTATTAATGTTGGACTTAAAATTATATTGTTTAAAGTTTACATAATGTTGTTATTATATTGAACATATGACAAACTCTACTCTGATAATGTTGCCATCCAGAATAAAAAAATTCTCTAATATAAGTCTCTATATAAGCTTAACAAAGTAGCGTGCTGGTACAAGGAGAAAAAATCTATAACACGTATCAAAGGGACAAGCATTGTGACAATCAAAGAAACAATTATAACAAAGAATACATTCAGTAAAGAAGAATATAACACAGAAATAACACGTATTAGAATTATGTGTTGGTTGATGATAAGAATTTCTTACCTAGTTATGGCCCTTGTGCTAAGCTAAACCTAAGTTTAAATAAGCCTCTTCAAATCGTTCTGAATGTCCTAACAAAAAATAAGTAAAATTAATAAGTGACAGTAACAAAGACAATTTGCAATACAATATACAAGGTCATTTGAAGGTGTTATGCAATAAGCTAAGCTTGGTGTGACCTAAAATAATCTCAGGGAATCATAGTGAATTTGTACCAGGAAGAAGTATTGCATAGAATGTCTTAATTTGCTAAGATTTAGTGAGATTGTACAATAGGAAGCAGCCTTATAAAAGTTGCTTAATGAAGGTGGATCTCAAGAAAGAACATGATACAGTTGAATGGAAAATTGTTAGAGAAATATTACATGTACTTAACTTCCCACACCAGTTCCTCAAGTGGGTTATGGAGTGCTTAACAAATACCCAATTTACACTTGTATTAGATAGAGGATTATATGGAAATATTAATGGAAAAAGAAGGTTTAGACAAGGAGATCCTATATCACCCCTTATCTTTGTTATTTGTATGAAATATTTTACAAAGTCAATTTCTATGGCTACAATCATGGAGGGGTTTAAGTATCATCCATAATGTAAAAACTTGCAACTTACAAACTTGTGTTTCGCAAATGATGTGTTGCAATTCTGTAAAGGGGAATTTAGGTCAAAGCTACACTTGTTGACAACTTTTAAAAGATTTTCTCAGGCAACAACTCTGCAAATAAATGATGCAAAAATCCCACATCTATTATGCCAATATAATGCCTCGATATATAGCTAATGTATGTGAACTTACAGGATATCTATAGAGGGTATTTATTTAAATACTTAGGAGTCCCCATCTCAGCTAAGAAACTACCAAAACTAGACTATGAAATACTAATGGACAAGCTGGTAGAAAGGATAAGGAGTTGGGGATCAAAAAGCCTATCATATGCAGGGAGAGTGATTCTATTAATACAGTATTATTAAATTTTCATAACTACTGGTCCACTATGTTCTTATAGCCTAAACAGGTGCTTAAAGGGATTACAGTAGTGTGTTGGAACTTTCTGTAGATCTAAGCGATCTAGTTTGGTTTATAGTTTTCCAAATCAAGATTTCTTCTCGCCAAATCTCAAGAAGAAGACACTTTGTCATGCTTGTAATGACTTGACAATCATTAGAAGATGCTTGAACTTGAGGTGATACAAATGAAGATTGAGTCCTTTAAATCCATTGAGTGGAAAATTCGTGCTCCTAATAGACTTAGCATAATACATAAACAGACACTCAAACATAGATATATACCAACAAAACACCCTTAATAGCATGAGGCTTGTATATAGAAAAAAGAGAGAAAAAGGATTAGGGGTGATTGAATGCATAAACTAGAATGAACAAGAACTCTACTTCCTCAACTCAGCTTAATTGCAATGAACATGAACTCTGCTTCCTCGACTTAGCTTTTCAACATAAAAATAAATAAATAAATCAATACTAATATATAAATTAATAAAAACCCAGCTAAATTAACCACCAAATTATCTTGTCACTTTCCCCAATAAATCATCAACAGGAATAAAACCCACACTTTATAATCGATTAAAAGGCAACCAGTGTATTAAACCCAAATTAGCAATAATTTCCATGGAGCTAAGATAGAATCTCATCCGCTTCTCATGCAGCTTCAACCCATCCTACACCACCCTTAAATGGGTTTGTCCTACTAAGGATGGAGATCCATGCAAGTTCTAATAAACTTCATATTTAAAATTAATGTTCTTTCTAATTCCTGGCTTGGACATATCCAAATATGCCAAAGTCTATGCAACTCAAACCATTCCAGAGCAGTCGATGGCATGCCTTTCTATCTTTTACCTAAACTTTGACATATTTTACTCTTTAATTGGGAAACTACCTGCATAAAAACATAGAAGCAACTAGGTTAATATTATCAACCATAGTGGCATATCATTGCTAATGACCAAGAAAATGTTGAATCTGTTCATTATAAGAGAATATGGTTTCTCAGTAAGACACCCAGCCTAGTCAAAGCAGTTCCTTATATAGAATGAAAAGAATGACTTGCTTATTTACAAACCAATAAAGAGTTGAAGACCTAATCAAACAAGTTGATATCTGAGAGAAATTTGTTCTACCTACATATCAAACAGAATGACATCTAGACACATATACTCTGCCAGGAGTATCACAATATGGATGAATACAAGTACAGTGAGATGATCATTTTTCTTCATTTCTTTTCATCCAGTAACTCCTGCAGCCACATTAACATGTCCAAACCATAGGTTAATCATCCAGATGGTTGGTCAAGTGTACTAATTAGAACGAACAAAACTCCTCACAGTATCACCTACAAAACTCTCTCCTCTTGTTTTCCCTCTTTATTAGAGGAGGAATTTTTCCATTAAATCATTTGTTGTAAAAAATATAAGTGGCCTTCTATTATTTCCATTAAGCCACAAGCAATTATTGGCATGGAAGGATATTTTTCAGCTTATAGATATTGAACATGTAGCTATTGGCATAGGCAGGATATTTTTCAGCTTATACCAAACACATTAGCATGCAGCATGATCCCAAATAACAATTTTACATTAGCATGATCCCAAATAACAATTTCAGCTTATAGGAAACACATTAGTATGATCCCAAATAACAATTTTACATGTTTATGTAAAACAACAACAACACATTCAGTGTAATCCATTTGGTATTCGTTCACAAACTTTAGCAAATTTCAAGTAGAACTAACCACACACATACATAGAACCTGGTACTATGAAAACATTCACTATAGTCAGTGTGTAGAAGTTAAACTCTAGTAGCTAGCATTATGGAGAGAAATGATGGATTTTTATATTTGACATGAACCACCATTTTAAGTGCTATTAAGAAAACTTTGGATCCTTCTACACAAGTAGTGTACCAGCGGAATCCTGATGCAAACTTTCTGAAGTAAAATAAATTCAACTATGCCATTCTTGTAGTAGGGATGTGTCTTTATATAGTTTTTCTTTACCTTGTAATCTACTAAAAACTACATACACAAATGGGGATAAGTCTTTATGTATTTACTCTCAACATTCAGGGGGTTCTAAGAGAAAACATCAAACGTCTATGGATAATCGATAATTAATCAATTAGCAGTATTGGAGAGGATGTTCCTATGACACTTAAAGATGGGACAATTAAAATAGCCTCTTACAGTGAATGTGAAGTGAAGCCTCCTCTACTTTATTCCTTAATAGATACCATTGGGAACTAGGCTCTTCGTGGAGGTGAAAACCATATTTCAAGTTACACCAGGATAAACAAAACTAGGAACATAAAAAAAAATGTACAATATTCACTTCACAACAATATTGGCACATGCAGGTTTCTTCTAATAATCCAATTGACATTGGTCACCCTTTAATTATTTTCTTTTCAAAATCTAATCATTTATCATCACATAATTCAGAAGACATAAAGTAAAAGAAACAAGCTTAAAATTATCACATAATTTAGAAGACATAAAGTAAAACCCAAAATCTCCAAAAATTAGGTCAAAGTCGTAGAATAATACACTAACCTTAAAATCTCCAAATTGAATCATCCGAAGTGAAAATTTAAGAGAAAATAAAGTGCAAAATTAGCCCTAATCGCAAATATGGTTTATCTATCACATTGATGCGGCTCACCTAATCACAGATATGTTGTTTATCTATCACGTTGATACAGCTAGCCTAATTGCAAATATATTATTTTCCTTCTTTTTCTTTTCCCACAGAGAATACAGCTGGCACCGGCAGCTCACGACGTAGAAGCAAGCTCACCATCGGCAGCTCACCTAACCACATATATTATAGCATCTCCACGGTCGTCTCCACGAGATTAATATTGTAGCAGCTCACCGAATATTGTTTAAGATTATAGGTTTAAGAGAATATTTTGTTAAAATGATTTTTTTTGTTGGACTTCATGAAATTTTTTGTGAAAATGGAGGTAATAAAATAAAGCGATGCAATAGATTTTTTTGTACCCATTAAGCGTTGCTATAGCTGATGTTATAGCTAAAAAATAATTATTTTTGGCAATGCTTGAAACTATTGCAGTAGACCACCTATTGTAATGCTTTGTTAGCCGTTGCCAAAAAGTCCATTACCACAGGGGTAATTTCTAGTAGTGGGAGATAAAGACCACTCTAAAAATGAAAATGATTCCACTGTAGATTTCGGCTTCATGGATATTGGATAATTTAATCAGATAAAAACTAAATTTTGTAATGAATGTATAAATTTGCAAAGTCTTTACATCATGCCATATCTGATTCAAATAAAGTTTGTGAAGAAATAAGAGTTTTATTAAGAGATTAATTGTTTTGAAAAATTTTCCACTCATAGTATTTTCAGATCCAATCAACCGACTAACACTTTCAAGTCAGCTGACAGAGAAGATCTAGCAATGATGGATCCATCTATGATAACAAATATTATAGTTGTGAAGGATCTCAAAGGTCAACTAACTCCAATAAATCAACCATAATATCTAGTCATAGTCATAATACGTATCATAGTTTTCCAATCACTAAAAATGCTCTCATTTTTCATGTTATCACTATGGTAAACCTAGTCAGAAATATTATAGTTGCATATTTTGTTCTAAAAATTCTGGCAAATGGATTTGGAGACCCAAACCAGATTCTGCTAATCTAAGTACTAACCCCAAGGGACCTAAGAATTATTGGATACAAGAAATAAGTCATATTTTTGTTTTACAGGAACACCACTCAAAGCCTAAAGGGAAATGGTATCTTGATAGTGTGTGTTCAAATCATATGACTAGGAACAAAAGCCTATATAAATCTGTTCTTCACTTTGATAAAGGTGATATCAGTTTTAGAGATAATTCCAAAGGTAGAAATACAGGTGTTGGTACTATATCTTTTAATGAAATATATAATATTATGAATATTTGTCTTATCAAAAGCTTCAAGTACAATTAGTTGAGTATAAGTTATCTATGTGATGCTGGTCTAGAAGTAAAATTTAAAAAGGATGGTTGTATAATTAAAAATCTTGGAAAACAACTTCTTTTTGGAAATAGACTTAGGGATGTATGTCCTAGACTCTATCAAAAGGATAGAAGAGCACATCTGCTTAGCCTCCATGATAGAAGATCCATGGGTTTAGTACAGGAAGCTTGGACATTTAAGCATGAGATTGATTGATAAACTAGCCAATAAGAGACCCAACATTGGGTATTTTTAATTCTTTAGGTGCAAATATTTTGTTCATAGTAATAGTAAGAAAAATATTTGTAAATTCAACCCAAGAAGTGGTGAAGGTATTTTATGAGATACTCTAACTCCAATAAATCTTATAGAGTCTTCAATAAATCCACTCTATGCATTGAAGAATCTGTACATATTATATTTGATGATTCTAATTAATTATTGAGAATATTAGTATTGTAGAAAATGAGGATGAATAGGAAAAATAGCTAAAGTTTCATCCACAAAAGTCAGCTCTTTATCCAAGTCAACTGACACTGTAGCTTTAAGCAATTACTTCAAATGATCAATTTGCAATAGAAACTATTTCAAACAAATAAAGAGGTGAACCTAAATATCCAAAGAAATTCATCATTTGATATATCAACGTTGTAATGAAAACAAGAGCTTCTCATAAGAAAAGTGCAAATATTACACTTATATCTCAACTCAAAGAAGCCTTGGAGGTTGAAAGTTGGGTAAAAATAATGAAAATGGAACTTGAGATGGATGAATCAGGTAAGGTAATTTGAAATAAAGATCATCTAGTCGCTCAAGGATATTCACAACAAGAAAGAGTTGACTATAATGAAACCTTAACTCCCGCGATAAGGTTAAAATCTATTAGAATCTCACTTTCAGATGCCTCTCATAAAGGTTTCAAATTGTTTTCAATGAATGTCAAAAGTAATTTCTTAAATTGTTTTATCGATGAACAATGCTCTATAAAGTAATCCCCGAGTTATAAAAATTTAAAATTTCCTTACCATGTGTTCAAACTTTTAAAAGCTCTCTATGGCATAAAATAAGCTCCTTAAGAATGGTATGATTGATTGAATAATTTTTAACTGCTCATGATTTTACAAGACGAAAATTGAAACAACTCTTTATCAGTACTAAATTTTAATTAGAGGATATTTTTACTAAACCTTTGTTGAAATAAATATTTTATTTTCTCTAAAAAATTTTTGGTATTATTCCAGAATATTTGTGAAATTATTTTCTTGCTTAGCCAATGTCTGTGATCAAATGTAGAAATAGTCATAATTAGTAGTTGATTTTGATTGACATACTTGCCTTTATTACTTCCTTTTATTTCATTTGATTATTGGCTGATTAATGTACTTGCGCTATTCATCCTCCTTTTTTGCTGACAAGTGTTGTGTATGATGCCTTTTTCTTTCTTCTATTTGTCTCTTCAACTTTCCTCTCTCTCTCTCCTATATTTCTCTGTTTCTCTTATTTCTCTATCATTCTTTCTTTTTGAATTAGTAATCCTCTCTTCTCCCCATATCCATAGCTGAAACCCCTATAAATTCCTCCATGGGTAACCACAAAAGTTCTCTCTTCAAAGGGAAATAAAAAGCTTCCTTCCTTATTCCTCTTGATTCCGACCTTTTTGACCAAAACCCTCCTCGAGACTCTTCACATTCTGCTCATTCTCTTTTGTGCAAGCATTTCTCTTTTCATTATAAGTTTGAAAGTTCTAAGAAAAAAGTTGAAGTTCTTCTATAGTTCTTTAAACATCAAAACTAATTTTTAGAGACTCTCTAATAAAACCTTTTTCACTCTCTCAAGGAATGGTCTATGGTGCATGGTCGAATTATGGATCTAGATATCTCACAATCCCTATATTATCCTATCAAGTCATTGTTTGAAGTTCAAGGATGAACAAATATCTTCTCCGCTACTTCCAAAATTGCTTATGAATCCCTTATTTATCTATTTTATGCCAATATTCATTCTATTCGTTCTGATGTACTGGAGACCTTGGTTTTGGGTAAATGCATCTTTCTTAAATGTGGTATGTTTGAATCTATCTTTGGTATTCACTACACTAGTTTTTCTGCTTTCTCCAAGACACCCTGGCCTATTGATTTTGATATTCCATTTGACAAAGCAAAGAAATCTATTGCTCTAGAATCCCCTGATCCTCTTCCCTTAGCCTTTGGTCCTAAAAATCTCTGTTTTTAGGCTCGTGTTGTTGCCCACATTGTAGCCACTACACTCCTCACTCTTGTAGGCTCTCTGTCTACTTTTTCAGAGTGTGATACTTTATTTACCTACAACAGTGGTTGAAAGCACATCTATGGATGTCTAAATTTGTGCAACAATTTTCACATCTTCTTTGATTACTTGATCTAGCTTGAGTTTAGTTCAAGAAACATCTATACTTTACTCCTTACTAGTGGTCTAAATTTTGTCCATCTAAAAGTGAGATTCTAAAAAAATATGTTTTAGGGTATCCAACTTGATATCATGATTAGTGATGAACTTGATTACAATCAGGGACATAGAGCATGGACCAACTTCACTAGAAGAGGAAGGACTGACCTTGGGAGAAGGAGGAGTGCTAACAAGGTAATTTTTTGTCTTTGGAACCCAAGTGTTATAATTGAGAACATAACCCATGTTGACAAAAACCTTGGTATTATAGCATTGTTTGACAGAGACTGAAGGAATGTCGTCAAAAGAGATATTGCTTGCCTCTAGAATGCGAGTAATGATCAAACCATAGGGAAGATTCGAAGGATCAAGAGATGCTTCAATCATAAAATTTATAATGAATTAGGAGAGCTTAATCTTACGCTGAATTTGAATGATATAACTACTCATACCTTAGCATACTTGTTCCTCCTCCTCCTCATACCCCTACCCCTACCCTTACCTCTTAATACTTTGTGTTACTTGCATCTTTTATGACTAATATTTTGCTATCCCTGGTTTGTATATGAGCATAAGTTCAAAAATACTTGATTTTGCAACTTATGATTGATTATCATACTATTTTCTCTTTTTGTTTATGCATTTAAATTTTTGATTGATGTTTAAGGGGGAGAAAAGTTATGTAACTATCAGGAAATAAGTTGAGGCCCTGGCCACAATGGGCATGTCGGACTAATGAAGGACCGAGAAGACCCCTTAGCATTCTATCATAAGCAAAGTTTTAACTGAAGTGCGGAAATACAATGAAATCAAATAAAGTCTTTCAAGATAAATAAAATAGTAATCCCAGACTCTGAATATAAATAATAGCAAAATGTCTGTCAAAAGCCTATCTACAAAGACTCTAATCATATGAAACTGTTTAGGCTGAGACGAGGCCCCAGTGATACTATAAAACTAAAAACACTAAATATCTAAAATAAACCACCTTCTAAAAGAAGAAGGGCTCACCAACTCTAATATTTTTTGGATGACCTTAATGTTGCATCGAACCATGAGAATGTGCCTTCAAACCTACATCATGAAATGATTCAGCTTTCTGAGGATGATCAATACGTGAAATGTATTGGCATGTAGAACGGCCAAAATGATGATGATGATGATGATGATGATGATGATGATGATAATAATAATAATAATAATAATAATAATAATAATAATAATAATGACGATGATGATGATGATGATGATAGTATGATCTTTGGATAAGTGCATTATATAGCTGAACTTAAATCATCAAGATATAAATAAATACTTCAATTAAATTTGTCTACTTAGACTCTATTCTAATTTCTTTAGTTTTGAGCTAGATGGTACTCTCAACATTTTTATAACACCACGGACTATGTGGGTCTAACTTCAAACCCCCAATCCAAGTTTTCTGCTAGGATTGGAGCTTCTACATTCTAGTATACCAAAGCATGAAGGAAGTAGAGAATGATTATCCAAATCTTAGGACATAATCAATCCCACGTCTAAAAAACATGATTTTGGGCTATAAGCTTTTCAATTCATGCCTTCACAATTAATCATCTAACTCTCTTTAAGACCATATCTTAGTCTCTTTAGAACATTAATCTTCCTCATAACTCATTCTATTTCAAAATGGCAATTTGTAGTTTGGTATCGTCATACCAAGACGAGCAAGTCACATAAGTTATCTCATATCTTCTGTTTAATCTCTTTCATCCAATAAATCATTGACCATGATACAGTAATGCAAAAGTAAATAATGATAATCTTCAAAACCAATGTAAGGGTTTGAGCAAAGATGTCTCTCATTCAAGATTTCTCAAAAGATTTAAGGTGAAATCATCTCTTTCAAGTATTCAAATAATCACAATGAAAACAAGAGCAAATTATAATTGAGTCATATTCTTCAGACTATTTGCATAAGTAATGGATACTTTAGTGAAGGAAAAAAAAATCCTAAATTCAATATTTTTGTTAATCATAAAATAACCCATATTTCTAAGTAAATCCATGGTTGTATACATAAATAAGGAATTAGGACATGATCTTAAATGTAGATTAAAACCATAAAATTCACTTAATTAAGCATTTAGATAATCATAGTTTCAACTATCATATGAATAAGGTAACTTCATATATTTTTGATGGAAGAAGCTTAAGAAAAGCTTGAACGTTTATCCTTTGAGCTTGAACCCTAATTGATTCTCCTCTTAGTGTTTAGGGGAAAATATAATGTGATTAGAGTGAATAAAAATCACTTTTAGGGACTTAGAAACGTTTTGGGTGAATAAGGAATGTTTAATAGTATAAAAAGACCTAAGCACCCTTAAAATAATGTTGAAACAATGTTCTAATAATGAAATAAAGAGGTGTGGTGCACACCCAAATACGTGCCCCACCCCGTGCGGCATGAGTCTAATCACGGTAGCCTCACTATGTCATGACCTGAACTTGTGCCTGGCCATGATGGGTAATCTCAACCCCACCATGGGTAGGAGACAACCCCCTTAACCTTAACTCAAGAGAACATAATTTAAACAACAGAAGACAACCTAAAATGATAAAGAGAGATAGACAAGTCAAATAAGCATGTGAGAGTCAAAACAAAAAATCATAACATCCCAATATTGTACACGAAGCCTCTAAAACAAGAATACCAATTAAGTTGGGGCATGTCCCAAACTATAACAAAAGAAATCTATAAGGAAATAGTAAGGCAATAATGAAACCAATGAAATGACCGGGCCTTCCAAATAATAAAACCAATGAAATGACCGGGCCTTCCAAAAGATAGAGGCTCACCACTTCATAGCAAACCAACAGACATACCAAACCACCTAACATTGTACAGGAGTAATAGAAAAGTCCTCCGAGCCTACATCATGAAATAATGCAGCATCTTAGGATGGTCAGTGAGGCGAGCACTGGAAAGTAACATGAAGGAAGGGATAAAATAGTACATTTATCAAAAACCAGTCAAAACCACATGCACAACATTTATATATATATATATATATATATGTGTGTGTGTGTGTAGAATGTTTGGATAAGGACAAGGGTCCATTTACATGATAGTTTAAACCATTACCCTGAACTATATAGATCGCTCTATCCTAAAGGCACCCATGGGCTATATGGGTCCAGATTCCCCTATAGAAAGGGCCCAATGCATGTTAACTGCATGTATTGAGGAAAGGCTAAAGACACCAAGTCAATAGCCATCTAAAATATAATATGTTCCAAACATATGGTCAAATAGATCTCTCCACGTCAGCAAATGAGGTTTCTAGTACTGGCCCCCCAAGACTATATGTCACAACCCGAGGCTATCCCATAGTCATGACACGATGCTTAAGCCCGCATACGACCCCAAGCTAACCTATGATCTGGGACCTACTATGAGCACTAAATAAAATAATAGTAATATAAAATTTGTTTTAATATAAACTGATAAGGTAATATCAATTTGAAATATTAAAATGATATGTCTAAAATATCTGATAAACACTGGAAAATAGACTGTCTATCTGAAAGCCTCTAAACCTATGGAGTTGATGGGACAAACCCCCAACTAAATCAAAATGAACTAAACATAAAGAAATATCAAAATAACAGGAATAATATGTCACCTCCTCGATGGATGAGGACTCACCAATACTACTGTGGGAAACTGTGCATCCAAACCTATGTTATAAGACAACATAGCACAAAAGAAAAGTATGCGATCAGTACTTTAAATGTACTGGTACGTGAGGTGAGGAATAACTAAAATACATATGGTAACTGAACATAGGTGCATAAATGTGTAAAACTGAGATTGCAAGACCAAGCATAATCATGTACTGAAATGATTTGAATAACAGGATAACCTATGTCTAAATAACTGAATAAATGTTATCTATATACTTGGTCATGTAAACCTGAACTGTCATACTCTAAAAATTGAACCGAGATAATGGGAGCTAGTTATAACCGACATACCCCAATTTGAGCTATCGACATCCAACCTGTAACCCCTGTTGAAAGGGTGCTTGTACCTTCTAAGGGGTACCAACACATAACTGATGATGTGGATCCATAAGGCTGATGTCTCGAAATATGAGAGTGTCATATATAACTGATTGGGGACCCCTCATAATTTACAGTGGTGCCGTAGGTTTGAAACTTATAGAGTGCTACTAACGACTCATGCCTAACTAACATGGGAACCACAATCCCTGTGTTCACTCGGTGCTAAGTGTTACTCCCAACTGAATGACACTGGTATTATTATTTGTTTAACATGATGTGGTATTATACTGTTAAGTTCTCATCATGAACATGGTAATCTAAACATAGTAATAAAATCATGGTTTGAATGACTTATTGCTTAGAAACGGAATCATGTAAAACATAAAGGTATCAAGTGTTTATAACCCACCAGCACTGAAAGATCACAGAATATGATAACAATGTTTAAAATAGTGGTACAAAATTATAGTTCAAAGACCCAAAACATAAGACATTTTAATAATTGAGTGAAATACATGAACTTGAACATGAGGATAAGTTAAACTTGAGAAAACAACATATTCACATGATTTAATTCATAACTCAAAGGTTTGGCATGGAATCACTTGATAGAAGATGAGTAATTGGAATTTAAATCATGAAATAAACTAGTTTAAATGGAAACACTTGTTAACATGGTTTGAGTTCAAATTTCTAAGGTAACATAGATTAAATTTATGATTTACATGAAAAATTTCATAAAAGAAGATTAAAAATCCATACCTGAACAAAAAGGGAATTTTTGGGACTCAATGGGTGAAAGGAACAAATTGATGAAAACGCCACATGCCTAAATATTGAAGCCTTGGATAAATTTCTTGGTATTGAACTTGAATTTGATGAACCCTAGTTGGTTTTGGGAAGAAAGAAATAGCCCCTTTTGCTCTATTATGGATGATTTATGAGTTATGATAGGTTAGGGTAATTATTACACTTGATTACAATTGTTTGGAGGGTAAAATGATGTAGTTTTGGGGTTAAATGAGTGGTAAAAAAACCAAAATAACCCTTAGAAACCGTCTGGAAATTCTCCCGACGAGTTTGGGTACGACTAGTAAGTTCTAGGTATGGGTCGTACCTTGAGTCATCACCAGGAACTCAAATTTTGACCCCTACTATTGTTGGTATGACTCCTCATGACGACTCGTATGGTCTTCTTACGAGTTGTATCAGTGAGTCGTAACCACCAACAACTTTGATAGTTCTTTAGTAATTTAGCCATATATTTTCACCCTGATATCAAATTATGGAAAAATTAATATGATTGGATAGATAATTCAATTATCTATCTACTATTGGGTCTTTAGATCAGAATTTCATAGTATAACAGAAGTTTTGATCATTTGAATATGATTATAGTTATATTATTCATAAGAACTCAATCGCTAAGGGATGTTTCGACTTTTTCATGAGCTAGGAGCTATTTGAGAACTAAATATATGTCAAAGTAACTTACAAAACTATAAAAACATGATGCTTGATTCTTGGATCTTTACTGGTCAGGATACAAGTCATATCTTATGACTTGTAGTCATCACTCATAAGTTGGACAGAAACTTAGGGAACCTAGGTTTTTGCCCTTACGACTCCCCTTCATATGACTCGTACTATGACTTGATGACTTCTAGGGTCATTTCATATCCACAACAACTACTCCACACCGCCATAATTATGACTCCAACATATGACTCGTATGTTGTTTATAGGACTTAAAGTGATAAGTCGTACGTTGTACAGTAGCTTTTAGACATAGGGTATTACAATATCTCCCCCTTGGGATCATTCATCCTCAAATGAAACTATTTGAGTCGAGGTACTAGAAAAGCTGAGATCGTTCACTAAATACCCATGAGCTGAATCGTGATTAAATAACTAAATCTGAAACATGATGCGTAGACTGAACTGAATTCATGAATGCATGCTATGACATGAGGATGATTATATAGCTGAGATACAAAATAAGAAAATCAATTAAGTGAAACCATTACCTCAAGTTGAATCATAATTTATAGAAAAGGGATGGGGATACTTGGCTTGCATATCAACTTTTGCTTCTTAAGTAGCTCCCTCAACGGATCAATTTCTCCATAGAACCTTAACAAAGGGGACTTCTTTATTTCTCAACCTATGAATCTGACGGTCATGGATCTCAACTGGAATTTCTTTGTAGAAGATACTATCTTTGATATCCACACTCTCTAAGAGCATGACTGAAGCTGGGTCGCCAATGCATTTCTTTAACAAAGAGACATGAAACATTGTATGCACTGATGCCAATTCTGCATGCAACTCTAACTCATAAGCTACCTTTCAAAAACAACTCAAAATTTTATATGGGCTAACATAGTAGGGATTGAGCTTCCTTTTCTTCCCAAATCCCTTCATCCCTTTCATTGGCGAATTTTCAAATAAACTAAGTCATCAACCTCAAACTCAAGATCCCTTCTCCTCATATCTAATATGATTTTTAATGAATTTGGGTTTTCTTCAACCTCTCTCAAATTAACTGAATTTTATCCATCGCCTCAAACACAGAATCTAGCCCTATCAAAGCAGCCTCACCTACTTCAAACCAACCAATGGGAGATCTGTATCTCCTCCTATAGAGATCCTCAAAAGAAGACATATGAATACTGGAGTGATAACTATTATTGTAGGTAAACTCAATCAAAGGTAAGTGGTCATCCCAACTACCCTTAAAGTCAATAACATAGGCCCTCAACATGTCCTCTAAAGTCCGAATGGTCCTTTATGCCTGACCATCATTTTGAGGATGAAAATTTATACTAAGATGAACTTGGGAACCAATACCCATTTGAAAAGCCTTCCCAAAGTGAGAGGTAAACTATGTACCTCTATCTAAAATAATAGACAATGGAACCCCGTGTAATTTCAACAACTCCATAAGATAGAGTCTTGAATAATCCTCGGTCAAATATGAAGTATGAACTGGAAAGAAATAGGTTGACTTGGTCATTTTATCTACAGTGACCCAAATCAAATCACGCCGACGACGCGTATAAGGAAACCCTATCTAAAAATCTATGTTCATCACCTCCCACTTATAAGTGAGGATGCTAGACTCCTAAAGTTTACCACTAGGACTTTGGTGCTCAACCTTAACCTGCTGACAATTAAAACACTTAGCCATAAACTCTACAATTTCTTTCTTCATACCACTTCACTAGTAGATTTCCCGTAAGTCACGTTACATCTTAGTGGCTCTGGGGTGAATAGAATATCGCACACCATGTGCTTCTGCTAATATTTGCTATCTCAAAGCATCAACACATGGAGCATATAACCTACCTTGATAATGAAGCACACCATCCCCCCAGGAAAAAACCTCCACCTTCTGATCTCTAACTACCACCTTCAACTTAACCAAACTAGGATCCCTGTCTTGCTTTTTTTTTTTAATTCAGCAATCAATGAATACTGACCCATTCTGAACCCATATACTACCTTCGGTCGAATTTACCAACCAAACTCCTAAACTAGCAAGATGATGCACCTCACGGACTAACTTCTTCTTATCATCCTCAACATGGGCAACGCCTATCTATAGACAATCTACTAAGGGAATCTACCACTAAATTAGCCTTGTGCGGATGATACAACACACTTATGTGATAGTCTTTCAATAATTCAAGCCACCTTCTCTAATGAAGATTTGGGTCTTTTTGCGTGAACACATACTGTAAACTCTTATGATCCATGAACATATCAACATGAACCCTATAAAGGTAATACCTCTAAATCTTTAAGGCAAAAACAACAGTTGCCAACTCAAGATCATGGGTTGGATAATTTTTTCCATAGGGTTTAAGCAATCTAGAGGTATAGGCTATGACCTTACCTCTCTACATTAATACATAACTAAGACCAACTCTAGAAGTATTAGAATACACTATGAACCTATCCATGCCATCTGGCAAAGTCAAGACTGGAGTAGACGTGAGTTGAGTTTTCAACTCCTGAATATTCTTGCAGGACCTACTAAAATTTGACTTTCTTCTGGGTTAGTCTAGACATGGGAGAAGCAATAGAAGAAAACCTTTCGACAAACATCCTATAATAACCAACTAAACCCAAGAAACTCCTGATGTCTGATGGAGAGATGGGTCTAGGCAAGTTTCTCACTATTTGGGTATTTTAAAGATCAACTCGAATGTCATCACCAGAAATAATATGACCAAGGAAAGCTACTGATCTCAGCCAAAATTTTCACTTGCTTAACTTAGCGAATAACTAGTGATCCTTAAGGGTTTGCAATACACCCCTTAAATGGTCTGCATGATCGCTCTTACTATGGTAATAGAGAAGGATATCATCAATGAAGACTATCAAGAACATGTCTATGTACTGCTTAAACACCCTATTCATCAAGTGCATAAAATTAGTAGGGGCATTCGTTAGTCCAAAAGACATACCTAGGAATTTAAAGTGACCATATAAGTTGTGTAAGTTGTCTTCGAAATGTCACATTCTCTGACTCTAAGCTGATGATAGCCAGATTTGAGGTCTCTCTGAGAGAGATAACTTACACCCTGAAGCTGGTCAAATAAGTCATCAATCCTGGGGAGTGGAAATTTATTCTTGATTATAACTTTGTTTAACTGATGGTAGTCAATGCACATTTTAAGAGAACCATCTTTCTTGCTCACGAATAGAACTGGAGCACCCCATGGGGAAATACTAGGCCTGATGAAACCCTTATCTATTAGATCCTTCAACTTTTCTTTCAATTTCTTAAGCTCAGTTGGAGCCTTTCTATAAGGTGGTATAGAGATATGCTGGGTGTCTAAAAGGAGATTTATTTCAAAGTCAATTTCCCTTTTGGGAGGAACTCTAGAAAGATCTTTAGAAAAAATATCTGAAAATTTATTTACTATCAGAACTGACTAAAGACTCAGAGTTTCAAAATTTGAGTCCTTGACTCGAACGAGATGGTAAATACACCCTTTGGATATCATCTTTCTCGCCTTAAGATATGAAAAGGCGGTCCTTTAAGCACTGAAGTCTACCCTTCCATTAAATTATTGGTTTATTATGAAACTGGAACTGAACAATTCTATTTCTACAGTCAACTGAGGCATAGCATGAGTGGAGTCAATCCATGCTGAGAATGACATCAAAATCAGTCATCTCTAACTCCACAAGATAAACTAAAGTGACTTTCTAAGACAATGTGACCGGCTAATTTCTGTATATTCGTCAGGCTATAATCGACTTACCTACTAGGGTAGACACTAAGAAATTCTCTACTAAGTTTTGGGACTAACACCAAAGCCTGCAGCAATATAAGGAGTCATAAAGGAAAGTAAAGCTTCGGGGTCTAACAATGCATACACATGGAGATGAAAGACCTGTAATGGACTTGTAACCATATTAGGAGAACTTTCCAAATCATGTCGAGTCTGGAGAGCATATAGTCTATTATGACGCTGCCCAGTGGTTGCACTGGAAGTGGCACCCTGCTAAGTTGGGTGACCTACTGGAGCTGATAAAAGATTGGATTGGCTCTACTGGCGATCATTTTTACCCCTTAAAATGCCCATAGGGCACTCCATTTCCCTATATCCTGACTTTCCATACCTAAAACACCAATCACGACGAGCTCTACACTTACCCTAATAATTCTCACTACACTTTCAACAGAGTGGATTGGTATGACCACTTCTTACACTATCCTGGGACTTAGAGCTGGATGCTCTATCCTAACTGTCCTGCCTAAACTTAGGCACTGGCTGAAGATGGACGGGGATGAAAATTTTTGGCACAACTGAGAACGGTTGCCACCTTTTGACTTTAGCCGAGAAAAGTTAAAACTACCTTTCCTGGCCCTCTTATTCTCTTTTTCTTTATCCTTAAATTTCTTTTCCTAAATATGCTGAGCATAAACCATTAGTCTAGACAAGTTCATCTCCTTATTCAACATAGCTGTCTTACACTCCTTGACCAGAATATCAGATACACCAGATAGGAACTTACTCATCCTGGAACTAGAGTCAACCACCATAGTTAGAGCATACCTCACCAACTGCATGAACTTGACCGAGTACTCTTTGACACTCATACTACCCTACTTTAAATTTATGAACTCTTGAACTTTAACCTCCCTCAACTCTAGTGGGAAGAACCTATCTAAGAAATCTATGGCAAACTCCTCCCACTCCATAGGTCCTACATCAATACCCCTGTCCTCCTTCTACTAATTAAACCAGGTATGAGCTACTCCTTAGAACTAGTAAGCAGCCAATTCTGCACTTTCACTTATAGTTACACCAATGATTTCAATCACTTTTTACACTTCATCCAAAAACTCCTATGGATCTTTCTCAGACTTGGATCCAAAAAAGATTGGGGAATTTATCTAGTATAAGTCTCAGACCCTAGCTGTAGCCATATTCATCATCAAATTAGATGGGGTAACAGCCTGCTGATTATTCTTAGCAGCTACAGAATAGGCTAACACTGTGAAAGCATCCTTGAACTCAGTGTGGGAAACATGGTCATTCAAAGGATCTTCCTCAATCGGTGATGATACAGGCTGAACCCCATTCTTTCTTCCATTGTTTCTTCTGGGAGGCTTTTTCTATAAATAGAACGAACGGTGAGTTAGAAAGAGAGATTCAATAGATCTCATTCTCTTTCACACGACATGAACACTGAAATAAGGGAAACTTTTCTAAAATTGTCTCACAGCCTCTTGTCCATAAGTGTGGCGTATTTCACACCCATGCACAATACTCTACTCAACGCAGCTTTAAAAAATCGTAGGACACTTTAAAACCTTAGACTTTGATACCAAGTTTTGTCATGACCCGAGGCTAACTCTTAGTCGCAACATGGTGCTTAAGGCCGCATACTACCCCAAGAAACCCCATATCTGGTACCTACTTAAGCACTGAAAAAAATGATAGTAATATAAAATGTGCGGAAGATAAACTAATAAGGTATAGTCCATTTATATACTAAAATACATAAATCAAAATGTCCAAAATATCTGATAAACACTGAAAACTAGAGTGTCTTACTTAAAGACTCTAAACATAAGGAATTGATGGGACAAGCCCCCAGCTAACTCCAATATAGCTGAACATAAGAAAATATTGAAATAACAAGAATAACATGTCATATCCTCGATGGATGAGTACTCACCAATATTTCTATGGAATATTGCTGAGATGTCTAGGGGTGATCGGGAAACTATAAATCAAAACCTATGTTATAAGACAACATAGCGCAAGATAAAAGTATGCGATTAGTACTTTGAATGTATTGGTATGTGAGGTAAATACTAACTAAAATACATATGGCAACAAAGCATAGGTGTATGAACGTGTAAAACTGAGATTGAAAAACAAAGCATAATCATTTACAGAAATAATCTGAATAACCAATGTCTAAATAACTGAAAAATAGTTATCTATATACTTGGTCATGCAAACCTGAACTATCATACTCTGAGCAATGATCCGAGACTATGGGAGATAGTTATAACCGATATGCCTCAATTTGAGCTATCAGGGTCGAACCTATATCCTAGTTGGAAGGGTACTGGTATCTTACAAGGGGTACAAACACATGATTGACGATGTAGATCCACAAGGATAATGTCCCTAAGGATGAAGGTGTCATGCTTAACTGACGGATGACCCCCTATAACCTATGGTGGTGTCGTAGTTCAGGAACTTAGTAACTGCTATTAACAAATCATGCCTAACTAATGAGCGAGCCGCCATCCCTGCATTCACTCAGTGCGAAGTATTATTCCTTACTGAATGACACTGTTAGTATTATTCATTTAACATGACATGGTACTATACTGATAAGTACTCAGCATGAACATGGTAATCTGAACATAGTAATAAAATCATGGTATGACTGATTTGCTGCTTGGAATCATAATCAAGTAAAACACATAGGTGTTCATAAATCACCAACACTGAATGATCAAAAAATACAATAACAATGTTTAACATAGTGGTACAAAATCGTAGTTCAAAGACCCAAAACATAAGATATTTCAATAATTGAGTTAAATACATGAACTTAATCATGGGGATGAATTGAACTTGAGAAAACAACATATTAACATGATTTAATTTATAATTCGAAGGTTTGACATGGAATCACTTGAATAAAACATGAGTAATTGAAATTTAAATCATGAAATAAACTAGTTTACATGGAAACACATGTTGACATGTCTTGAATTAAAATTTCTAAGGTGACATGGATTAAATTCCTAGTTAACATGGATAATTTCATAAAATAAGATTAAAAATCCATTCTTGAACAAAAAGGAAAATTTTAGGACTCAATGGGTGGAAGGAACCCATTGATGAATACCCCATATACCTGAATATTGAAGTCTTGGATAAATTTTTTGGTATTGAACTTGAATTTGATAAACCCTATTTGGTTTTGGGAAGAAAGAAATTGCCCCTTAACTGTGATGGATGATTTCTGAGTTATGATAGGTTTGGGTTGTTTTTACGTTTGATAACTATTGTTTGAAGTGTGAAACAACGTATTTTTAGGGTTAAAAGAGTGGAAAAAGACAAAAAAAAACCCTTAGAAACCACCTGAAAGCCGTCCCGACAAGTTTGGGTACGAATCATAAGTTCTGGTTATAGGTCGTACCTTGAGTAATCACCAGCAACCCAAATTTTGACCCCTACTATTATGGGTATGACTCCTCCTGACAACTCGTATGGTCTTCTTATGAGTCGTATCAGTGAGTCATAACCATTGACAACTTTGACAATGCTTCAGTAATTTAGCCATAACTTTTCACCCTGATATCGAATTAAGGAAAAATTGGTATCGTTGGAAAAATAAATCAATTAACGATCTATTGGTGGGTCTTTAGCTCAAAAATTCTTAGTAGAACATAAGTTAGGGTCATTTGAATATGACTATAGTTATATTCTTCATAATAACTTAATTGCGAAGGGATGTTTCGACTTGTACATAAGCTAGGAGTTATTTGAGGACTAATTATATGTCCAAGTAACTTATAAAGCTATCAAAATATGAGGCTTGATTCTTGGATTCTTTACTAGTCAGGATACGAGTCGTATCTTACTACTCGTAACAAGTTATACAACTTGTAGCCACCACTCGTAAGCTGGTCATAAACTTAGGGAACCTAGGTTATTATCCTTACGACTTCCCTTCATATGACTCGTACCATACCTTGAAGACTTCTAGGGTCAACTCGTATCCACAACAGACTTTAACTGCTTTACACTGCCATAGGTACGACTCCAACATATGACTCGTATATTATTTATACGACTTAATGAGATAAGTCGTATGTTGTACAATAGATTTTAGACATGGGGTATTACATTACACCTTCATGGTGAGCTACATAATTCCATTTTAGCCCAAATTAAAATAGTTTTCACATAAACCAACCATTAACCAAGGAGTTTTTTATTAAGGCATTTTCCAACTTGGTATTTTCATACCAATATGCTTGCAAGATATTCCAATTATGCCAAACCAGTCCATTTAACCATTAGACTCTTAAGTTCCTTTTAAAATAAAAAACCTTGGCCACCAAGGGCATTCCAAAACTATTTTATCTATTTATCCTTCAATGCAATGCAATGGCCTTAAAGGTAAGTTAAACTATGCAAATATCCATATTGAAAATCAAGATTGTAAAGTGGGGTGATGTTAATGCCATTACCAAACAAAAATTCATCCAATTTGTGTAACCCAAATCACCAATTTGAAAACATTATATCAATGTAATAATTTAGTTCCAAACCCCATAAATACAAGCATGAATATCACATTTAAAATATAGGAAAAGTAATTCAACAATAACAACCAAAAACCATCAACCCAATTTTAAACCCATCAATTCAAATCACATGAATATCCAACAAATTAATGCCATAATGAAAAATTCAAATTAGGGAAATAGAAACATGCCTGAAATATTAAAGAAATTGAAGAGAATTCAAAGTTTGGAGACTGAAGAGTGAATTACTTGTAAAACCATTCAATTTTATTAGTTTGAGAGATAAAGATGAAAAGTGTGGTTTTTTTTTATCTTGATAAGTGAAGGAAAAAATCCAATTGGGTGTTTATAAGTCTTTTAAGGGTAAAAGGACCAAAATTGCTTCACCCCAAGTGAAAAAAGAGGACCAATTTAACATAGCAGTGTGGCATGCCACAATTGCAAAGGTTAGCCAATATGCCATGCGCTTATCACGGAAGCTAAGTGGCGTAGCACGCCACTATTGCGGACCCTCCCTAGCCTGTGGTCCTAAAATAGCCCCGAACCCCTTCTAAAAATTCTAAAACTTTCCCAAAATACCCCTTCAACATCCCTTATCATGATTCAACTCAAAATTAACATTACGCACGTGGGAGGGTCAGAAATAAAATGATTGAAATTTTATGGGATCTTACATTATCCCCCCCTAGATTATTCATTCCCAAATGAGAAGTTAGGACATTTTTTACATGATACTAGAAAGAACACAGTAGAATCCAAGGAAAAATTCGAGATGTGATAAGAGGGAAATAAAATTCATACCTTAAGCATTTTCATACAACACGGTGAACAAGAACGGGTACTTGACTTTCATATCTTCTTCAAATTCCCAAGTTGCTTCTTCAACCTTTTAATTTCTAAGAAGAACCTTGAATGAAGCTATATCCTTTGTCCTCAATCTATGAACTTGCCTATCTAATATCTCAACTAAGAATCCTCATAACACAATGAATCCTTAACACCCATATCCTCAATAGGAACTATGAAAGAAGGGTCACCCATACACTTTTTAAGCATGGACGGAATAAATTGAAGCCAAAATCGCTGGTAGTTTCAATTCATAAGAAACATTCTCAATTCTCCTTAAAATATGATACAAACCAATATAACAAGGACTGAACTTCTCTATCTCCCTAAATCTCATGACTTCTTTCATAGGAGAAATATTTAAGACTACCCAATCACCAACTTCAAATTGGAACTCCCTTTATATCACATCTGCATAAGACTTTTTGCGACTTTGAGATGTATTAAGTCTTTCTCTAATCACTCTCACCTTCTCTATGAGTTGGTCAATCAAGTTAGGGATAAATAATCTGGTATCTCCCACCTCAAATCATTCAATAGGAGACCTGCACCTTTTCCCATAAAGAGCCTCAAAAGAAGTCATATGGATGCTGGAATGATAACTGTTGTTTTAAGAAAACTGAATAAGAGGCAAATGATCAACCCAACTACCCTTAAATCCAATCACATAGGCTCTTAGCATATCCTCCAAAGTATAAATGGTACATTCATCTTTCCCATCTATTTGAGGGTGGAAAGCAGTGCTAAGGTTCACCTGAGTACCCCAACCTTTATGAAAAAATGCCAGAAGTGAGAAGAAAACTACATACCTCGGTCTAAAATGATGGACACTGGTTCCCCATGCAACTTAACTATCTCTTGAATGAACAACTTAACATAATCCTCTCTTGAGTAGTTAGTCCTCACAAGCAAGAAGTGAGCAGATTTAGTCATCCTATCCACAATAACCCAAATAGAATCATACAGACTTTTAGACCGCAGAAGACCAGTTATGAAATTTATATTAATCATCACTTACTTCCACATAGGTAATTCAATCATTTGAGACATGCCACCAGGCCTCAAATGTTCTACCTTGACTTGCTGACAAACCATACACTTAGTAACAAAATCTGTCATATCTCGCTTTATATTATTCCACTAGTAGATTTTCTTCAAGTCTTTGATAAAGATTGGTCAAACTTGAATGAAATATATATCTGGACTCATAAGCCTCAGCCAAAATCCTTTCTCATGGCCCATATATATTAGGAACACACAACCTTCCTTGATACCTCAAGATGTCATCTTTCCCAATCTCGAAAGTCATAACCTTGTGCTAACCCACATCATCTTTAATTTACATAAGTAGAGCATGTAAACCCTATTTATCCTTGACCTCATCACCAAAAGACAACTTAACCACTTTCTGAATGATTACCCGTCCATCCTTAGAGTCCAAGAGGTAAACTCCCAAGTTAGCTGCCTATGAATATCCCTTACCAATCCTCCTTTATCCTTCTTAAAATGAGATAAGCTCCCCATGGATAACCTAATGAGAGTATTAGCAATAACATTAGGTTTGCCTGGATGGTAGTGCAAACTCATGTCATAATTCTTAAGCTGTTCGAGCCACCGCCTTTGCTTGAGATTCAGTTCCTTCTGTATAAACACATACTGCAAACTCTTATAATCTAAATAAATATCCATATGCACCCCATACAAGTAATGGCGCTAAATTTTCAAGGGAAAAACCACAGTCGCCAACTCTAGATCATGACTCTGGTAATTTCCCTCATGAACCTTAAGCTATCTGAAATCATAGGATACAACCTTATCATGATGCATCAACACACAACCCAATATTATATGGGACGTATCAAAATACATAATAAATCCTTCAGTACCCTCGAATAGGGTTAAAAAAGGCACAAAAGTCAACTTATCATTCAACTTCTCAAAGCTACCCTCACAAGCATCAAACCACAAAAACTTAACCTTTTTTCAAAGTTAACTTCATCAGTGGAACAACAATAGATGAGAAACTCTCCATAAACCTCTTATAGTAACCTTGTTGGAGTCATGGGTTTAGGGCACTTATTAACTGGATCAACTTTCTATGGATCCACCATGCCCGAGAAAAGTCACAACACTAAGCCAAATTCACACTTATAAAACTTTGCATATAGTTTCTAGTCCTTACAAGTCTGTAACATAATTCAGAGGTGATTACCATGATCCTTCTTACTTTTAGAGTACACAAAGATATCATCGATGAAGACTATAACAAAAAAAATCTAGAAACTTCCTAAACACTTGATTCATAAGATCCATAAAAGTAGTCGGAGCATTATTCAACCCGAATGACATAACCAAAAACTCATAGTGACCATACCAAGTTTCGAAGGCAGTCTTGGGAATATCTACCTCCCTAATTTTTAGTTGGTGATAGCCTGAATGGAAATCAATCTAAGAGAAATACTTATCACCCTGAAACTGATCGAAAAGTTCATCAATTCTAGGTAGGGGATACTTTTTTTTCATTGTGACCTTATTCAATTGATGATAATTTATACACATATGAAGGGACCCATCCTTATTTCATACAAAAAGCATAGGAGCACCCCATGGGGTAACACTGGAATGAATACATCCCTTATTAAGAAGATCCGTCAACATATTATTTAGTTCTATTAATTCAGTCGGAGCCATCCTATTAGGAGGAATGAAAATGGGATGGGCATCCAGTAGAAGGTCAATCCCAAAGTCTATTTCCTTATCGAGAGGAATTCAGGGAAAGTCATCAGGAAAACCTATAAGAAACTTATTATCCACAGGGATAGATTGCAAAGAGGGACTCTCAGAGTTTGAATCTTTAACCCAAACTAGATGATACAAACACCCTTTGAAGATCAATTTCTGATCTTTAAGGTAAGAGATAAACTTCACTTTAGGTACAACGGAACTCTCCTCCAATTCAATCACTGAATCATTAGGAAAATAAAAAGTGACCTTTTGGGTCCTACAGTACAAAGAAGCATAACATGAATGAAGCCAATACATCCCTAAGATTACATCAAAATTCACCATATCAAGTTCTATTAAATTCAGTAATGTCTCCCTAAGAAGAATGGACACCACACAACCCCTAAATATCTTTCAAGCAACAATAGACTTACCCACCAGAGTAGACACAAAAATAGTATCAAAAATACTTTTAGGACCAAAACCAAAGTGCACAACCACATAAGGGGTCATATAAGATAGGGTAGAACCCGAATCAAGAAAATAATAAACATCACGAGAGAAGACCTATAACATACTAGTGAAAACATATAGGGATGACTCAAATTCCTAATGATTAGCAAGTGCATAGAGGCAATTTTAGCCATTATCAGTACCTAAGGTGGGGACCTTAGGGGTCGGAGCCAAAGAAGTTGCGATCTGGACCTTATTAGCTACAGTGGAAAATTTATCTATAGGATAATTTCACTATAGACACAAGTTCCTATTCTCTGCACAATATCCATGGTGAAGTTATCCGTAAAAGCGAAAAGGAGAATAAATTGAGGCAGGCTAAGCTACACTGATCGGAGACTAGGTACCCTGTTTCTTAGAACTACTACTAGCGTGAAAATGATAATCACCTTAAGACTTAGGATAAGGAGCACTAGCAGACGAATATGAATTTCCCTTTCTTCTTAGATCACTACCTACTATCACTCTATTATTCTGCTGACCTGCACCCTACTTTGTATTTATTAAACTTCTTATTCTACCTTTCTCCCATCTATACCCAATTTATTTATGCACCCTCTACTTGTTGCATGATATTTAAAATAAATATAGCACTTTCAATGCTTAAAATAAGGAAAATATGCAAGTTTTTGATGTTGTTTTGTTAAACATGTGCATTTTGCGTTGTTTTGCAGGAAACTAAGTTTTGGATACTAAGTTCATGAAAAATATGGAAAAAGGTGTTTTTGGTGACTTATTTAATCAATTATGGATATTCATGACACTTTTTGGATTATTCGTGACCAAAGCATATAATGAAGTTGAAGAATTAAAGTTTGGTTGACAGTGTTGAAAGGACTGCACTTACCTATGTATACATGTGGACCACATGTAGCATATGTGTTCTATATAAGACTAAGGTAAGTGCTTGAAGTAAAGAATTAAAGATTTAGAGAGTGGAAGAAGCTGAAATATAACTTTTGGCACTTGCTAAGTCAACATGTAGACCATATGTAGAACATATGGATCGCATGTGGAAAAACAATGTATCAGAAGTCCAAAATCCTAAGAGCTAATCTATAGGAGTTTTTGGTCTGGGCTCGTGTGGTCACCACATGTGCCGAAACTCAGGCTGCATGTACCACATACAGCCAAGGCCAGGCTGCATATGGAGGCCATATATAGCCATCAATCCTTTTTTATCCATTTTTACTCGGGCTTTCGTTTTAGGGCTTTCTCATGTACTATAAATACCCCTTTTGTGTTTTTAGTAGAAGTTATGCACTCTTGATACTCACAAACATATTTTAATTTTGAGATTCAATTTTATTCTTGGAATTCTCTTGTATTGATTTTGGTTGATTAATTCAGTTACAATTTTGGGTTTTTACTTGTGATTATCGTGATTTCATATTATGCTTTCAATCATAAATGTTGTTGATTACCTCACAAGCATTAGAAGCTAAAAACCCTTAGCTAGGGATATGAAAACCCTGGCAGATTGATGAAGAAGGGGAAGTGCTATTGTTGTTATGAACCAATACCTACGTATGCATTGTATTATCTTTACTGTAATAGTTGTCTTAGCGGTTGCAAACGTTATGATACTACCTAAATTATTGTTACTTACTCCAAAAAAGGAGTAGTGACTAGGAAAACATAATGACAATAGTAATTTGATAGTTAGTTGTTGATCCATGTTATAGTCATTATCTAAGTAAGATGGTTAGCTTTAATCTAATGACTAGAGACTCAAAGGTAATAGTTAACTGGGATCAAGATAGGGGTTAGTAAGACGACATCCTAAGACTCAAAAGGTAAAGGATGAAATCTGTATGCTCTTCCAAAAGAATGTAGATGGTACTTAACTTATCGATTCTACATACAACGTATCAAGTTGGTTAAATAAAGCACGATAAGACTACGGAGTTGAGAAACTATGGAGTTGAGTTGGTTAAATAAAGCACGATAATCCTAGTTTTCACTTATGACTTATTACAACTGAAATTCATATTCACCACTTGTTTGATATTGCTACTCAAAAATCCCCATTTACTTTTCCAGTTCTTCCCGTTGATTACAACAACTGAGAGCCATGACTCCACGTATTCCCTTAGGATTTGAACCCAACCATTTTTGGTTTACTAAATTTGACAACGACCGCATAACCTTCAGAGTGAAGGTGTATCTTGGGCATTATCAAATTTTGGCATCATTGTCGGGGAATACAGTATTGATTTGTGAATTGAAGTTGTTGCAGTTTCTGGGTTTTTGGTTTTTGTTCATAGTTGGGTATACAGTGGTGTATACCTAGCATATAGAGTAGAGGAAATCCTTTACCTTACAAATTCAGAGAGGATCCTATGACCACCTAGAAGAATTATGGAACAGAAAAGAGATGATATTCCTAAGAGAGTTTGTGATGGTGTGCCTCCCCTCCTCTCAAAGGAGTATATAAAATTGTTGATCCACAGATTGGAGAGATTTTAGATCCAGCTAAAAATGGGAGGAGGGAAGTATAACAAGCTAGATCAGGAGGCAGAGTTAGTTGAGTAGATACAGGAAGCAGACCGCTGAGAAGTACGCGATAAAAATCAGAATAGAGTTAGAGGAGGCTAACCTCAAGTGATCCTATTATATCAGTATGTGCAATTGTAAAAAGATGATGATGAAGATATAGGATACGTTGAACCGAAAAAGAATGGTGCCATTATTCCTCATGTTTTACTTCCAGGCGTTAAGTTCGACATAACGAGCGTAATGATCTAGCTCTTAAATCTGAAAAGTGTATTTGCAAGTTTTCCTATAGATAATGCTAATATGTACCTTACTAATTTCATTAGGATCTGTAGTTCATATACTAATATAGGGGTGAATAAGAAAGAGCTTAGTCTGAGGTTGTTCCCCTTTTTACTTATAGGAGAAACATATTTATGGTTAAGGGAACTAGTTGCCAAGAGGATCTATCACTACATAAAATAAGTTGCATAGGAAATCCTTGAATCAGTTCTTTCCTCAATCTAGAATGTTGTAACTTAAGAAAGAGATCTATAATTTCAGGTAGCTACAGTCAGAATCTATGTATGTGGTATGGTTCAGGTTTAAGAAGAAGCTGAGTATGGTGACCAACCATCAGATATCAAGGATGAGCTTGTTGGAGATATTTTACAGAGGCTTGAGCATCTGTTCTAGATCCATGGCAGACACCATCTCTGGAGGAGCTTTTATGACACTACACTGGGAGAAAATTTCAAAGTTTCTAGATCAGATCTCGCATAGTAACTGAGGGTGGAAAACTCGAGAGGCTGAGAGGGGATCTAACACATATGTCATTGGTGCCTCCTGTGACCCAAAAGTAGCTGATGTTCTTTCCATTACCACAAGGAGTAGTATGACTACTATGGATCCCCCATTACCTATTGCAGAAGTGGCAAGACATGATAAGTCTATTTTTAATAATACGTTTGTTGTTGATTCAGAAAAAAATAAGTAGTGATGATACAGTTATTAAGGAAAGATGTAAGGGTCTGGTTGTTGAGCAGGAAATAAGACAGATTCCAAGACCACCTATACCTTTTCCTCAGCGACTGAAGTAGAAAGGGAGGAAGGAAAATTCAAGAAACTCATTAAGATATTGAAAGAGTTGAGCTTGAGTATTTCTCTTCTTGAGGCATTGAAGCAGATACTTGGATATGCCAAGTTATGAAGCAATTGGTCACAAAGAATAAAGGAGCTACGATTGAGGATGTTAATGGTTTGTACCATTGTACTGCAATCACTACTAGGTCACTGGCCAAGAAAAAGGGTGATCCCGGAGCATTTAGTATACCATGCACTATTGAGTCATCCTGATTTGCCAAAGCCTTATATGACTTAGGAGGCAACAAAAACTTG
>JAPEIP010000013.1:189929640-189994165 GCA_026120095.1 Capsicum chinense | reverse complement strand
TATCTTAAAAACTAACACTGGCTCTAGGAACATAGCTAAATTTTCGGGTACAAGTATCCCCAGGACTCGATAGCATGAAACTGAAAAGACATGACACTTTTTCAACACATGACTATTTTCAACATTTCACAATACTACCATTGAGGGATTTCATGAAGCATTTATCATTCATGATTTTGTACATGGATAGGAATGCTTATAAACATGCCATATTAACATTCCATCAAACAACTACAATGCACAACAATCGTATGGAGGTCATATTTGAACATAAGGGTAACATAAATTCATCATTAAGGTTCTATTGAGTCATAATGCATAAGTATTATTCTCTTAGGAATTTTATCAAACACCTAGTATGCATAACTTAGGGCTTAGGCATGATATCAAATTAATACAACATGATTCCATAATTCAAATCAATTTCATTAATCTCAACCCCATACTAGCATAGTTGCATGAACAAAACATAAAGATTCCAACTTGTAAATCATACATCAATAACTACATGAACATAATCAATCTACAACATAAATATCACAATTCAAAATTTAAAATTGGATACTTGGGCTTCATGGATAAAAGGAATCCATGAATGAACACTTGACATAGCTTGAAATCTAAGTTCTTGAGGTTCTTGGAGAGATTCTTGGAATTGGCCTTGATTTCTTGAGATAGGGCTTTATCCTCTTGAGAGAGAAGGATTTTGTTCTTGAGAGAAAGTGAGGGAAAATGATATAATGGGGTTTTTAGGGCATAATTTCGTGGTTAAAGGCTGATATGGGTCATGTAAAAAGGCCCAATTTCCCTTAGAAAGTTTTTATTTTTCATCATTGAAAACTCGATTTGGGCACCTGGCATAACGTTCCATGGAAAATGACTACTGAGAAATTTCATCATGGAGCAACGCGGTGAAATCATGTTGCAATACTGGATGGGACCTAGAAGCTCACCGCGATGTGGTGGTATCGCGTTGAGACACTGGAAAGGGACAATTCTAAATTTGATCCTTAGCATGATGCACCATAATCACGGAGTCTCACTAAATTTGACGATTGCCATTTTGGAATGCTCCGTGATCCGTTGATGGGTCAGGTGGCACAGTGTCTTACTAAAATGGCTCTAACTCTTCGCCTGGGTATCAGATTTGGGATAATTTGATATCGATGGAAAGCTTATTCAATTTCCCACACAGTAAAAATTCAAAATCTTGAAAATTCCATATGTAGAAAAGTGGATTCATCTTTTAAAGTAAGCCTTTAACATTTTTGGGTTGATTTTAAGCTAGGTAGAAGTACGGGGTATTACATTATCACCAACACCAAAGGATTATAAATATTCGGTATTAAACTTAGAAATACTTTAATATGTGATCATGGTTCAAAGACCCAACATGGCATTTCACCAAACATGTAATAATCATAACTTGAGCATAGAAATGTTTTAGACATAAGGAAATAATAAGATTATATGGTTAAATGCACAACTTAGGGATTTATACAAAATCAATTAAATATGACATGAGAATTGCAACATTCAAAACTTTATATGACTCATTCCACTTGAAAGCACTTATAATCATCACTTGAAATTGAATTAACAAGAGATTCATGGAAATAATTCAACTTAAACATGTAAGACTCATAATTTAAAAACCAAAAAGTGTTCTTGGACTCCTTGGGTGAAAGATACACATGGATGAACATCACACATATCTTAATGACTAAAATCCTAAAGATTGCTTGAACTTAAGAGCTTGAACTCTTGATTCTTATGATGAAAGATTGGGTTTGTTCTTGGGGAAGAAGAAGGATTTCTTGAGAGCCAATTAGAGTGAAAGGGGCATATAATCCCCCTTTTGGGAGTTGAAATTTGTGTTATGGATGCATTGGGTAAAGGGAAAATGACCCAAATACCCTTAAATTCTTAAGAGTAAAAACTGGACGAAAGGGGGACCGGGAGATGCGGGCTCTAGACCAGTGGGGTAAGCCTCGCACCGCAGGCTCCAGTCTGATAGACTAGACCGGGCGTCGCAGGCCTATCCCGGTGATGCTAGTGTTTTCATTTTCCTAACATGCCTCTCCGTTTGTCTGAAAAATTCGAAAACTCACCCGATATGTACTTTTGACCTCCCTAAACATGTATCGACTTAAGAACTAACATTTTAGGGTTGGGAAGGTCGATTTAAAAATCTAAAAAGTCCAGGATTATTAAAAGTGACTAAGTCCTCAACACTTAATGAAATTTCAAGTCTTGGACCCCTTATGCATGAAACTAAGAGCTGAAATGAGCTAAGAATTTTACGTGGTATTACAATATCTTCCTCTTGGAAACATTCATCCTCGAATGAGATTTGTTTAGCTGAGAGTAATGAAGGAATAGAAATCATATACTAAACATGCATGACTGGAAATATGATTACATAACTAAGTTTGAAACATGATACATGAACTAAACTGAAAGTATGCAATGACATTAGAAGGATTACATAGCTAAAACTAAGAAAGAAGAGAGTCAATCTGAAGAAAATCATTACCTTAAGCAGAACCTGAGTTTACAGAGAAAAGATGAGGATACTTGGTATTCATATCTGCTTCTGCTTCCACTTCTTAAGTAGCTCCATTAACAGACTAATTCTTTCATAAAACTTTGACTAAGGGAACTTCTTTGTTTCTTGGTCTACAAATCTGATGATCAAAGATCTCCACTAGGACCTCTTCATATGAAAGGCTATCCTTAACATCCATATCTTCTAAAGGAACAACTACAGCTGAATCACCAATGCACTTCTTTAACAAAGAAACATAATACACTGAATATACTGACACCAAATCTGCAGGCAACTCAAGTTAATAAACTACCTTTCAAAAATGACTCAAGATCTTATAGGGCCAATATAGCGGGGACTGAGCTTTCCCTTCTTGCCAACTCTCTTTACTTCTTTCATAGGTAAAATTTTCAAATAGACTAAATAACCAACCTCAAACTCAAGATCTTTTCCTCTCACATCTACATAAGATTTATGATGGCTTTAGGCTATATTTAGCCTCTCTTGAATCAACTGAACCTTCTCCATCGCCTCAAATACTAAATTTTTCCCTATCACCATAGTCTTACCTACTTAAAACCAACTAATATGAGATCCATATCTCCTTCTATAGAGATCCTCAAATAGAGCTATCTAAGTACAGGAGTGATAACTATAATTATAGGCAAACTCAATCAAAGGTATGTGATCATCCCAACTACCTTTAAAGTCAATGACACACGCCCTCAATATATCCTCAAAGGTCTTAAGGGTCCCTTCTGCCTGACCATATATTTGATGATGAAAAGTTATATAGAGATGAACTTGGGTACCAAGACCCTTCTGAAAAGGTCTCTAAAGGTGAGAGGTAAACTGAGTACCTCTATCTGAAATGATAAATAATAGAACTCTATGAAACTTAACAAACTCCCTAAGGTAAAGCCAGGCATAATCCTCAGTTGAGTACGAAGTATGAACTGGCAAGAAATGAGCTAATTTGGTTATTTTGTCCACAATGACCCATATTGAATCATGCTAGAAATGCGTACGCAGTGACCCCATCACAAATCCATGTTCACCACTTCCCACTTCCAAGTGGAATTGTTGAACTCCTAGAATATGCCACTAGGGCTTTGGTGCTCAACTTTAACCTGTTGAAAATTAGAAGACTTAGATATAAACTCTGTAATATCTCTCTTCATACCACTCCACCAATAGACTTCCCACAAATCGCGATACATCTTAGTGGCTTTTAGGTGTATAGAGTAACGCACACCATGCTTTTCTACAAAAATTTGCTATCTCAAATCATCAACACATGAAACACATAAATTCCCTAGCAACGGAACACACCATCTCCCTCTTGGGAGAAAACCTTTACTTTCTGGTCTCTAACTGATTCCTTCAACTTAATTGGACTGGGATCCCTGTCTTGATTCTCTTTTACTTTGGCAATCAATGAAGATTCCAAACCATTCTAAACTTATATACTCTCCTCAGCTGAATCAACCAATCTAACACCTAATCTAGCAAGTTGCTGAACCTCCCTTACTAACTTCTTCTTATCCTCCTCAACATAAGAAACACTACCCATGGAGAATCTACTAAGGTCACATACCAGAATATTGGCCTTGCTTGAATGATACAGCACACTCATATCATAATCTTTTAATAACTCCAGCCACCTTCTTTGACGAAAATTTAAATCATTCTGTGAGAAAATATACTACATAATTTTATGATTTGTGAACACATCAAAATGAACCCCATAAAGATAATGCCTCTAAATTTTCAAGGAAAAAGCAGCAATAGCAAACTCAAGATCATGGGTAGGATAATTCTTTTCATAGGGTTTAAGCTATCTAGAGGCATAGGATATGACCTTACATCTCTACGTCAATACATAACCAAGACCAACTCTGAACACATCACAATAAACTACAAACCCATCTAAACCATCTGGCAAAGTCAGGACTGGGGCTGAAGTGAGTCGAGTCTTCAACTTCTGAAAACTCTTCTCACAAGAATTTAACCATTGAAATTTGACTTTCTTTTGAGTCAATCAAAAAATGCGAGATGCAATAGAATAAAAACCTTTAATAAACCACCTATAATAGCCAGATGAACGTAAGAAACTCCTGATATCCGTTGGAGAGATGGGTCTGGGCTAGTTTCTCACTACTTTGGTATTCTGAGGGTTAACTCTTACATTATCATCAAAAATAATATGGCCAAGAAAAGATACTAATCTTAGTCAAAAATTGCACTTACTGAATTTGACGAACAACTGGTGAGCTCTAAGGGTCTGCAATACAATTCTTAGATATTCCGCATGACCATTTTCACTAGGGGAGTAGACAAGAATATCGTCAATGAAAACTATGACAAATATGTCCAAGTACTACTTAAATACTCTGTTCATTAAGTCCATAAAATTTGTAGGGCTATTCGCTAGTCTAAAAGACATTACTAAAAATTCAAAGTGACCATACCGAGTTTTAAAGGTTTTCTTCAAAATGTCACATTCTTCGACTCTAGGCTTATGATAGCTGGATCTGAGGTCTATCTTATAAAAATAACTGGCACCCTGAAGTTGGTCAAACAAATCATTAAATATGGGGAGTGTGTACTTATTCTTAATGGAGACTTTGTTCAACTGATGGTAATCGATGTACATCCTCAGAGAACCATCTTTCTTATGCACGAACAGATCTAGAGTGGCCTATGGGAAAACACTGGGCCAAATGAATCCCTTGTCTAAGAGATCTTTCAACTCTTTAATCTCAGCTGGTGCCATTCTATAAGGCAGAATAGAGATAGGTTGGGTATCTAGAAGGAGATCTATTTTGAAGTAAATTTACCTCTCGAGAGGAACTCCGGGAAGAACTTTGGGAAAAACATCTGGAAATTCCCTTACTACTTAGAATAACTCGAGAATTGGAGTCTCCAAACTAAAATCTTTGACTCGAACAAGATGGTAAACACACCCCTTAGATATTATCTTTCTTGCTCTAAGATATGAAACAATCTGACCCCTAAGCACTAAAGTACTACCCTTCCATTCAAAAAATGGTTTATTAGGTAACTGAAACACAAAAACCCTAGTATAATCCACTGAGGCATAGCACGAATGGATCCAATCCATGCCAAGAATGATATCAAAATTAGTCATCTATAACTCTACAAGATCAAATGAAGTGATTTTCCGAGATATTGTAATCGAGCGATTTTTGTATATCCGTCTAGCTATAATAGATTTACCCACTGGGGTAGACACTGAGAAAGGCTCTGCTAATATTTTGGGTATGACACATAAATTGACAGTTATGTAAGGGGTTACAAAAGAAAATGAAGCTCCAGGATCTAACAAAACATAAACATGAAGATGAAAGACCTGTAACGCATGCGTTACCACATCAGGAGAACTTTCTTAATCATGTCGGAACTGGAGTGCATTTAATTTATTTTGGCATTTCCTGTTGGTGGTAGTGGAAGTAATGCCCTGCTTGGTCAGACGACCTGCTGGAGCTACTAAAGAGTTAGTCTGACCATGATGGCGACCATTCCTACCCTTCCACATACCTACAGGGCACTCCTTCATCCTGTGTCCAGGCTTGCCACATCCAAAACACACATCACTGCCAGCCCTATATTCACTTGGATGATTCCTACCATATTTACAACAAAGCAGATTAGTACGACTGTTGTTCACGTTACCTTGGGACTTAGAGCCAGGCGCTCTATCCCGACTATCATTTCTGAACTTTGGCACAAGTACACTAGACGAAGACGGAGCTGGGGCTGAAAATTTATAATAGAACTGTGAAAGGTTACGACCTTTGACCTCGATTGTGAAAAGTTGAATTACCGGTCTTGGCCCTCTTATTCACTCTCTCTTTCTCCTTAAGCTTCTCTTCCTTAAATTACTAAGCATGAACCATAAGTATAGATAAGTCTATCTCCTTAATCAACATTGCGGTCCTACACTCCTTGACCACACTATCAGATACACCAGATACAAAGTTACTCATTCTAGAACTATTATTAGCCACCATCGAATGAGCATACCTCGCCAATTGAGTAAACTTAAGTGAGTACTCATTCACACTCATATTACCTTATTTCAAATTAATAAACTCCTAAACCTTACTTTTCCTCAACTCTAAGGGTAAAAACATATCTAAAAAAGTTGTGGAAAATTTCTCCCACTCTATAGGCCCTACCTCAACACCTCTATCCTTTTTCTACTTCCTAAACCAAGTGTGCAATACTTCCTACAACTGATATGCCACTAACTCTATACTCACACTAGAGGTGACGTCTATGATATTAGTCACCTTCTAAACTATATCCAAAAATTCATGTGGATCCTCCTCAGACTTGGATCCCAAAAATAGAAGGGGATTCATTCGGGTAAAATCCCGAATCCTAGCTGTAGCTGTATTTTCCACTGGATTGGCTGGGGAAAAAGCCTATTGGTTGTTCTAAGCATCTACTGAAAAGGCTAGAGTCATGAAAGTGGCCCAAAATTTGGCGTAAGTGACATGCTATTCAGAAGATCTTCCTAAACAAGTAGTGTGTGGGATGATTCTCGTTCCTTCTTCCATTGTTTCTCTTGGAAGGAATTGTCTGAAAATGGAAAGAAGGATGAGTTAGAAATAGAGTTTAAATAGATCTCATGCTTTTTCGCACAACATGAACAATGAAAGAAGAGAAACTTTTCCTTAAAAATATCATAGCCTCTTTTCCATAAGTGTGGAGTGCTTTACACCCATGCACAAGAGTCTACTCAATGCGCTTTTAGAATTTCTAGGACACTTTAAAAGCTTATGCTCCGATACCAAGTTTTTCATGACCAGAGGCTACCACTAGTCACGACAACAGTGCTTATGACCATGAGGGCCACAAGTTAACCCTACTATCAGCACTGAATAAATAGTAACAAAATACATGAGCAAATATTACACTGACATGGTACTGAAATCTTAATACAGAAAAATACATCAAAGTATGTCAGGCCAATTGACAAAATACTAGAAACCAACTGTTTAATCAAAATATATAGTAATACTGAAGCAACTGACTGACTATCTAACTAATTATCTAAATATCTAAAAGTCTCTAAACTAGTTGAGAAGTTGATGGGAAAGAACCCAACTAACATTGACTGACTGAATAAAATGAAAAACTGAAATAACTGAATAATCATAAAATGTCCTCAATAGATGAGGACTCACCACTACAGCTGCTGGATTAAGCTGAGCTGTCTAACTATGGTCGGGAAACTATACGTCTGAACCTATGATATAAGACATCATAGCGCAAGGAAAAGTATGCAGTCAATACTTTGAATGTACTGGTATGTAAGATGAGGATAAGCTAAAATACATGGGTAACTCTACATGAATGAATGAACATATTAAATCTGAGAATGCAAGACTAAGTGTGTATCTGTTATATTATTGAGATAATCTGCAATCTAAAAGACTGAAAGCTATAAAATTGAATATCTGAAAGTCTATACACTTAGTCAAGCGAACCTAAAGTGAACACATACTAAGTACTGCACTTAGATAGTGTGAGCTAGCAATAACTGACATACCCCAAATCTGTTGTCAGGGTCCAACCTATAACCCCAGTTAGAAGGCTATTGGTACATTACCAGGGGTACAAACACTAGCTGACGATGTGGATCTACAAGGCTGATGTCCCAAAGAACAAAGGTGCCATGCCTATAGTGGCACCGTAGGTCTGGAACTTAGGGACTGCTACTAATGTTTCATGCCTAAATAATGGGGGAGACATCATCTATACGTTCACTTGGTGCTAAGTACTACTCTCAATTGAATGACATGGATATTGGACCAAACTAAATTAAATTCAACTAAACATAAAATTGACATTGCTCATCATGGTCTGATCATAACAACTAACTAAATGATAATACTCATGGTTTTGCTGAAATCATTTCTGAGATACTAAAATCATGTAAAACAACTTGGTATCGGGTGTTCATAACCCACCAGCACCAAAGGAATATAAATATTTGGTATTAAACTTGGAAATACTATAATATGTGATCATGGTTTAGAGACCCAACATGGAATTTCATCAAATATGTAAAAATCATAACTTGAGCATGGAAATTTCTTAGACATGGGGAAGCAATAGGATTACATGGTTAGATTCACAACTTAGGAATTTATCTGAAATAAATTGAACAAGACATGAGAATTGTAATATTCAAAACATGATATGACTCATTCCACATGAAAGCACTTATAATCATAACTTAAAATTGAATTAACAAGAGATTCATGGAGATAATTCAACTTAAATATATAAAACTCATAATTTAAGAACTAAAAAAGGATTTTGGACTCCTTGGGTGAAAGAGACCCATGGATGAACATCACACATATCTTAATGGATAAAATCCTAAAGATTGATTGAAATTAAGAGCTTGAACCCTTGATTTCATGAGATGAAAGCTTGGGTTTGTTCTTGGGGAAGAAGAAAGGTTTCTTGAGAGACAATTGGAGTGAAAGGGACAAATGATCCACTTTTGAGAGTTGAAATTTGTGTTATGGACGCATTGGGTGAAGGGAAAATAACCCAAATACCCTTAAATTGTTAAGAGTAAAAACATGACGAAAGGCGGATCTAGTGATACGGGCTCTAGATTTGTGGGGTAAGCCCCGTGCCGTAGGCTCTATTCCGGTAGACTAGACTGGGAATCGTGGGCCTATCCCAGTGGTGTTAGTGTTTTTATTTTCTAAACACGCCCCTACGCTCGTGCAAAAATTCCAAAACTCACTTGACATGTACTTTTGACCTCTCTAAACATGAATCAACTGAAAAAACCAACATTTCAGAGTCGGTAAGGTCGATTTAAAAATCTACAAAGTCCAGGGGTCTTGAAAGTGACTAAGTCCTCAACACTTAGTGGAATTTCAAGTCTTAGGCCCCTTATGCATACAATTGAGAGATGAAATGAGCTAAGACTTTTATGGGGTATTTACAAACTCTTTCTCTTAGGTCACTTCCCACTCTGCTGTTGGCCCCCATTTTTTCTGAAAACTGAGACCTCTTACTCTACCTCTAACCAATCTCAACCTTTCTTGATCACCAAGGTAGCCTTACTCTCAAGAATCAACTAACGAGATAATCCCAAAGTGAACTTTCTCATTCGGGCACTCATATTAGATAACGATTCCAAAGAATACCGAGACAACTAATGGAATTTCAATGCATACTCATTGACTTTCATCCTTATTTGATTTAAGTTAAAAAAATCTTCCACCTTATCTTTCCTCAAATCCTAAGGAAAGAAGCGGTCCAGAAATGCACTAGAGAAATCAACCCATAAGGTAGAACCAACATCCTCACTTCTCGACTGTTCTTACTTTTTGTACCACTGGCACCCACATCTTTCAATTGGTAGGCCACAAACTCTACACCTTTAACCTCTGAAGCATCCATAACCCAGAAGATCTTCTCAATCTAATCAATGAAGCTTTGAGTATTTTGCTCAACCTTTGTACCAGTAAATATTAGAGGATGAAACCTTATAAATTGGCCAACTCTAGCAGCCTTAAATGAACATACAGCAGCAGCAGTAGAACCCGACTGTTGTGACTGAGATGTCACCAACTAAGTTAATAGGGTAATGGAGTAATGGAACTCAGTATTACTAACCTCCCCGGGAGGCGACTACGTATGAGTGCCACCCTCAGAAGTAGAATTAGTGGGGACAGGTGGAACCCCATGAGGTTAGTCTAATACAGTGACCCTTGACAAAGTCTGGACCCCAAAATTGGACGAACTCCGTCCAAATTGTCCCTAGACGGGCCAGAAAAGTTTGCATGAACATTAGATCTTCTTGGAGGCATGATCTGAAAGACGAGCAAATGAAAATCAGAAGAATCCAAGACCTTAGACTCTGTAACTTGAAATTAAGACAAGAAGAAAAGGAAACATTCCTAAATGTCTCATAGCCACTCTCTTATAAGTGTGGTATGCTACACACCCACAAAGAGACTCTATTTGACATGGCTTTTTCAGACACCCATTGATACCAAACCTAGCTTCTGATATCAACTCTGTCACGGTCCAAACCAGGGCTTGGCTGTGACGGGAATCCCAAGTCCCACATGGATCGAAGATCACCCCTTCATCCAATCAATATAACACAATACACCTCAAAGTCAGATGAACTTCGAGCATATAACAAGATAGTACAAATTAAGAATAATCCTAACTTATGAAATATCTAAACCAACCTACCAAAATAACACACCCAAGTCCTCAGTAATCCAACAAAGCCTCTAAAAATTCAAAGTTAATAAAATGTTGGGACATGCCCCCGGAAATAGCCAAAACCAAAGTCTAAACAATTCTAAGACATGGAATATAAAGACTATAAAATAAATCCTTCCAAAGTATGGAAGCTCACTGCTTCAATGTCAACTCACAAATCACTTGAATGCCTGATCACTGTGTAGGTAAAGTAGATAAGCTTCGATCCCTATATCGTATAAGGATACAATGTTCAGAGATGGTTAGAATGCTAGCATGTAACTCAGGGATAGAGGAATAAAATAATACCATCATTCAAAATAAAGTAATATTATCATATGTAATCACATCTATATATGCATACATATATATATACATATATATGTGTGTAACCCAGGGATAGAGAAATAAAGGTCGTCTTTGCCTAGCCATCTGTCTGATGATGAAAAGTTGTACAAAGATAAACTTAGGTACCAAGACCCTTCTAAAAAGCTCTCCAAAAGTGAGAGGTAAACTGAGTACCTCTATCTAAAATGATAGACAATGGAACTCTATGCAACTTAACAAACTCCCTAAGGTAAAGCCTAGCATAATCCTCAGCTGAGTACGAAGTATGAACTAGAAAGAAATGAGCTGATTTGGTCATTTTGTCCACAATGATCCATATTGACCCATATCGAATCATGCTAGAGACGCATACACAGTAACCTCATCACAAATCCATGATCACCACTTCCCACTTCCAAGTGGGAATGTTGAACTCCTTCAATGTGCCACTAGGGCTTTGGCGCTCAACTTTAACCTACTGACAATTAGAACACTTAGCTATAAACTCTGCAATATCTCTCTTCATACCACTCCACTAATAGACTTTCCACAAATCTTGATACATCTTAGTGGCTCTTGGGTATATAGAGTAACGTACACCATGCTTTTCTATAAGAATTCGTTATCTCTAATCATCAACACATAAAACACATAACTGCCCTAGCAACGCAACACACCATTTCCCCCTTGGGAGAAAACCTTTACCTTTTGGTCACTAACTGATTCCTTCAACTTAAATAGACTGGGATCCCTGTCTTGATACTCCTTCACTTCAGCAACCAATGAAGATTTTGAACTATTCTAAACCCATATACTCTACTCAGCTGAATCAACCAATCAAACACCTAATCTAGTAAGTTGGTGAACCTCCCTTACTAACTTCTTCTTATCCTCCTCAACATGAGCGATACTACCCATGGACAATCTACTAAGGGCATCTACCAAAACATTGGCCTTGCTCGGATGATACAACACACTCATATCATAATCTTTTAATAACTCCAGCCACCTTCTCTAACAAAGATTTAAATCTTTCTATGATAACATATATGATACGCCTAAATTACACCTCTCTTATGAGAGAGTAAGCAGTCGCTGTCAAATATAAAACCCAACCAGGTTGGGTGTCGAATCCCACAGGGAATACTGTGTTACTAGGTATTATAGTCGTTACTGGACTGTTGGTCAGAGGTTCCTGAATGGGGGGTTTTGGTTTAAATTTGAAATGGTAGTTACAATATAACAATAAAGCAATATGTGTATAAATATTTGATCACAGAGAAAGACAAGTTAGGGCTATGTCCACCTTGTAGCTTTTACTTTTTTATTAACTATGAGTAATAAGGATTTATACATGCATGCACTTATAGAGAGATGTATTCTAATTCGAAATCCAAGTGTTTCTCAACCATCAAGGATTTATTCAACTTAGTTTTCTCGAATCCAAAGTGTACAACCAATCGTACGAACTCTCTAAGTAGTTAATCCTGCTAAGGCATAACGTGTAAAATAGAGGTTGGAAACCCTATTTTCTTGTCACTACTCTCTTTTCCAAACAGTAACTTTTCTATCGAACAAGTTATTGCTATAATGGCACATTCCCTATGTTTGCAACCACGAGAATTCAATCATAACGAAGAGAGCAATGATATAAGTGAATTAACACATCATAAATTCAAAAACCCATAGCAATAGAGAGTATACTACAAGGTTTCCATAACCCTAACAAATAAAACTTAGCTACTCATGAATAAAATGGAAATCACAATAGAAATATTCATCATACCAAAACTTAGAACGCTCTTGGTGGAAAAGATGAATAGCAAAAATAACTGAGAAAAATATTTCTCTCTCTTTCTCCTCAAGCTAAGCCATTTTTTCTCCTTTTTGAAATAATACAGAATAATGAATAATCCCTAAAAATTCAGCCATAAGGCTTTTAATAACATCCTTCTCTAATAAATTGCTACTGCATCCTTAACTATTTAAAATTATTGAGTTTGCCCGGGAAAAGTTCCCATATATCACATTCAGTCCAAAAGCTGCTTTCTTTTTATATGAAGTTTCTTTTGCTATCCACAGGTCCCCAAAGTGTCATAATCTTCCTCTTTAGTACCTGAAAAGCATGCTAATCACATAGGTCAGCTCACTTAACTAAAAATAGACAAAGTGCAAGAATTATGTATTTTATCCTCAAAACTTAGCTAAAACATGGGTAAGTTATGGTGCTTAGATGTATACGCCCAACATCAATATACTACAATCTTCTGTGATTTGTGAACACATCAACATGAACCCCATAAAGATAATGCCTCTAAGTTTTCAAGACAAAAACAACAGTTGTCAACTCAAGATCATGGGTAGGATAATTCTTTTCATAAGGTTTAAGTTGTCTAGAGGAGTAGGCTATGACCTTACCTCTTTGTATCAATACACAACCAAGACCAACTCTGGACGTATCACAATAAATTACGAACCCATCTAAACTATCTGTCAAAGTCAGGACTAGACTGAAGTGAGTTAAGTCTTCAACTTGTGAAAACTCTTCTCCCAGGAATCTGTCCATTGAAATTTTACTTTCTTCCGATTCAATCAAAATATAAGGGATGCAATAGAAGTAAAACCTTTAACAAACCATTTGTAATAGCCAGCCAAACCCAAGAAACTCCTGATATTCGATCGAGAGATAGGTCTGGTCCAGTTTTTTAAAACTTTAGTCTTCTGAGGGTCAACTCTAACATCATCACCAGAAATAATATGGCCAAGGAAAGCTACTAATCTTAGCCAAAAATTGCACTTACTGGATTTAGTGAACAACTGGTGAGCTCTAAGAGTCTGCAATATAATTCTTAGATAGTCTGCATGACCATTTTCACTACGGGAGTAAACAAGAATATCGTCAATGAAAACTATGACAAACATGTCCAAGTACTACTTAAACACTCTATTCATCAAGTCCATGAAAGTTGTAGGGTCATCAATTAGTCTAAAAGACATAACTAAAAATTCAAAGTGACCATGTCGAGTTTTGAAGGCTGTCTTCGAAATGTCATATTCTCGACTCTGAGCTGATGATAGTTGGATCTGAGGTCTATCTTACAGAAATAATTGGCCACCTGAAGTTGGTCGAACAAGTCATTAATTATGGGGAGTGGGTATATATTCTTCATGGTGACTTGGTTCAAATTAAGGTAATCAATGCACATCCTGAGAGAACCACCTTTCTTATGTACGAACAGATCTGGATGCCTCATGGGGAAACACTAGGCCTGATGAATCCCTTGTATAAGAGATCTTTCAACTTATTAATCTTAGCTCGTTGGGCATCAAGAAGGAGATCTATTTCAAAGTCAATTTCCCTCTCGAGAGGAACTTGGTTGGGTATCTGGAAGGAGATCTATTTTGAAGTCAATTTCCCTCTCCAGAGGAACTCTGAGAAGAACTTTGGGAAAGACATCTAGAAATTCCCTACCTCAACACCTCTATCCTCCTTCTACTTATTAAACCAAGTGTGCACTACATCCTGCAACTAATATACAGCCAACTCTGCACTCACACAAAAGGTGATGCCCATGATATCAGTCACCTTCTAAACTATATCCAAAACTTCTGCGAATCCTCCTTAATCTTGGATCCAAAAAATAGAGGGGGATTCATTCGAGTAAAATCCTGAATCCTAGTTGTAGCTATATTTTCCACTAGATTGGCTAGGGTAAAATCTCGCTGGTTATTCTGAGCATCTACTGAATGGGCTAAAGTCCTGAAAGTGGCCCTGAATTCAACATAAGTGACATGCTCATTTAGGGGATCTTTTTCAACAAGCAATGGTCGGGATGATTCTTGTTCCTTCTTTCATTATTTATTTTTTGAGGCATTGTCCGAAAATAGTTAAATGGATGAGTTAGAAAGAGATTTTAAATAGAGCTCGTGCTTTTTTGCACAACATGAACACTGAAAGAAGAGAAACTTTTCGTTAAACTTCTCATAGACTCTTGTCCATAAGTGTGGAGTTCTTCACACCAACGTACAAGACTCTACTCAACGCGTTTTCAGAATTTCTAGGACACTTTAAAACCTTAGGCTCTGATACCAAGATTTTTCATTACTCGAGGCTACCCCCTAGTCGCGACAATAATGCTTATGACCATCAAAGTGCATAGTAATCCAACAAAGCCTCAACAAATTCAAAGTCAATAAAATATCGGGACATGCCCCCAAAAATAGCCAAAACCAAAGTCTGAACAATTCTAAGACATGGAATATACAGACTATGAAATGAATCCTTCTAAAGTATGGAATCTCACCACTTCAATGTTAACTCACAAACCACTTGAATGTTTGATCACTGTGCAGATAAAGTAGAAGAAGCTTCGGTCCCTATATCGCATGAGGATACAATATTTGGAGATGGTTAGAACGCTAGCATATAACTCACGGATAGAGGAATAAAATAATGCCATTATTCAAACTGAAGTAATATCATCATATGTAATCATATCTATACATACATATATACATATATATATATATATCTGTGTAACGTAGGGATATAGGAATAAAATGATACCATCATTCAGAACATAGTCATATCATCATATGTAATCACATCTATACATACATATATATATAGTGACAGGATACAGAGCAAGTCTTAGCATGAACTTTCAAAACATTAACTCGGGTTGTGTAGCTTAACCGTCATATAACAAGGCACACATAAGTTATATGGGGCCAGCTCTCCCCTAGATGGAAGGGACCTAGTACATGTAGCCACAGGAACCAGAGAATATCCATAGCAGTATATGCCATTATGGGGGACTCAAACCTTCTAAAATAATAAAGGTGACTTAAGCACCACTGTTTACGATATGGGAGACTCAAACCTCATATTCATATATCCATTCGGGGGACTCAAACCTCCCGATCATATAGAGACTTGCACTAGCTAGAATGATTTCAAATGTTAGTACTTCGGACTCTACTTTCACAACCTGGCTACACATCCTGCTTTAAAGTCCAATTTAAAACATTCTTTACATATATGCACAACCATTAATCTATTTACTTACCAAAGGCATCCCGTTGGTATCATCATACCAAACCCACTTGCAAGAGTACAGCATGCCATAATCATTATTAGTCAACTTTGGGACTTAAACCCATTGTCTAAGTAAAGACCTCAATTCAATTTAATATTTAGGGAGTCGAACCCATTTAGTCAATTATACCCCCAGGTTATGATTTAAATCAATTTATGGTCATCAAGACTTTCTTAAACTATTTACCAATCATTAGTATTCATAGGCCAATGCCACCGTTTAAAACATAATTCATATGTGACACGATTCTTCTCATTGACATTTTCACAAATAGGTTGAGGGCATACCATAATCAAAGCGTTATTCCAGCTAAAAACCATCAGGTTAGGGTTAATCATGACTCCTTAGTTTAAATCACAATTTTCAAGCACCCACATGTGAAAAACCATTATCAAAACATGTATAATCATAATTTAAGGCATGAGAAAACAATACTCAATATTATGCATTCAAAACCTCAACCATTTCTTTAAAAACCACCATTAATAAACCATAAAAAATGTTTAAACACATGATTTTTGTGAACTAACAATAAAGGAAGAGTCGAATTCATAAGTTATGAAGATTCACGAAGACATTTTGATCCTTAAGCCTTAAGACAATCATCTTGAAGAAATCCTAGCCCAATCTTCTAGAGAGGTTTTTTAGAGAGTGTTTAGAGGGTGTTTCAGTCTTCCAAAGTGTAGAATGAGAGACCAAATAGTGTTATAAGATGTGGGGTAATAAGTACTTGGAGTGGGAAATATCCAAAATACCATCAGCTTAAAAGCTGTAAAAAAATGAAGGGGGGTATGGGTACATCATATGAGTGGTACCCTAAACTTGTAACTTGATCAGAAAGTTGGAAACCATATTCTACCCAACATTCCACTCCTTAGCCTAACTCGTACCATCACCATATTTCTAGTACCCTACAAGTCATACCCTAAGCAGAATATTAAGTCTAGACACTAGATAATATATGGTTAGGAACTATACTTCTCATGTCATGAACATACAACTTATATGGAGTATTCTTGTACCTTGAATAGAACTTGGCTAATATTATACCAAACAACATATGACTAGGTTCCTAGACCAATATCCATATCATACGAGTCATGGTGCAAGTCGTATGATGACCAGAAGGTTCAAGACTCAAGAAATTTGGCAAGTGCCAAAGTTTGGGGTATTTTACCTAGTTTGGGATGAGGCTACTCAGATTGTCCAAATTGTACAGACGTGTGTAGCCCTGCTGAGGATGAAGTTAGAACGAAGATACACTTTATATTTTCCTCTACCGAGTAATCATGATGATAATGATGCGGCTGATTCAGAGCCATTCTCACATATAGTAGCTCAGGACCCTCAGTCTAAAGAGGGATCCCAGGATTCATCTGGGGATACAGAGCAGGAAGATTCATAACCAGTACCCTAGTATGAGGAGGGTACCGCTATTCACATAAACAGTTAGATGTACCCTAATTTAAGGAGGGTATAGAGAAGGATTCCTATGAGGCACCAGTGTAGTAAGGGTAGAGTCCCTCACCCACACATGTCTCAGAGGCACCTCTTGAGGAGAAAAATCCGAGGTGGTGTGTAGAGGGGATGCAAGAGATATTTTATTTGGACAGACACATTTTGAAAGTAGGCAGGCCCATGAGGCTTATTTATGAGGAGTGTCAAATTGATTTATCTGGGCTTAGTTGATTACCATAGTTGTAGGCTGTCTTTATAATTGTCAGTTAGAGTGGATGATTAGACCACTCGGTTCTTACAGACCGATTATCGTACAAGAGTTTTATTCATCATAGCATGCTATGATAGTTCCTTTGATTTACAAATTTCCATGATTGATGAGACACATGGAGCAGTCCTAGCTTGATCATACCCTTATAAGAGGGGTCAGAGTTGATCTTTCAGCGGAGACTATCCACTGGGTCATTTTTGGTCCAGATAACATTACTCCCATATCTATAACAGAGTATGACTACAATCTATAAGTCGCACATGATAGACACATTATGTAAGAGGAAGAGCATAAATGAGAGAGTGTTAAGATGGCTAGGTGGATAACCAGCTACATATCACCTTTGGATGATGATACCCCATGGATCGAGGGTCATGGAGTGATAAAGAAGGGTTCATTGACTTTAGATGCCAAGTTTTGGTGGTTGCTCATCAGATATCGATTATTCCCTACAGCCTTAGATAATGTATTACTTGGGATGGAGCAGCCATAGTTGCTAGTTTGATAGATGGATATTCTATTGAATTTGCAGCCATTCTTTGAAATGAGATCCATGATAGAGCATTTAGGGAGATGATGAATTTTCCATTTCCCTACCTGGTTTAGAGGTTATGTGATAAGGTTGGTGTACCTAAGATACCAAAAGTAGATAAGAGGGTAAGTGTAATAGACATTACATAGATGAAGAGTATGAAGGATCTGACATGTCCAGGCCTTCCCAGGAGATCTAGTAAGCCTACCACAGTACTGAGGGTCGATCAGTTTCTAGAGAGCCTAGTGATATACCTAGAGGCAATGTGGGAGCTAGTGTTGATATGGATATAAGGGAATATATAGAGGCTCCAGAGTTGAGCACTCAGGGTGAGGGGACACTAGCCACTTCTTCATCACTCCTAGCTTTGACCTCAGAGTTGGTTGGTATATTTTAAGAGCCCACTTTCCATCCACTACAGCTCCTACTACCAGTATGATTACCATATAACAAGAGTTCTTACAGAGTATAGTGAATAGTTAAAGGGCCACAGATGCTCAAATATGGGTTGTTGAGACCAAGATAACTACTCTATATAAGCAGATGTGCTTAGGGCTTCATACAAGATTCAAGAGGGCAGAGGCTATATGGGAGGCTACACAGAGAGCTTTCCTGTCTGAGCTACGTGTTGATTTAAAGGCATATTTTGATAAGTTTGAGAGATAGGTGATAGCCTAATTTATAGATATAGAAGCACTAAATATAGCCCAAATAAGGAAGGATTTGAATAATTACGAGCATAGGTATGCTCTCTAACAGAGAGCCATGTAGAAGCCACTCCTTTAGTCATAGCCCCAATGGTCCAGATATCACCTCCATGCATACCTAGATATTTTGACTTCTTCGTGGAGGATGATAAAGAGGTCCCGATAGTTAGGGCCAAGAGAGGTCACATGGGAGACTTGCATAATCTCGATATGCTATATGACAAGGACGTTAAAAGGGCCAGATATGCTTCGATGGATTCTATAATTATTGAGAGACATGTGCATACAGAGATAGCAGCGGGTGCATCTTCTAGTAGTGCACCAACTCCAACATCACCCCTGCCAGCTGATATGGCCTTATCTGGAGATGCTCATAACACAGATGCTTAGTCCATCCCAGGTATTTCTTCATTCTCTTTGTTTATATTATTTTGGTGTATTGGAGATAGTATGTAGTTTTTAGTTGGGGGTGAGGTATACCATAGCCATTGTGGGTTTTTATTGGTCTGCTTTTTTTTGTCGATCGTGAAATAGTTGTAGAATTGGCATGTCTAGATTAATTTGTGTTGTATTGTGTTTTATTTCATATTTTGTTGTGTTTTTGTGTAATTATGAGATTTTTAAGTATTTAGGGCAGTTATCATGCTTTTTATTAGTTTTTGAGAAAAAGAATACCCTTCTAAAATTTGTGTTTTAGAAATGTGTAGATGTATATGTGTGAACATTGGGATCTTATTATGGCATTAGGATTAGGGACATGATAATCACTTGATAGCAATTGCATGAATTATATAGGTAGTAGCTTGTAATATTGACTCTGTGCTATGTGTATGTGAGATGCTACTTAGTTTCCCTGTGTGTTGAATTATGAACTTACCTGGTTAGTCTTGCCTAGGTTAAAGGATAGTCAGTTAGGAAAGGATCATAGGTCATTTTTATTTTAGTCCACTTTTAGCCTAAATGAACCTCCATGTGTAAAGTATATGCCTTGATCCCTATTTTGAACCTTATAGCCTATTTTTCTTATTATATTTTTCAACTTCCTATTTGTATTACAATGAACCTGTTTTGGCCCTAGTCCTCCTTAGACATTGTACACCTCAACTTAAGCAAATCACATAAGTTAGGGGTGGCTATCATAGGGGCGCATAGTGTAAAGTGGGTATGCAGAAGGGTAAAATAAGAGAAAAAGTTAGTAGGGCTGGGTGTGGAAGAAAATAAAAAGAAAAATTGCAAAAAAGTGAGAAAGAAAGAATAAAACACCACACCCAACTTGAATGTGAAACAAAGAATAAAAAAAGGGGAAATAAGGGTAGAATAAAAAGAAAATTGGCTAATAAGTGAGAACCCAAGGTTAGTGTAGTGCTGAGGAAATTTAGTTACTAAGACGCCCAAATTACATCTCTCTTATAAGAGAGAAAGCGGTCGCTGTCAAATATAGAACCTAACTGGATTCGGTGTTGAATCCCACAGGGATACCATTTTCACTAAGTATTGTGAATGTTATTAGACTATTGATCTAAGGTTCCTGAGTAGAAGGGAGTTTGAATGTGTTAACAGTGTTCTTTTGTATTTGTGTCACACAAAAGTCCAGCTACTGAGAGTTAATGTAGATGTAATTTCAATGAGAATGAATTAACTAGAGTTATTCTCACCAAGATGTTCAAACAATTAGGGTTGTGAGTTTGTATCCGAATTCTAACTTATGTATTCAATTGCAAGAATTATTGAATTATAAGGATTACCCACGTGTTTCTCAATCTAATGAGTATACACCCTTTACTTCTCTCGAACTTAAAGGATTCATGCATTATTCAATAACACTCTCATGAGGGTTGATCCTGTTAATGCATCCACCCGTTAACCCAAAGGGTAAACCTATGGAGTTCATGTGAATCACTTCTTTTCCCAATATCCACTTTCTTGTCAGACAAGTGGAGTTCATGGGCTCACTTCTGAAGTTTGCAACCAATAGATGTCAGTATAATGATGAAAGATTCATGCAAGTTCGATAGATGTTGGAAATCAAACCAATTCACAACCCCAAAATAGTTCTCTATATCAAGGCTCCCATAACCCTAGTTATGGGAGTTTAGCTACTCATCACCATATAAGAAATCAAAGATATATTGATGTTCATAAATAGCTTCAAGAGGGCACTTACAAAAGTCACAATATTGTTCTTCTCAATCTTCAATGGAAATTATAAACACTAATAATCTTATCTCAATCTGTAGATTCAAATCTAAATGAAAAGTATCACACCGCTCTCAATAGAGGAGAAAGTAAGAAACTAATGATAAAACATGTGGACTAAACCCTAATACTTGGTATTTATATGATTCCAAAAATGGGGTTTTAAAATTCAAACACAGACTTTCCGCTTTATAGTCGATAGGTCAAGTGATGGTTCATCGCAGGTCCGACGTTCCATCGACTGCACCATTGCTGGGTCTCCAGTGATTTCATTCTATGCTTCTAGGTGACGGTTAGATCGATGGTTCGTCTCAAGGTCAACGGCCCATCACCTGGACAATCATAGGACTTTCAGTGATTGTGCGTTCTGTATCTTGGCGATGGTTTAGATCGAGGGTTCGTCGCATAGCCGACGGTCCATTGCTTGTACCGTTATGGAATGTCCAGAGTCTTTGAATTTTTCTTTTGGCTGATGGTTTAGACTGACGGTTTGTCAAAAGATCGATGGTCCATCGCATAAACCATCGATGGTCATTTTTCTTTATTTTGCTCAGATTGTCCATGTTATTCTTCATTCTTAGTTCTTATCCTAAAAACACTAAAATACCATGTTAAATACAACAATGGTTGCTTGAAAATACATAATTACCCTAAGCAAAAAGCCTAAAATATTCCGTCAAAATCCAGAACATCAACACCCTTACCTTAAGGAAATTGCTTATCCTCAAGCAACTCAACACCAAGATACATATATGAACAACATCATGATGGGCATTTTACAGTAAAACCAACAAAATCATACAATCATTCCACTACCCATTTGGTTATGCTATCTCAACACACATGAATCTACCATTGACATTAACTACTAATCAGCATATTCGCAGCTAGAGATATAACACCCAAAGAAATAAATAGAATAGATATAACTCAATATGCCCTCACTGCCAAAGAAGTCCACCTCACATCACATAGTTAAATCGTGGACGAAACTAAGCTTTTCACTCTCAGAAAAGAAGGTACCAACACCGGGTAAACCTATAAACTTGCCATTGTCATACAATGTTCTCTTATGATTGACCCGCCAAGATCAAGTAGGACTTGCTAAGGGTTATAGTGAGGTTTTAGGCTCAGTGAGGGTTATTTAGTTGGATAAGTGACTTAAAGTACAAGACTTCACTCTCTTTACCCTTTTTTGATAGCTACTTACCAGAACTAAAGACCCTTTTATTTATTCATAGTTATTTATCAGCGCTCTTGTCATAGCCTAATTTTTTTAAGATGATAACACAACATCAACCACCCTCAACTTATGCTGATGCAGAGGTTGAGGTACACAATATCTATTTAGATTTCCAACTAGACCATGGTTGGATTCTACCCCTCAAATCAATTTCAACTCAACCTCTTAGGTTGCTAACAATCTAGCAGTAGCCACCCTCAACTTAGGAATTTTTCCTAAGTTCAAGTGCACAATGTCCATAATTGGACCAGGGCTAAAGATAAGTGCTTAACACCTTCTAGAGAGTGAATCAAACTTATTTGGATAGAAAAACACTAACACAGCTTAATAGGGTTGACAAAGAAAACATAATATTTTTGGTGGGTCAATTATTTGGCTAAGTGGACTAACAACAAAAGGAGGCCTACTATCCTCTCTTATTGAGTCAAAACACACGACAACATCTAATGAACCGGCCAAGTTCTAGGTGTATCACTTATGTAAGAACTACACAAATACTCACCCATACAGGCATTGAGTTAGTTTCAATCCTACTAATTCTTGGGATCCAGATCACATAGCTATGCTTTGCTTCATTACTAATTTCTAATGCAATTATCAAAGTCAAACATGGTTGTACAGCACTTTCTCACTTGGTAAGAGGAATTAATTATACAAAAATAAAAAATACAATTTTTCCACAATTATTTGTCATCTATATATATACAATAAGGTACTAACAGGAATGGAACTTTGATTTCATCCAACAATATTACCAATAAAACATGTCTTAGGGAAAGGAAATTTCAACCCTACAGTTAATCCTAGACAAGAAATGAAAATAATAACAACCTAATAATAACCTAGACATGGCAATTCTCCTAGATAGCACATGGGAGGAAAAAATATCGACAACACTACCCCCCATGGTACAAGCACATCCCACCCCCACAGAAAATAATGTTTTGTCCTCAATGCATATAATTTAAGTACAGGGGAATGGAAATGCTTACAGTTCTGCTTATTCATCTGAGGCATCGGTGAAGTATGGTAAGGCTCCAGCATCCTCACTGGGTGCAATATTAGCCCCTATGATGGTAGGGGTACTCAAAATCTCTCCCTCCAAAATTAGAGGTATCACCTGTCTAACAGTGTCTAAAATTTGCCCCCTAACTGGGCCAGAGCTTATGGAAACACCTGCAATTTTATCCTGCATTCTCTTCTTTCTCTTCTCCTCTGATTTCTTTGACTTTTTTATCACCTTCTGCATCTGGTATTCTTCCATTTTTCTAGTTTCATGGTTGCACATTTTCTTTTCTTCTCTGCTCTCTTTACAGCTCTCTCAACTTTTTAATCTATTTCAGCCATTTTCTTACCCTTATCTTTGATTGGTCGCCCCATTAAATCAATAAGGCCTTCATCTTTATCGCTTGCAATCTGAACAGGATGAAATGTGGGTTGCTATGGTTGCTGATTTATCCTATCCACGTCAGCCCAGAGTTTTCTAACTTCCTCAACCAACATAGCAAAATTCGGAATGGACAGGGTATCCAGCCTCTTGTTGATATGCTCCTCCATGTTATAAATTTATAGTTGGATGTTCCTAAAAGTCCGATTTGCTTCCTCCATAATTTTCTCAACTAATTGTTTGAAATATGCCCCCCATATAGCCAATTGCTTTTCAATCCTTTTCTGCGCTCGTACATACTTTGAAAAATTTTCTTAGTTTAGCCTATTTTTGAGTATTGGGGCAGAACTGATACAAAATCCATAGTTCACCCATGGGCATCGAATCTGAACCTGTATAAGTAGGAGGAGGTACGTACGTAGCAAATAGTAATGGCATACTGAAAGGACCCTATGCTAATTCAGGAACTAACTCTGACTGGGTTTGCTGAGCCGGAGGCCTGTTGACTCATATATCAAACTTTAAGTCTTCCATCATCTTTTTAATCTCCTGTTTATATGTTGTCTAGATCTTATTATCAACTTTGCTAATCAAAGGTACCTTCGTTTGCTTGCACAATTCTATGATAAGGCATAGAAATGACAGCAGTTTGAGTCTTGTGAGTGCGAAAGAACAATTCATCAAAAATAATATGGCCAAAATCCACTGTCAGTCCCTCAATTAAAGCAGAAATAATCGTAGCTCTAGTGAGTTCTAAGCGGTCATCACCGCTTATTGGCATCAGTCTCAGCTTTATAATCGCCCACTAGAACTTGACCCTAAAATTTAGGGACAACTTAGATATCTTTTCACATGGATTGTGTAGCCATGCAGGCTCTCCTCCATCTGTCAATATTCTGGCTAGCCACGTCTTTTGTTGCATTCGTGTGAATAGTTAGTGCTCCAGTTCTGGAATTACCCTTGGTATCTGATATTTTGACCCAAACAAAAACCTTTTTAATGTTCTCTCGGAGATATCTATGTCAACTCCTCGCACAGGTACTATATCAAATTTGTTCATGTCTGCAGTTGATGCACCTTTAGGGTAATCTTTCTCAAGCAGTGTCAAGTAATTAGCAAAAAACTCATGCACCAGATTTCATTGATAGGTCCCAAGTGGCCTACTCATCCATCCCAGTTCATACTCATTGAATTTACGCTCAAGCTCTGGGTATTCATGCAAGGTTGTTGTCACAATCTGGAATTCCTTAAAAATAGCCCTCTTTATAGGTACCCTATCCATTGGTTCCAACCCCTAATAGAAGTGCTCTCGAGCACCGTCAGTCTACCACCGCATAGCTTCCTACACTTGAGGATCTTTGTGCTGAACCAAATTTGGATCTGCTTATTCTGGACATTCCTCTTGGATGGGGTTAGATACTTCAACCACTTCTTCAATCAAAACTAAGCTGAAGCTGCTGCTTATACTGCTTTCATCCTCCTTTTCAGACTGAGAGGATAAAGAGATAACTTGACGATTTCACTGGGTGTTGCGTGTCGGGGTATCTACAACTTGTGATAGCCCTTGCCTGGTCCCTTGTATACCTCTACCCCTAGTGGTTGGTAATTTTTTTTCCATGATATTTGTAAGTGAAACGTTTATCATCTTATAAATTAAACCAGGGGACAGAAAAAAATTATGGACCAGCGATGGCTTGGGCGACGGTCCATCGATCCTGCGACTGTCCATCGTCCCAACCTATCGGGGTCTTTCCATTAACCTTGACTCTAAGAAAGTGGCGATGGTTTCAGGTGATGGGTCGTCGAGTATCCGACGGTCTATCGCTCTGACCGTCGCCTATCATTTCCACTTTCAGAGTTCGTTTCAGTATTTCATCAAACACCTTGCACACTTTCATTTCAAGCATGACTATTCATGGCTTTTCACCTTTAATACACTAATCATTTTTCTTTTTCTTGATCCATGGGCTACTCAGACTTCACCTAGGATAGATTTTGTCATATTGTTTCTCAGTTCAGACCCACACAGACGAACTTAAGATCAAAGAGAAATATTTAAATATTGTAAACTTCACATGCTTTCTTTATTCTTGGTGTAGAATCACATAAAAAATAATTGAGAGAACATACCTTAGTAGTGCAGTACTTGTTTGTTCACCTGACTTGTACTCTAAACACCAAACACAATACGACACCTAACTTTTATGAAGAACTCTTTGCTATTGTGATTGAAAGAATAAAGAGAAAATAGACTTTAAATCCATCGATATAGTCGTCGATCCCTCCATAGAACTTACCTTGGGGCACATTGGTGATGGTTTAGTTGATGCTTCGTCGAGGTTGAGAACGACCATTGGTCAACCCATCGTGATTCTTCCAGTAACCTGGTTTCTATACTTTGTTGCGACGGCTACCACGATGATTCGTCGAGTCACCAATGATCTGTCGGTCACCCCCAAACTTTTTTAGCTTCTGTTTTCCTGCACTATTGACCTGCACACCTACACAAACCCTTCATCTTGTACAAAACAACAAAACAAATACCAAATTAACTCAAACTAGTGCTTTACAATAACAAACTGTGGGTTGCCTCCCACAAGAGCTTGGTTTATCATTGCAACATGACTCAGTTATCTTGATTACTCAGACTCTATCGAGATACACAGTAGCAATATTCTTTATCAAGTCCTTTGGACCAATATACAGTTTTACACGTTGCCAATTTACCTTGAAGATACTTTTATCTTCATTTTCAAGTTCCACTACGCCAGATGAGTAGACTTGACTTACTTTAAATGGACCAGACCATTTGGATTTGAGCTTACCTTAAAACGGTTTAAGTTTGGAGTTGAATAGAAGCAACAAATCGCCTTTGTGGAAATCTTGCTTTTTAATCCTGTTGTCATAGTACTTCTTTATTATTTCCTTGTATAGATCAGCCCGATCATAAGCTCTAAGATGGAACTCATCCATCTTATTTAGTTGCCCCAGTCTCATATTTGTTGCCTCATTCCATTTCAGATTAAAACACTTCAATACCCACAGTGCTTTATGCTCTAGCTCAATCGGAAAATAGTAAACCTTACCATAAACCAATTGGTATGGTGACATGCCAATGGATATCTTAAAAGCCGTTCAATATGCCCATAATGCATCATCCAACTTCCTAGACCAATCCTTCCAGTTAGCATTTATAGTCTTGGCAAGGATAGCTTTGATTTCTCGATTAGAGATCTCCACCTTCCCATTGGTCTGTGGGTGGTATGGAGTAGCTACCTTATGCTATTTGACTCCGTATTTTGCCAAGGCAGCTCTGAATATCCTTTTGCAAAACTATGATCCTCCATCGCTTATGATGGTACGTGGTACCCCAAAGCGAGAGAAGATATTTCTCTTTTAAAATGCAATAACCCACTTTCCTTCATTATCCACCAAGGCCACAGCCTCAACCCATTTTGACACGTAGTCAATAGCAACTAGTATGTACTTCATCCCAAATGAACTCATGAAGGGCCCCATAAAGTCATTGCCCTAGAATCGAATAATTCTACCTCTAACATCTTGGACATTAGTATCTCATGGAACTTTGAGATAGACCATTGCCTTTGATATTGGTCACATCTCTTTACGAACTCGTAAGCGTCCTTGAACAAGGTGGGTAAATAGTAACCTCTTTAAAGCACTTTTTTGGCAGTATAATCACCAGCATGGTGACTTCCAATTGGGGAAGCATGAGTCACTTTCAATACACTCAACATATCCACATCTGGAATGCATCGTCTAATAATGCCATCCGCACACTGCTGAAAAAAATATGGCTCATCCCAGAAATAGTATTTCACATCATGGAGAAACTTTTTCCTTTGATGAAAGGAAAGATTCTTTGGCATTACTTCACTTACCACATAGTTCGCGAAGTCAGCATACCAAGGTATTTTTTCGAACACTGCAGCTAATACTTTCTCATCTAGAAAGGAATCATCAATTTCAAATTCGTCTTTTACTGCCTGGTCACCTTCAATTCTGGATAGGTGATCAGCCACCTGATTCTCATATCCCTTGCGATTCTTGACCTTAAAGTCAAATTTCTAAAGTAGGAATACCCACCAGATCAACCTTGTTTTAGCGTCCTTATTTTCCACTAGGTACCTCAAGGCAGTGTGGTCAGTATGTACCACTACCTTGGTACCTAGCAAATATGCCTGAAACTTCTCAAAAGCATACACCACTTCTAGAAGTTCCTGCTCTATCACCGTATAATTCCTCTAAGCCCCATTTAGGGCCTTTCTTGCATTATATATTGGATGAAACAACTTCTCTTTCTTTTGTTTGAGAACAGCTCCAAGTGTTACTCCACTAGCATCACATATAATTTAGAATGGATTCATCTAGTCAGGAACAATAATTGGAGCTTCTACTAGCTTCAACTTAAGGCATTCAAACGCCTTTCTACAATCATCATCAAAAGCAAATTTGGCGTCCTTCTCCAAGAGTTTGCAAAATAAGTTCGCAATTTTGGAGAAATCCTTTATGAATCTATGGTAGAACCCTACATGGCTAAGAAAACTACATACCCCTTTGACTGAGATAGGAGATGGTAGTTTCTCAATCACCTCAACCTTTACCTTGTCTACCTCAATTCCTTTATCTAAAATTCAATGACCGATCATAATGCCTTCCTTCACCATGGAGTGGCATTTTTCCCAGTTAAGGACAAGGTTGAACTCTTCACACCGCTGTAATGCTCGACTCAGATTTAGAAAGCGCAGTTCAAAGGAATCACCAACAACTAAGAAATCGTCCATAAATATCTCTAGGGTGTCGTCAACCATATCAGAAAATATTAACATCACGCACAACTGAAAAGTGATGGGTGAATTACATAACCCAAAAGGCATTCTTTTAAAAGAAAACGTACCATATAGTCATGTGAATGTCGTCTTCTCCTGATCATCAGGAGAAATGGAAATTTAGTTGTAATTGGAATACCCATCTAAGAAATAGTACCACCCTCTTTCTGCCAATCGATCAAGCATTTAATCCATAAAGGGCTTTGGGAAGTGGTCCTTTAAGGTCCATGAGTTCAGTTTATGATAGTCCATGCAAACTCTCCACCCAGTCATAGGTATCAGAGGAATTAACTCATTCTTTTCATTTGCAACAACAGTCATGCCCTCTTTCCTGGGTACACATTAAACTAGACTTACCCATTTTCTATCAGAAATAGGATAAACCACTCTTACGTCTAGCCACTTGATAATCTCCTTCTTAACCACCTCTTGTATTGATGGGTTAATTCAGCATTGATGATCGATGGTTGGAGTATAATCATTCTCAAGTTGTATCTTATGAGTGCAGATGCCAGGGGGAATGCCAATAATATCAGCAATAGTACAGCCTATTGCTCTTTTGTGCCTCTGAAGCACCAAAATAAGTGCTTCCACCTATTGCTTGCTCAAATCAGCTTTAATAATCATGGGTAGCATATTTCCATTTCCCAAAAATATGTACCTTAAATGCCCTAGCAGCTCTTTTAATTCTAACACCGGTGGTTCTTCAATGGATGGCTTAGTCGGTGGTGTTGATTGATTCTTTAGATCAAGATCCAACTTTTTAGGAGCATAAGAGTATGATCCTATTCCTGTTAAAGCACAAACATTCTCTTCATACTTCTCAATACCTTCCCAATTAAAATTCATCAGCACTGCAGCTAAGGGCTCGACATTAAATTTCTCCTCTATCGGCACCTCTTGCTCACCCTCATAATATACATCAACAATTAAGAACACACTTATTTATTTTTGAAGCTTCATTGATTGGCACACATCGAATCACACTACTTCATTATTTAGTCTAAATAAGAGCTCGTTAGCTCGCAAATCAATCCGTACACTTTTGGTTGCAAGGAAAGGTCGACCCAAGATTATGGGCACCTCAAAGTCCACCTCGCAATCCAGAATGATGAAATCTATAGGAAATATGAAACTAGCAACCTTCGCCAGCACACTATTCCAAATACCAATAGTTTATTTTACTGACCTATCCATATGTTGGTAGGTGTGGGGTCTCCCAAACCCAACTTTTTATAAACAACTAGCGGCATTAGATTGATGCTAATCCCCAAGTCACATAAAGCTTTCACAAATTCAAGAGACCTAATAGTCAATGGGATAGAAAATATTCCTGGATCTGCCTTTTTCTACACCAGAGACCCTATGGAAATAGCACCACAATGATAGAGATTGTCCATCGGCTCAAAACTAACTAACTGATTCTTCGTGACAAGATCTTTCATGAATTTTGTGTACCTGAGCATTTGCTCCAATGCCTCAACTAATGGAAGATTAATAGTCAACTGCTTAAGCATGGTCAGGAATTTGCCAAACTTTGTGTTGTCAGCCTTCTTCTTTAACCAATAGTGAAATGAAGGCGGTAGTTTTGGAAGAGTGGTAACCACCACTTTCGCCTCTTTTCCTTTATTCTTCTCTAACTCACTAACCTACTGACTGTTAGATAGTGCATCATCAATAACCTCATCCGATTTCCTAGACTCCACTAAATGATCAATCTCTACTTCTTCAATATCATCTGCTACTATGTCAACCATAGGTTTTCCCATAGTATGTCTTACCAATACCTTACCACTTCTAGTAGTGACTTTCATACATGACCCATCCTTTCTTGGGTTCTGCACTGTGTCACTTGGGAGGGTGCCAACTTTCCTCTACTTAAATGCAGTAGAACGTTGGTTCATATATTACTCTAATTGTTTTATAGAAGTAGAGTGAGGGAAAACTAGCTGGTTTATTGAGAATAACTTGCTTTTTATCTCAGTCACCCCGGTACTTATTGCTTCTACTCATTTCAATAGCTTGGACATCATGTCTTCCATAGACATCTTCCCCGAACTAGTTGCAGTGGCCTCACAGTTTCTAGGAGGGACATACAACCCACCCCTATCACCCTTACTCTTCCAACTGCCTTGATCATAGTCCTTATATCCAGATTTATCATAGTAGTTTCGATCTTAGTTTCCTTGGCCACTATCTCAGAAACCCCCCTAATTGTTCAGGTAATTGGCTTCCTTCTCAGAATTGGAGTTAGCCCTTCCCTATGATGCTACAGCTTTAACCTTTTATGTCTTTCCTAATAATAAATATTTGGTAAGAAGATCCATTTGTGTTTTCATGTGATACATGTCTTGGTCATGCTCTTCTTCACTTTACCTCTATTCTGCAGTCATGCCTATAGATACAGTGGATCTTGCTACCTCAGAATCCCTAGTATGCCAAGCCCTACTTTATTTTGTCATATGGTCAAGCATGTCAGCTACTTTAGGGAAGGTGAGGTCTATAAATGACCCACCTGTTGCGTTGTCCATCACTGGCTTAGTTACAGAGTTTAAGGCCTGATATAATATCTCCATCAAAGTGGACATTGGTTATCTGATGATTTAGATATTGTATAAGCTTATTCTTGAATCTCTCCCAAGTCTCATGAAGAGCTTCAGTTGGAAGCTATCTGAAATTGCTTATTTCATCTCTCAATTGTGCCTTCTTAGATGGAAAAAAGAATCTTTCTAGGAAAGCATCTATCAATTACCTCAAATTAGTAATAGAATCTATAGTTAGCCCATTCAATCATAAAGTTGCCTCTCCAGATAGAGACAACAGAAATAGCCACAATCGAATAGCATTTTGTCCAACCCCTGGGTTGTCAAATGACTTACATGTTGAGATAAAATTAACCAAATGCATATTCGAATAGTCACCAGGAAGTCCACCAAATAATCCTTTAAGATGTAATAGCTGGATCATAGTACTTATAATATTAAACTTGGCTCCAAGTGCTAAGGGTGGAGGAATAATAGCCCCTGTTGCACCGTCTCTATCCAAGTCATCATTATCATTCACCAGATTAAATTGGGCAGCTTGGCATTCTGTTCTTGCCCTCACAGGGCAATTTCTATTGATATTCCTATTTGCTGGTGTAGACAAATTATCTGCATACCTTGGGTAGACTGGAGCTAATAAATCATCATCACCTAAATCCTCATCATCTGGGTTTTATCGCCGGCCTGCATTATCTGCATTCTACTGGTTTACTTGTGCAGCTGCCAAGGTGGCTAGTCTGGTTGCTTTTTATTGAGCAGCTACTCGTTCTTGGTCTTGTTGACCATCTATTCTGCCAATAAGTTGAGGTTCCGGATAAATAAGTAATAAAGGCTCACCTGATCTCCAATTACTTAGCATACAAGATGATCACCCTGAACAAAATAAAAACAACAAATAAAAAGTAAAATTTTTGGTAAACTTTGACCAAAGGTCAAGCAACAAACACAAACTTAATTGACGACCATATTCCCCGGCAATCGCACTAAAATTTGATATGTCCAAATTACACCTCTCTTATGAGAGAGTAAGCGGTTGCTGTCAAATATAGAACGCAACAAGTCTGGGTGTCGTATCCCAAAGGGAATATCGTTTTTACTAAGTATTATGAATGTTATTAGACTATTGATCTAAGGTTCCTAAGTAGAAGGAAGTTTGAATGTGTTAACATGTTCTTTTGTATTTATGTCACACAAAAGTTCAACTACTGAGATTTAATATAGATGTAATTTCAATAAGAATAAATTAACTAGAGTTATGCTCACCAAAATGTTCAAATAATTAAGGTTGTGAGTTTGTGTTCGAATTCTAACTTATGTATTCAATTGCAAGAATTATTGAATTCTAAAGATTACCCACGTGTTTCTCAACCTAATGAGTATTCCACCCTTTACTTATCTCGAACTTAAAGGATTCATGCATTATTCAATAACACTCTCATGAGGGTTGATCCTGTTAAGTCATCAACCCGTTAACCCAAAGGGTAAACCAATGGAGTTCATGTGAATCGCTTCTTTTCCCAACATCCACTTTCTTGTCATACAAGTAGAGCTCATTGGCTCACTTCTCAAGTTTGAAACCAATAGATGTCATTATAATGATGAAAGATTCATGCAATTTCGATAAATATTGGAAATCAAACCAATTCACAACATCAAAATAGTTATCTACATCACGGCTCCCATAACCCTAGTTATGGAAGTTTAGCTACTCATATCCATATAAGAAATCAAAGATATATTAATGTTCATAAATGTCTTCAAGAGGGCACTTACAAAAGTCACAATATTGTTCTTCTCAATCTTTAATGGAAAATATATAAACTAATAATCAAATCTCAATCTCTAGATTCAAATCTCAATGAAAAGTGTTACACCGCTCTCAATAGATGAGAAAGTAAGAAACTAATGATAAAAGATACGAAGTAAACCCTAATACTTGGAATTTATATGATTCCATAACTGGGGTTTTAAAATTTAAACACAGATTTTTTGCTTTATGGTCGACGGGTCAAGAGATGGTTCATCGCAAGTCCGACGGTTCGTCGACTGCACCGTCGTTGGTTCTCCAGTGATTTCATTCTCTACTTCTGGGTGATGGTTAGATCGATGGCCCATCACCTGGACTGTCACAGGACTTCCAGTGATTGTGCGTTTTGTATCTTGGAGATGGTTCATACCGACGGTTCATTGTATAGCCGATGGTCTATCGCCTGTACCATCGTGGGATGTACAGATCCTTCGACTTTTACTTTTGGATGATAGCTTAGAACGATAGTTCATCACAAGATCGACAGTCCATCGCATAAACCGTCGCTGGTCATTTTCCTTTATTTTGCTCAGATTGTCCATGTTTTCTTTATTCTCAGTTCATATCCTAAAAAAACTAAAATACCATGTTAAATACAACAATGTTTACTTGAAAACACACAATTATCCTAAGAAAAAGGCCAAAAATATTCTGTCAAAAGCTGAAACATCAGTTACTTACTATGTCTATATGTACTATACCAGCCCTCAAGCCTAGATTACAAGCCGAGAAAAGTCCTATAGTGATCCTAACTTGACTATCTGAATGCTAAGGTAAAGAAAATAAGGGTAAACCTATGATATTTGATGCATATTAATTGGAACTTCTCTTCTGAGTGTGATTTTCTCTTGATTGTCCCTGCATTAAAATGCATTATTTTATTTGAGCGACTGGGATATCTTTATTGTGAAGGCACATGAGTCATATTGCTAGCTGCTTACGTGTTTGGGTAGTGTAACTTGTACATATTCATGGTTATTTGTTGCTAATGTAATTCCATACCTTGATTCCATTGTGTCCCATTGTTGTGCTTCATGTTTATACACAGTTGGTTTTGAAAAGCTGAGATAGGAGAGGGTATTATGGTTTGAGCTTAAATATTGACTGACTGTCTTAAATAGCTTAGATTCTCCTAATTAAGCATCATATATTATTTTGTTCTGCTTTGTTTCCTGATAACACAAAAACATTCTAAGTTGAGCGTATTGATGTGTTATAGAAATATAGCACTTTTGATGCTTAAAACAAGAAAAATATGCAAGTTTTTGATGTTGTTTTGTTAGATATGATGCATTTTGGGTATGTTTTGCAGGAAACTGGATTTTGGATGCCAAGTTAATGAAAAAGGTGAAAAAGTTATTTTTGGCTACTTATTATATCAATTATGGATGTTCATGACACTTTCCAGATTGTTCGTGACCAAAGCATGTGATGAAAGTTGAAGATTTAAAGCTTGATTGCAAGTGTTGAAAGCTTGCTACTTACCTATGCCTACGTGTGGACCACATATAGTATATGTGGTCTGTATGAGACTAAGATAAGTGCTAGAAGTAAAGAATTAAAGACCTAGAGAGTGGAAGGAGCTGAAAAATAACTTTCGACACTTGCTAAGTTAACATACGAACTACATTTAGCACATGCGGACAAAGCATGTGTCGGAAGCTCAAAATCCCGAGAGCTAAGCTACAGGAATTTTTGGTCTGGGAACATGCGTTCACCACATGCACCCAGCCTTAGGCCATATGTACCACATGCACCCAAGGTCAGGCCTCATGTGGAGACCACATGTAGCCACCGACCTTTTTCTCTCCTTTTTTGTTCGAGCTTTAGATTTAGGGTTTTCTCATGTACCATAAATACCCCTTATGTACTTTTTAGTAGAAGTTACACACTCTTTATACTCACAAACATATTTTAATTTCGAGATTCAATTTTAGTCTTGGAATTCTCTTGTATTGATTTTGGTTGATTAATTTAGTTACGATTTTTGGTTTTTACTTGTGATTATTGTGATTTCATCTTATGCTTTAAATCATGAATGTTGGTGATTACTTCACAAGCATGAGCAGCTAAAAACCCTTAGCTAGGGTTGTGGAACCCTGGCAAATTGATGAAGTAGGGGAAGTGCTATTGTTGTTCTGAACCAATATCCATGCATGCATTGTATTGTCTTCACTTTAATAGTTATCTTAGTAGTTTGCAAATGTTAGGATCCCCCATAGATTATTTCTACTTACTCCAAAAGAGAAGTAGTGACTAGTAAAAGATAATGACAACAGTAATTTGATAGTTAGCTGTCGATCCATGCTACTGGGTATTACCTAAGTAAGTTGGGTAGCTTTCATCTAGTAACTAAAGACTCAAAAGGTAATAGTTAACTAGGATCAAGATAAAGGTTAGTAAGGCGACATCCTGAGACTCAAAAGGTAAAGGGTAAAATTTGTTTGCTCGTCCAAAAGACTGTAGATGGTACATAACTTATTGATTCTGCATGCAAGGTATCGGGTTGGTTCAATAAAGCATGATAGCCTACGGAGTTGAGAATCCAGGGGAAAACAATACTAGTGTTTACTTATAACTGATTACAACCGAAGATGTTATTTTCCACTTATTGGATATTGCTACTCAAAACCCCCCATTTACTTTTCCAATTCTTCCCATTGATTAGAATAACTGAGAGACACGATTCCACGTATTTCCTTGGGATTTGACCCTAACCTTTATTGGGTTACTATATTTGACAATGACCGCATAACCTTTACAGTGAAGGTGTAGCCTGGGCTTTATCATTGCACATAAATTACCCACCTGGATATGTCCATATAATTATTCAACATAGCAGCCTTACACTCTAACACTGAATCACGGGACAAACCATAAGCAAACTTCCTCATTCTGGAACTCATATTAGATACCAACTCTAGAGTATAACTGGAAAACTATTGAAAATTCAGGCATACTCCTTAACACTTATCTTACCCTGCTTCAGATTAGCAAACTCTTCCATCTTAGCTTTCCTCAACTCCTGAGAAAAAATATCATTAAGGAAAGTATGAGAAAATTCATCCTAATCGCAGGCTCAGCATCCTCACCCATCATCTCTTACCACTCTTTATACCACTAGTAATATATCTCCTTTAACTGATAAGAAGCAAACTCCACACCTTCTGAATCAGTAGTATGCATAACTCTAAAGATCATCTCCATCTTATTAATAAACCCTAGAGGATACTCCCAAACCTTAGATCATATGAAGGTTGGGGGATTCAACCTCAAAATTGTACAACCCGAGTGACCTCAGATGAACCAGTAATAGGACCAACATTATTAGACTGATAGGACTATGATGCCACTAACTGAGCAAGTATATGAAAGACTGACAGAACTCTACATTAGAAATATCTTCCTAGGACAATTGAGCATAAGTGTCACCAACCTGAGTAGGACTAGTAGGGAAGGGTAGGACCATATATAGAGCGGTACAGGTAGGAGTAGGGACCCTAGTCGGGTCTATACTCCATAAGTAGGGTAACACCTTCTATAGTTGCCTCAGTGGGCAAAGATTCCAGCAGAGTTTCTACAACCGTTAGATCTTTAGGGAGGCATGATCGGAAATGCAAGTAAACCAGGAGTTAGATAAGTTTCATAGAAACGAGACTTAATAGCCCAAAACCTCATAGCTTCCTTATAAGTATGGCGCTATACACACCCATAAAAGGGACTCTACTCAACACGACTTTATGGACACCTAGTGACCCTGAATTGTGCTCTGATACCAAGCGTATCATAACTCAAACTTAAGCTTGGCCGTGATGGGTAATCTCAAGCCCACCATAGGCTAGATAAAACCCCATTAACCTTACCTCAAAAGCACATAATGTGAATAACGAAAGCTAAGCCAAAATGATAAGACAGATAGATAAGTCAAAACAAACAACCATAATATCCCAATACTATCCACGAAGCCTCTAAACCAAGAATACTAATTAAGTTAGAACATGTCCCTGACTATAATAAAAAAATCCATAAAGAAATACTAAAGCAATAATAAAACCAATAAAATTATTGGGCCTTCTAAAAGATGGAGGCTTACCGCTTTAAAATACCAACAGACATACCGAACCAACTAACATTGTACAGAAGCAATAGAAAAGTCCTTCGAACCTACATCATGAAATAATACAGTGTCTAGGGATGGTCAGTGGGGTGACCACTGGCATGTAATTTGAGAGAAAAGGATAAAATAGTGCAACAACAACAATAACAAACCTAGTGTCTTCCCACAAAGTGAGGTATGGAGAGGGTAAAATGTACGCAGTTCATATCACTACCTCTGAAGAAGTGGAGAGGTTGTTTTCAATAGAGCCCCAACTCAGGATAGAGCAAATAGTGCATTTATCAAAAACCAGTCAAAACTTTATATATAATATTATATATATATAGGATGTCGAGAAAGGGATAAGGGTCCATTTATATGATATTTTAAACCATTATCCTAAACTATGTAGCTCCCTCCATCCTAAAGGCACCCACGAGCTATATGGGTCTAACTTCCCCTGTTGGAAGAGCCCTGGTGCATGTTAGCCGCACGTATCGAGGAAAGGATAAAGACACCAAGTTTATATCCATACAAAATATAATATGTAACTATACACATGGTCATATAAACCTTCCCACGTTGGTAAACATGATTTCCAGTGTTGCCTTCCTCTCCCCCAGACTACACCTTCACGGTGAGTTGCAAAATTCTCTTTAAGCCTGAATTAAAAAAGTTTGCACATAAATCAACCATTAACTAAGAAGTCTTTTATTAAGGCATTTTACAACTTTGTATCATCATACCAATATGCTTGCAAGCTATTCCATTTATGCCAAACCAGTCCATTTAACCGGTAGACTCCTAAGTTCCATTTAAAATCCAAAGACATTTACCACAAAGGGCATTCCAAAACCATAGCCACCAAGGATATTTTAAAACCATTTTATCCATTTATATATTAATGTAATGCAATAGTTTCAAAGTTATGTTAAATTATGAAAATATCCATATTCAAAATCAAAATTATAAAGTGAGTTGAGGTTAATGTCATTACAAAGCCAAAATTCGTCTAATTTGTGTAACCCAAATCACTAGTTTGAAAACATTATATCAATGCACTAATTTAGTTCCAAAACCCATCAATTCAAGCATGAATAAAAAATTTAAAACATGGGAAAGGTAATTCAAGAAATAACAACCAAAAACCTTCAACATAATTTTAAACCAATTAATTCAAATCACATGAATATCCAATATATTGATTCCACAATGAAAAAATCAAGTTATGAAAAAAGAAACATGCCTAAAATATAGAAGAAATTGAAGAAAATTTGAAGTTTAGAGCCTAAAAGGTGAATTCCTTATAAAACCCTTGAATTTTATTGGTTTGACTGTTAAAGAGGAAAAATGTATTGTTTTGATCTTGACAATTAAAGGAAAAATGCCAATTAGGTGTTTAGAAGTCATTTACGAGGTAAACAGATTAAAATACCCTTACCTCAAGTGAAAAAGACAAAAAAAACTTGATGAATTTAACATAGCAGTGTGGCATGCCGCTCTCGCAGAGGTTAGCCTCCGTGCCATGCACACCCTTAATGCCTCGGGGTCCCAAGATGTCCTCAAACCCCTTCCAAAAATTCTAAAATCTTTCCAAAACACCCCTTAAAAATCCTTATCATGATTCAAGACAACATTAAAATTATGGACGCGAAAGGGTCAAAATTAAAATATTCAAAATTTTACGGGGTCTTTCACACTGTGGTGCATGTCTAATGTAAGGTTAAGGAAGTAGACCCTCGCACTAGGCCTTGTAAAATGGGGCCAAAGAGAGGCCTTCCCTATGTTATGCAGTGTCTCTTTTCTCGCTCAAAACCATCCCTAACACATCATATCTCAACCCTAATTGATATGTACTCAATCTTAGGGTCAAGTAGGCTTAACTCTAAATCTAATAAGATGTCCAAACACTTAGGGCATTACATTATCATCACCCTTTGGTATCATTCATCCCCGAATGATTATTTAGGACACATTTAGTATGATTGGGAGAAACACTTTAAATGATAAGAGAAAGCTTAGGATCATTACCTTCTATGACTTAACTGGAAGATTTTAATAATAAAGGATAACTAGCATCCATATCATCTTTTGATTCCTAGGTAGTTTGCCCGACCTTCTTATTCCTCTACAATACCTTAACTGAAGTTATCTCCTTGTTTCTCAACTTCCAAACATGCTTGTCCAAAATCTGTATGGGGACTTTCTCATATGATAATAAATCCTTCACTCTAATAACCGTTATGAGGAAAATAAGGAAATGATCACCTATACACTTCTTAGGTATAAATACATGAAACATAGGGTGAACTAATGCCAAATTCATTGGCAAGTCTAATAGGCAACATTCCTAATCCTTTCCAAAATATGATAAAGACCTATGTAGTAAGGACTGAGATTTTATTTTTTTTACGAAACCTCAAAATTCCTTACATAAGAGATACTTTCAAGAACACCCAATTACTAATCTTAAAATCCAACTCTTTTTGCCTCACACTGTTACAAGACTTTTGGAGATTTTGAGCAATCTTAAGTCTTTCTCTGATAACCTTAACTTTCTCCATTTCTTGATGCACAATATTAGGCTTTAACAACCTAGTTTTACCCACCTCATACCATTTAATAAGTGATCTACACCTTCTATAATAGAAGGCCTTAAAAGGGGCCATTTGGATGTAGGAATGATAACTATTATTATAGGTGAAATCTATAGTGGCAGATGATCCACCTAAATTCCCTTAAAGTAAAAAACATAGGCCCTTAACATTGCCTCTAATGTCTAAATAGTATGCTCTACTTGCCTATCTATTTATGGATGGAAAGGGGTGCCAAGATTCACCCATGTACCCAACCTTTCTGAAGGACCTCCAAAGTTAAGAAGAAAATTGTATACCTCTATGGTATATGTAGACATAAGATCCTTATAAAATTGAACTATCTTCAAAATATAAAACTTCACACAATCCTCTCCTATATAGATTGTTCTTACTGGCAGGAAATAGGTAAAGTTGGTTGTTCTATAGTAGTGACTTGATTTTTGGTGATTTTTATGATTACTTATTGCTATTTGATTTGACCATTTTACTCATATTCATAGTTGCATTATAGTATTTCTAGGTTGTGAAGATAATTGGCATGGTTCCTAATGCATTTTGGTGTGATTTTTGTGAGTTTATGGTTTTGGGAGGTTAAAAAGGCTTTATAGTTGACTTCAGTCAATATTTATTATTTTGTGCATCGAATGGAAAAATGGACTATGCCAGAGTCTACCTATGGTGTTGCATTTGGAAGGTGCTCTTTTAAGTGCTCATAGTGTTCCTCAAACTCCAAGTAGTGTTCCCCCATCTATTATAGAGTCTACCTATGGTATTTCTTCAGTTTTGAGTATTGATTCTTCATTAGTATTGACATCTATTAATGGTACACAGCAGACTATGAGTGTTGTTCCATCGTTAGTACCAGTATTTGAGTATGGTATTCTGAGAGCAGGGGTTTAACCTTTATCTATGTTACCTCCTCTGGTGGGATCCCAGCTTACAAAATTCACAATGCCTCTTATTATTGGGAATACAATAATGTCTTTTAAGGATCAACAAAGATTTCAAAGATTCACTTAATTGGGTCCACCCAAGTTTAGTGGTGTCATAGGTGAGGATGCCTATTAGTTCTTGATTGATTGTTGGGAGAAGTTTCATAACTTTGTATTGATTGAGTCAAATGGGGTTACCTACACTATCTATTAGTTCAGAGATACTGCCAAGGATAGGTAGAGGTCAGTTGTTAGTTACAAACATCTCGGTTCTTTATATATAACTTTAGATCTGGTTGTTGAGGCGTTTTTAGACATATTTGGACCTTTCAATTTAAGAGATTAGAAGAGAGATAAGTCTGACCACTTGGAGTAGAGCTCCTTGACTGCTACAGAGTATGAAGCATATTTTCATGCTTTATCTAGATATTTTTATACCAGTATAGTCATTGAGTCTAAAAAGATTTGGAAGTTAGTGAATAGGTTAGATGTTGCTCTTCAACTAGCTATAGCTCAAATGGTAGTGTCAGGGGCATCATTTTATATTATAGTGGATCATAAAAAGATGACTAAGTCTATTTTTTTAGCATCTCAGGAAGGCACCAATAGGATGCACCATCAGGGAGAGTTTAGATATCATACTTCTCAAGGTAGAGATTTTAGAGGCTCTCGTAGGTATCATGGTAGACTAAAGTAAACAAATTTACAGGGTTCATGTAGTGGGTCTTCTAGTTCAGTAGCTTTCGGTGGTCGTTCTAGCTCATCTGCATCTCCCTTTATTGAGTCAAGCTATAATGTTTATTTTGTGTGTGATGAGGTTAGCTATTTGGCAAAAGATTGTCCCTTATATATTTTTAGGCCTACTCTTATATCTATTGTGAGAGGTCTTCTAGAGGTATGTAAGGCAGAGGTAGAGGTGGTGGTCATGGGGCAACTCTGTTAGGTTGTAAATGCGGACAGTGCTATGCTATACCCACCAGATCAAAGGCAGATAGTTCTGACGCTATTATCATAGGTATTATCCCTATTTGTTTTAAATCTACTCTATGTTACTTGATCTGGGGTCAAATTTCTCCAAGGTGTTTGGATATTTTACTTTGGGTTTTGATTATACTATTGAGCCTCTTGGTATGCCTATCTATGTATCTACCACTATTAGAGACTCTTTAGTAGTGGATCGAGTGCACCGACCTTGTGTTGTGGCTTTCGCGAGACAAGAGATTTAGGTAGATCTAATTATTCTAGATATGGTAGATTTCTATGCGATCTTGGTTATGGGTTGGTTAGCTCTTTATCATGCTATCCTAGAATATTATGCTAAGACCATGACTTTAGATCCATCAAGTGTGCTAAAGATAGCATGGAAGGGTGAGCTTTATTTGGGTCCCAAGGGAGTTAAAGCTTTCCTTCAAGCTCATCATTTGGTATAGATAGGGTGTTCATCTTATTTGGCCCATAATCATGATATTAGTGTTGATTTCCTATCTTTTATGGATTCTGTTCATATTGTCTGTGAGTTCAATGATGTTTTCCCTATGAATTTGCCAAATATGCCTCTAGATTGTGATATTGACTTTGCTATTGATGTTGAGCCGGGTACTAAGCCCATCTCTATTCCTCCTTATAGGATGGCCCCAGTAAAGTTTAAAAAATTAAAGGATCACTTGCAGGAGTTGTTGGATAAGGGATTTATCCAGCTTAGTGTATCACCATGGGGTGTTCATGTCTTGTTTATGAAGAAAAATGATGAGTGTATGCATATGTATATTGATTATTAAAAGTTGAACAAGGTCGCTATTAAAAATAAGTATCCTCTTCCTCATATTGATGATTTATTTAATCAACTTCAAGGTGCTTCGGTGTTTTTCAAGATTTATTTGAGGTTCGAGTATCGCCAAGTAAGGATTAGTGCTTACTATATTTCAAAGACAACTTTTCAAAATTAATATGGTTATTATGAGTTGTTGGTCGTATCTTTTGGGTTGACCAATGCCCTAGCCGCATTCATAGAGTTGATAAACCAAGTATTTTGATCGTATCTCAACTTTTTGTCATTATACTTAGAGATGATATCCTTGTTTATTCCAAGAGTGAGATGATCATGAGGAGCATTTAATGATTGTACTTCAGAGATTAAGGGAGGATAAGTTGTATGCTAAGTTCTCCAATTATGAGTTTTGGTTAGTGTCTATTTCCTTCTTAGGTTATGTGGTAACCAAGAATGGTATTACGGTTGATCCGGCCAAGATTCCAGTGGTCCAATGCTTGCGAGGCAAGCTTTCAAAATCTTAAGAATTTATTAACATCAGCTCCTATCTTGGCATTCCCAAGTAGGGTGTGGGTTTTACCGTCTTCTATGATGCTTCAGGTTTTGGGTTAGGTGTTGTGCCAATGTAAGAGGGTAAAGTGATTGCGTATGATTCACATTAGTTAAAGCCTCATGAAAAGAATTACCCTACCCATAATTTAGATTTGTACACGGTTATGTTTTCTTTAAAGTTGTGGAGGCACTACTTGTATGGAGAGCGTTATGAGATCTTCTTAAATCATCATAGCCTTTAGTATTTCTTCACCTAGTGAGATCTTAATATGAGGCAGCATCACTGGCTTGTGTTGCTTAAGGATTTTGCCTTTACTATTCTTTATCATTCGAGCAAGGTAAATTGGTTGTGGATGCCTTGAGCTAAAAGTCAACTAGCATGGGTATCTTAGCTCAAATTTAGACCTAGGAAAGGCCTTTAACCTTACAGGTTTAGCCTTTATTTAGTAGATAGTTAGGCTTGATATTTTAACACCTGGTCATATGTTAGCATTTATGAAGGCTAGATCTTCTTTGATGGAGCAGATTCGGGCTCATTAATTTAATGATGCCGGGTTGAGAGTGATTTTGGATAAGTTATTGACTGGTAAGGCTAAGAAAGCCTCACTTGATTCTAAAGAAATTTTGAGGATTGGAGGCCGGGTTTGTATGTCGAGAGTGGGTGATTGGGTGAGATTGATTTTGGAGAAGGCTCATTGTTTGAGATATTCCATCCATCCAAAAGTGACTATGATGTATCATAATTCGCACTACTAGGGGATTCATATGAGAAAGAACGTAGTGGATTTTTTTATGACATTGCCAATATTGCTAAAAGGTGAAGGCCAAGTATTTGAGGCCTAGTGGTTTGATTTAGAGGTTACCTATTCTCGAGTGGAAATAGGAACGGATCACTATGGACTTCGTGATTGGGTTGCCTTATACTTCTCATGGAACTGATAATGTTTGTGTCATCATGGATCAATTGACCAAATCAACTTATTTCATTTCCATTCAAGTTTCTTTCACTACTGAGAGGTTGGCCCATATCTTTATTCGTGAGATAGTTTATCTTTATAGTGTACCAAAAGTTATCATCTTAGATAGAGGTTTAGTGTTCACATCTCACTTTTAGAAGACATTTCAGGAGGATTTGGGTACCCAGATTGATCTTAGCATAACTTTTAACCTCCAAATCGATGGTCAATAAGAGCAGACTATTCATGTTTTGGAGGATACACCCTACATTTGTATTATGGACTTTGAAGGTCAGTAGGAGAAGCATCTAACTTTGGTGAAGTTTGCATAAAACAATAATTATCATTCCACTATTAAGATGGCTCCTTTGAGGCTATGTATGGTAGGCGTTGTAATTCTCCAATTGGTTGGTTTGAGGTTTATGAGATTAGACCTCAAGCTACGAACTTGCTTTGTAAGTCTTTGTTAGAGTTTAGGTCATTCAGGATAGGCTTTGAGCGACTTAGAGGAGACAGAAGTACTATATGGATCGTAGACTTTATGACTTGATATTTAGTATTGGTGATCGAGTCTTTCTTCATATTTCTCCCATGAAGGTTGTGATTAGGTTTGGAAAGAGGGACAAGCTTAGACCCAGGCAAATTGGACCATTTGAGATTTTTCAAACTATTAGGGATGTGGCTTATGAGTTAGCATTTCCCTCAAATTTATCATTGGTTCATATAATTTTTAAGGTTTCCATGCTTCAGCGGCGTTACATTCTAGATAAGTCTCATGTTACTCATTGGGATTCAGTGCAGTTAGATAAGAGGTTTTTTTGTTAAGGAGCCCATCTTTATTCTAGCCAGAGATGTTAGGCGGTTGCATTTTAGGGATATTCCTCTTGTTAAGGTTCAGTGGAGACATCGTCATATAGATAAGGCTACTTGGGAGGTCGAGTTCCACATACATTGTAGTTATCCCTAAATTTTTACTGATTCAGGTATTTCTCCTTGCCTATAGTTCAAGGACGAACTAAAATTTTAGTGGTGTATTATGTAATGATTTGAATTTAGTTGATTTTTGTGAATTATTCATTTCTGTATGATTTGACCATTTTACCCCTCCCGATGGTTGCTTTTGATATTTATGGAGTGTGGGGGTGATTGGCATGATTCTTAATGTATTTTGGTATGATTTGTGCAAGTTTGTGATTTTTGGAGGCTAAAGGACTTTATAGTCGATTTCGCTAAACATTTATTATTTTGTGCATCGGATGAAAAAATGGACTGTGCCAATAGATTTGAAACATCGATTTTAAGTTGGTAACATAGTTGGTGTGGTTTTACAACTGTGAAATTAGGTCTCTAGGGTCTATTTTGTGTAAATAATGTCTTTTTTAAAATTTGATACCACTACTAAGTTCGTAGCATCAAATTTAGTAGGGTAACAAAGTTCGCTTATGTTAACGTGATTTCAGATGAAACCTGAGGGATCCATGGATACTTGAAATTCTCTAAGTCTCCAGCTGATGCACCACTCTGTTGGTGCATCCGCTTAAGCGGCTAGCCGATCGCTTAAGCAACCTAGCTTAACCAACCGAGTGTCACTTAAGCGGCATTAGTTCCACTTAAGCGACATATACAGACCTTGTCGGATGTCTCTCAAGCGGCATTTAGCTGTTTAAGTGACCCAGTGTCCGCATACTGGGTGGTTTAAATGCCTCTTTCTTGATTTTCCATCATTTTGAGACTTGAAGCTTTGGGTATTAAAATTTTTGAGTGATTTCTTCCATTTTCAAGCTTGGGTAAGCTTCAAATCCCTATTTCAACTATTTTTCTTCAATTCTTGTCACCTAAAGCTTAACTCGATTTCAAACGTGAAATTTGAGGATTTTGGCCCAAAAATTCTAAATTAGTGTTGCTTCAATTTAAACTCAGATTTCAACCTATTTTCACGTTAATTTTCTTATATGGCTTTCTTTAATCATGAGTACTTTATTTATGAACTAAAATTTTGGTTTTACCCTTCTTTTTCAAAAACTTATTTTGGGGGTCCATTTTGACCTCGACTCAGAAATAGGCAATATGGGTATCGTTAGCTTCCTTTTGATGCATAGATTCTTTTTTTATTTGTTTTAGTTGGTTTCGAGGTTGTTCATAAAGGAAAGGCTTTGCGTTGAGGGCTTTTAGACCAGAATTAGGTTATGACTTAACTTTTTTTAGACTAGGTTGGGCAGTTAATACTGATATAAAAGTATGTTAGGGGTGTGGGAACTAATCATGGAAATAGCTGTATTACTGTGTTGTGCCCATGCAGGGGCCTATATTGTTGTGGTATCAATGGCATATTATGGAATATCTTACTCTATTGGTATATGGATTATGTTGGATCATGGATGGTTAGCTTATTAAGTGAATTTTGGATCACGTAGTTGGTATATTGATTGGAATTGAAAATACTCATTATGGTTGGTTATGAGCATTACATACTCATATCATACATATTTATGAAACATTAGTACCACAGTGGAAATACTATTTTTTCTAACATAATATATAACATCTTTAAAAACCATTTATCGATGCATATGCAAGAGGGGAGTTATGAATATTAGATTGGTATTGGTTATTGGATTATATATGGTTTGACGAACCCCCATCGATCCTACCTCGAGAGTATAGATTGGTAGTTGTATATGGAGGTTGTACAACAACGTCAGACACATCATCATCATCATCATTGCATTTCATACTTTGTGTGCTTTCTTTGATATATTTTCATGCTTAATTTGGTGTTAGTCTATCGTGTTTCTTTCTCGTACTTGCATTTGGTATGAATGTATATTTTAGAATTATTAGAGGTGACAGTGTGGGCTATCTTTTGGGACATTTTCGTATTACAGGTGACGTGCCCATAGTGTGTATTTTATATACTTTATTTTCTACTTTGTTCGATCGGCCTATGATAGCTACTGAGTACAATAACTTGAAGAAAAACTCACTATAGCATGTGAATAATAATGGGACGTCTAAATGAATAACAAAATCTTTAAGAAGTAAACCAATATGCGAAGTGAAGCAAACTGCACATATTAAACATGTTTGAGAAATTATATTTAAAGACAAGACAAGGAAAATGGTAGAAGATTAATTCTAAGAAAAAAGTGTCCAATTATGACAACTCCTATTTTAGTTTTACACCCATTCAACAAAATCTATAACCCTAACAAATTTTCAATTTAAACAATAGAAAATCAAACACAATTTTGGCCTTAAAAATAAGTAAATCATGATCACAAACATATATCAAAAGAACTTAGCATTTCACCGTGGCATATAATCATGGAGAAAAATAACTCTTTAATCAAAAGAATTAAGGATCAGCAAAAGAGTTAGATCTTAAAAGTAGCACTTAAATTATAATTTTTACATGTGAATGAGCCTATTATCATGTGTATGCCAAAGTGGTCAACTTCAACCTTAAGCGGTGATTTTGCAAATCGCTAGGCCATAAACATAACACACTATGATATGCTTTTCAAAAATTAATACCAAATCCACAGATATAGATAACTCACTTCAGTTTGAGAAACTATTTCATAGACTCTTTGAAAATAACAAACACGAGTCCAAACTTCATTAGTGAAAGGCAGGATTTTGCAAAACTCATTGAACCTCTTTCTCTAATCAATAAAAGTTAGAATTTTCTCATCATTTTGACAAAAAAAAACATGTGAACAGAAGAGAAATAAACAGCTCGAAAGTGAAATAAACCTAGAACTTTATCTCTCATATTAGGATTTTGAAATCCATCAAAATAATTAACAAGCAGATGACAAGTTCTTGTGCTTTGACTTATTCAATTACTATTTTATTAAGGTGAAACAAACAATAGTAACTATTTTTTTGGCATAAATGAAATAACTTTACATGCTAAAAGCAAACATATCCACCAATAACGAATTTAAACATGGCATGAGTATGTATTTAATCAAGCAAAGATTGAAACTTTATCTATATAATTTATTAAGGCGAAAACAATAATAGTAACCATTCTTTTCGATATAAAAAAACAAATTTACATGCTAAAAGCAAATATATCCACTGATAACGAATTTAAACAAGGCGTGAGTATGTATTTTAATCAAGCAAAGGTTGAAACTTTATCCATCTAATCATAATAATCAAAGAAGAAAGGCAAAGAAACACGTTCAACTATTGTTAGCTCATTTTACACCATGAACATAAAAAAATAGCCATAATATTGATATCACAACATCCTATGACCTTCAAGGTTGTCTACAACAAACAACCGCAGCAAATAAAATGACAACTACGAAACTACAAAGAAGGAGATGAAGAAGAAAACGATAAAAAAACTAAAAATAAAAGGTGTGTTTACCTTTTAAGGAGTAGTAAAATAGGACTCCAAGCCTTCTTCAAATTCTTGACCACCATCAAAAAGCATTTTTTTGAGAACCCCAATTATCCTACCACTTTTCTTAAAAAAAATTGCTAAAAAAATATATATCTTTGCTCAAAAAACTTCTCCAACTCTTTGAGACTTGTCTCTCTACCAAAATAGTAGTAGTATTTATAGAAAAGGATGGGGATTCAATTCTTTGAGTCCGCCAATATGGGAGAAAGAATGTAGGAGTGTTTTGGGAATTTAAAATATAGGATAAGGTTTGTTGGAGGATAAGGTGGGGTGGAATTGTACAATCTAGTACAAATTTAAATTTCAAATGAAAAAAGGATAAAGTTGAGGTGGAATTGTACAATCTAGTACAAATTTGAAATTCAAAATGAAAAAAGGATAAGGTTGAGGTAGAATTATACAATTTAGTACAAATTTGAAATTCAAATTTGAATTTTGGGATTTGAATTTTCAGTGGTTGTTTATTGGTTGCGGGTTGGGAATTGAGATTAGGATTTAATAAATGGACTAAATCATAATTTTAATCAATTTTATTTAAATTAAAATCATATTGAAAATCAATTGGCCAATCACATTGCAACTATGGCCAAATTGAGTTCAATGACCAAATTCAATAAATTGACTAAAATTTAAATAAGAGTTGATATGAATTATTAATCGATTCGATCTTGAGCTTCTTGATTAGATAAAACCAAATAAATATTTCTCCAAATAAATTATTTTTTAGAACAAATTATATTTAAATCAAGATTTTATCCATTTGAATTAATTTTTAAGATTAATCTCAACAATCATCCAGTTTTGATAAAAATATTCATTTAAGTAACAAAATTTATACAATCTCGTATATGTAAATACGAAAACATATAATTTTCACTTAAATGAAAAAATTAACCCAAAATAAATATTTTAGAGCACATTTATCTGCATGAAATAAATACTTTGATTTTATTAAAAATAAAGAAACTCAGGATTAAATTTAGTCATGTAGGGCAAAAATTAGGTGTCAACACTGCTAAGAGCATCAGTCACAACATTAGCCTTTCCTGGGTGGTAGTTCAAGCTCATGTCATAATCCTTCAACAGCTCTAGCCACTGCCTTTGCTTGAGATTCAGCTCTTTCTGCGTGATCACATACTGCAGACTCTTGTGGTCAATGAAAATATCTGTGTACACCCTATCTAAATAATGACTCCAAATCTTAAGTACAAATACCATAGCTGCCAATTCAAGATCACGAGTGGGATAGTTCTTTTCATGGACTTTAAATTGCCAAGATGCATAAGCCACCACCTTACCATATTGCATAAGAACACAACCAAGTTCCACATGGGATGCATCACAATAAACCACAAATACCTCAGTACCCATGGGTAGCGTCAAGGCAGGACTAGTGGTCAACCTGTCCTTTAACTTTTCAAAACTGTTCTCACAGGCCTCGGACCATAGGAACTTTACCTTTTTCTAAGTCAACCTGGTTATTGGAGAAGATATAGACGAAAAACTTTCCATGAACCTCCGATAGTATCTGGTCAGACCTAAAAGGCTCTTAACATCGGTTGAAGTCTTAGGTCTAGGCCCATTTTTTACTGCCTCAATCTTTTGGGGATCAACATTAATCCCTTCACTAAAAATAATATGCCCATAAAAAGTCACAACACTAAGCTAGAATTCACACTTGGAAAATTTGACATACAACTCCTGGTCCTTAAGGGTCTGAAGTATAATTCGAAGATGATCGACATGGTTCTCTTCATTTTTAGAGTACTCCAAAATATGATCAATGAAGACTATAATGAACAAATCCAAAAAAATTTTAAGCACCCTATTCATAAGGTCCATGAAGGTTGCAGGTGCATTAGTCAAACCAAAGAACATAATTAAAAATTCATAATGACCATATCAGGTTCGCAATGTGATCTTGGGAATATCAGCTTTCCTAACTTTCAATTGATAGTAACCCGAATGGAGATCTATTTTGGAGAAACGCCTAGTCTTATAAAGTTGATTAAAGAGGTCATCAATTCATGAAAGAGGATACTTATTTTTCACGGTGACCTTATGCAACTAGTGGTAATCTTCATACATATAGAAGGAACCATCTTTATTTTACATAAAGAGTACGAGAGCACCCAAGGAAGAGCCACTAGGATAGATAACCCTTTATTAAGGAGGTCTTTCAACTCTTTTAGCTCTGTAGGAGCCACTCTATAGGGTGAAATAGAAATGGGTTGGGTATCGCATACAAGATCAATTCCAAAATATATCTCTCTATCAGGGGGAATCCCAGGAAGGTCATCGAGAAAGACTTAGAGAAACTTATTAGCTACATGAATAGACTGTAGTGAGGGACTTTCAGTTTTAGAATCCTTGAGCCGGACTAGATGGTAGAAATAACTCTTAGATATCAGCTGATAGGCTCTAAGGTAAGATATAAACCTCCCATTTAGTATAGAGGAATTACCCTCCTATTTTATGACTGGTTCATTAGGAAAATAGGAGGTGACTTTTCTTGTTCTATAATCTAAGGTAACATAATAAGAGAAGAGCAAATCCATTTCCAGAATTGTATAAAAATTTATTATATCAAGCTCTACTAGATATACCATAGTATCATAATGAAAGATTGACACAACACTATTCTTATAGACTCTTTCAACAATAATAGACTCACCGATAAAGGTTAAAACTGAGAAGAATTCATACTTTTGGGGATAAAACCAAAATTCACAACCGCATAAGGGATTACATAAGATAGAGTAGAACAGGGGTCGAAAAACATATAAATATTTTGAGAGAAAACCTATAACATACCTATAACAACATTTGGTGAGGCTTCTAAATCCTGATGAGTAGATAGGGAATATAGATGATTACGACCCTCGACTATACCAGAAATAGTGCCCTTAGCTGGAAGGGCTGAAGAAGTAGCTTGAGCCTTAGTGTACCCAAAGGTTTCCTTTTTTCGATGGACAATCTCTCTGAAAGTGATTACGCTAGCCATAACTATAGCACACATGATTTCCATATTGATATTTTCCTGGGTGAAGTTTTTCATAAGTGTTACAGTAAGGATATAGCCTAAAGGACTGAGCCACACTACTCTAAGACTGAATGCCCTAAATTTTTAGGCCATTACTAGGATGGATTCATTAATCACTCAAAGGTCTAGGGGCTGGTGCACTTGCTGAAGAAGAAGCACCTTCCCTAGATTTCTTTTTGAAGCATTGGTTGCCCTCTTTTCCACTATAATGCCAGCTAGCATCCTGATCGACATGTCTAGTCTTCTTGTTCTTCCTCTCATTTGCCTCCACTTGCTTTATCTTTTTATTCTCTACCTGTTGCATGTACACTGCCAACCTGGATATATCCATGTCATTATTTAACATCGCCATATTACACTCCATCACTTAGTACTAGAAAACAAAAAGCAAACTTCCTCATTCGGGACCTTATATTCGACACCAAATATGGAGCATAATGAGACAATTGAGTGAAATTTAGAGCATACTCTTTAACACCCATCTTACCCTGTTTCAAGTTCACAAACTCTTCGGCCTGAGCTTCTCTCAACTCTCGAGGAAAAAAGTGATCAAGGAAGGCATCAAAAAAATCCTTCCAAAGAGCAGGTTCAACATCTTTACCCCTAATTTCCTCTTACTCACCATACAACTGGCAGGCCCCCCTTTTAGCTAATAAGCTACAAACTCTACCCCTTAAGTGTCACTAGCATGCATAACTCTTAAAATTTTCTCCATCTCATCCACAAACTCTTGGGGATCCTCCTCGACCTCAGATCTCATGAAAGATGGTGGGTTTAGTCTTATAAATTATCTAACTCAAGTGTCTTTCATTGACCCAACAATAGAACCAGTATTACCTGACCGAAGATACTAAGATGACTCAGTTTAAGCAAGTATTTGGATGGTCTATCTGAACTCCGCATTAGAAACCTCGCCCTATGAGGGCTGAGTATGGGTGGTGCTGGACTTAAGATCTTGAGAAGTACAAGTTAGGGCTAGTGGAACCCCAATAAGAGCAGGGGTATCTATAGTACAAACTCTATTATGGATCTTATTCCATGAGTAGGGTAAACCTCTTTAATATTAGTCCCAATTGGGATGGAGATTCCAGCTAAAGCCCTTTGATCATTAGATCTTCTTGGAGGCATGATCTAAAATGTGGAAAGGTCAGGAGTTAGAAGAATTTATTAAAACTAAACTCTTTAGCAGGAACTAGAACATGAAGAAAAGGAAACCTTCCTAAATGTCTTGCAGCCTCCCATTTATAAGTATGGCGCACTACACACCCACAAAAGGGAATCTACTTAACATGGATTTATAGATACCCTGGCAACTTGAACCATACTCTGATAAAAAAAATTTATGACCATAGTTGAGGTCCTTTCTGCTAGGAGCATCCCATACCAATAAAGGCCCGAGAAAACCCCTTAGGATTCTATTATAAGCATAGTTTTAACTGAAGTGCAGAAATGCAATGAAATCAAATAAAGTCTTTCTATATAAATGAAATAGTAATCCCAGATTCTAAATAAAATACAATAGCAAGACATTTGTAAAAAAATAGTCTACAAAGTCTCTAATCATAACGAAACTGTCTAGGTTGGGACAAGGCTCTGACGATATCATAAAACTGAAAATACTACAGATCTAGAATAAATCAACTTTCGAAAGATGGAGGGTTCACCAACTCTGACGTTTTTTAGATGACCCTTTATTGCTGCACAGGACTATGAGAATGTGCCTCCGAACCAACATTATAAAACGATGCAGCCGCTTGAGGATGCTCAATACATGGAATGTATTGGCATGTAAAATGGCTAAAATAATAATAATAATAATAATAATAATAATAGCAATAATAATAATAATAACAACAACAACAACAACAATAATAATAATAATAATAGTAATAAGAGCTTTGGATAAGTATACTATAGAATAGAAGTCAAATCATCAAGAGACAAATAAATACTTTAATTAAATCTATCTACTTAGACTTTGTGCTAAATTTTTTAGTTCTGAGATAGATGGTACTCCCGATATTTCTGTAACACCACAAGCTATGCAGGTCCAGCTTGAGCTCATCGACTAAGCCACCAATCCAAGTTTGCCGCAAGTATTGGAGTTTTTACATTCTAGTATACCAAAGCATGAAGAAAGTATACAATGACTAGCCGTATTTTAGTACATAATTAATCTCGTATCACCAAAATGCGATATTGGGCTATAAGCTTTACAACTGATGCCTTCTTGGTTAACCATCTAACTCTCTTTAAGCCCATATTTTTAGTCTCTTTACAAAACTAATCTTCTTCAAAACCTATTCTATTTCTAAATGGCAATTTCTAGCTTGCTATAGTCATACCAAGACTTGCAAGTCAAATAAGTCATCTCATATCTTTTGTTTAATCTCTTTTATGCAATAAATTATTAACCACCATAAAGTAATTCAAGAATTAAATAATGATACTCTTCGAAACCAATGTAAGGGCTTAAGCAAAGATGTTTCTCATTTAAAATTTCTCTAAAGCTTTAAGGTGAAATCATCTCTTTCAAGTATTCAAATAATCACCCTGAGAACAAGAAAAATTATAATACGAGTAATACTTTTCAAACCATTTTCATAAGTAAAGAATAATTTAGTAAAAGAAAATATTCCAAATTCAACCTTTTCGTTAATCATAAAATATTCCATATTTTAAAATAAATTCATGATTTTATACATAAATGAGAAATAAGTAGATTGAAACCTACAAATTTACTTAATTAAGCGTTTAGAAAATCATAGTTTTAAATACCATAGCAATAAGGTTGCTCTACATATATTTGGTGGAAGAATCTTAAGAAAAGCTTGACTATTTAACCTTGGAGCTTGAACTCTAATTGATTATCCTCTTAGTGTTTTAGGAGAGATTAGAATGTGATTAGAGTGAATAAAAGCTAGTTTTAGGGACATGGGAACATTTTAATAATGTAAAATGACCAAAACACCCTTTAAATAGTGTTAAAATAACGTCTCATTGACAAAACAAAGGGGTGCCACGCACGCCTAAATATGTGGCCGACCCCGTGCGATGCGGGCCCAATCACATGGCAGCCTCCTGCGGTGCATGGCCAACACAGGGGTGAGGCAGTAGCCCCTCGTGCTAGGTGTTGTGATTCGGGCCAAAGCACGACCTCCCCCATGCGACACACAATCTCTTTGCTCATTAAAAACCATCCCCAACACGTCGTATCTCACTCCTAATCGATTACAACTCAATCTTAGGGTCAAATAGGCTCATTTTTGTCTCTAACCAGACATCTAAACACCCAGGGCGTTACAATAACTATAAGTACAGTCGACTTTGTACAAGATGCAACAACTCAAAGGGAGCACCATCTACCTTAGTTAACTGCTTAAGGGGAGCTAAATAGGGAAGTAGACTAGATCTCTTTTAAGTTGTCATCCATAAAAAAAAAAGAGTTTGATAGTGTCTAGTTTTAATATATAACAACTTGCAGGTATGATGAATAAGGAAGAAGGCATCTCAGGATGATTACAAAAAAGAAGGAGTATCAATTAAGTAAAATAATATTCTCCAAAAATTTCTAAAAGGAACAAATCAAGAGACAATGCCTCCTCATTAATTCAGTTTTTTTGTATAAGGAAAGACGGCCTATTCGAAGATATCAAGAATCCCTATTTTGGGCTTAACAATGTGCATCTAGGTTCATTAAAGAGACCTTTTAATCGTTCAAACTTATTCTTAAAAAGAAGGTATTTTATATCTAATTTTCAAGAATCAAATCTCCTCGATTGCCTTTATATTTCAAATCTTCCAAACGGCTAGTAGCACAATCTCTACTATTTATTGAAATGAAGATTAAGGAAGAGATATATATTTGTCTCAGCCTTCTCTAACTCTTTGCTCTATTTTTACTAAGTATTGTATTCTCTTAAAAGTTTACTGCGTAATTCAAAGAGAGAAAAGAAACACATAGTTGGTGAGAATTTTTATCAAGTGAAAAAAGAAAAAGAAGAGTGTGAGTAAATGTCAAAAAATTTTACTTAATTCTTGTAATATTTGATTCGCCAAAAGAAGAGCTAGTAGAATCCCTTTCAACCCAAAGGGGTTGGAGTAAGACCTATTAGAGGTCTCAACCAGTATATAAGATTGGGTGTCAATTTTACTTATAACAATTTACTTTTCAGTACCTTATTGCTTTCATTACACTGTCTCGTTGGTTGACTTACCTATTAGAGGTCCCAACCAGTATATAAGATTTGGTGTCAATTTTACTTATAACAATTTACTTTTCAGTACCTTATTGCTTTCATTGCACTATCTCGTTGATCGACTAACTAGGACAACAGTCGGCTAATAAATCAAAAAAGAGTAATTCACCTTCCTTCTTACTACTTTCAAATATATGCTATTTTCTTTTCTCCTTAGTGATGAAGCATTTTGATTAAAAGTAGCAGGCAACATATATAAAAATCTTATGAAATATATACATTTTAATTGAGAATGTAGAGTTAATTCCCTAAATTGTCATTGAACTTATGTAAATATCTCACTAAAGTAACGATTGTTTTTTTAGGACAATAATATCATTGAACTATACAAATCTTTCCAATAAAAGGTAAACCTAAGAAATAGTTGAGGATGTGTTTGGAAAACCACAAGCGGATTGAAATTAGATATAATTACACAACTTTATTCTCAATTAGGGGTTGAGAATTTGGTGCAATTACGTGATGTAATACAAGGTTATATTTTATTTATTTTTTTGTATTTTAAATTCTTTTTTATTTCTATTATTTTTTTATTTTTTTTCTATTTACATTATTCATCTTTCATCTCTTTCTTCTTATTTTTCAACTTTTACTTGTTATGATTAAATATAATTACTCGTATTTTTTATTTTCTTCACTAACATATAATTACCTTATTATTCTAGTGTTTGAATTAAAGTAAAATTTCGTTATTGAGTGAGATTATAGACTTATATTTTCCTTTCTTTTGAATTATATTTACTTCTTGAAATTTTTTATAAGAGTATTATGTTTTTTTCTTGGATTTTGACAATTTGAGTCTGGACTTAACACAAACTTCGTAAAACTTATGTAAATATCCCACTAAAGTAATTTTTGTTTCTTTTAAGACAATGTTGTCATTGAACTATGCACATCTTTTCAATATACGGTGAAGCTAAGAAAAAGTTAAGGACATGTTTGAAAAGCTACAACAGAATTGAAATTATATATAATTAGACAGTTTGTCGTAACATGCAATATGAAATAACAAGTCTATATTACTAAAACAAATAAATCAAAACATAAAACATAACATAAATTCAAAATCCAAGGAAAAAGGCATAATACTCTTATAAAAAATTTCAAGAAGTAAATATAATTCAAAAGAAAGGAAAATATAAGTCTATAGTCTCATTAAATAACGAAATTCTACTTTAATTCAAACACTATAATAATAAGGTAATTATAAGTTAATGAAGAAAATAAAAAAATACGAGTAATTATATTTAATCATAGCAAGTAAAGGTTGAAAAATGAGAAGAAAAGAGATGAAATATGAATAATGTAAATCGAAGAAAACTTAAAAAAAAAATAATAGCAATAAAAAAGAAATTAAAATACAAAAAATAAATAAAATATAACCTTGTAATTATATCACGTAATTGTACCCAATTCTTAACCCCTAATTGAGAATAAAGTTGTGTAATTATATTTAATTCAATCCGCTTGTGGTTTTCCAAACACATCCTTAACTATTTCTTAGTTTTACCTTTTACTGAAAAGATTTGTATAGTTCAATGATATTATTGTCCTTAAAAAAACTATAGTTACTTTAGCGGAATATTTGCATAAGTTCAATGAGAATTAACTTTGAGAATGTATATGTAATGTAATTGTATGATATAAATAATATATATTTGTGTATGCATGATGTATAACTATATATCAGATATGTATATTCATCCATATCAACTGCTATGCTATATCTATACCTTCTTGTTATGCAATGCATTTTATCTTATTATATTCACGCTATTATACATAAAAATCGAATGAAGATGAAAAAACTGTCATTAATTCTAATACTAATTTAATGAAATAATAAATTGACAAAAACATACCAAATATATTTCCACCAAGTAGAAAATAATAAATTTATCTAAATAAATATAAAAAATTCCAAAATTTAATATTCAGATTAAAAAGAATAAGGACGGAGATCAAAGAAGTGATGACCATGGGTCACTGTTTTAACCCCAAAACAGTCAATTTCAGATAATTTTGAGAAAATGAGCCATTTTGAGTTAAAAGAATGATCGAATGACCAATTCATTTAATTTACTCTTTATTTTTGTGTGTGTGAGTAGTGGCACTGCACAGCGGAGAATCTACGACTTGCGGATTCGAATATTCTAGTATTGGATTAAATTAAAAACGAATCGAAGGAATTAAAAAAGTGGAAGGATGCCAGAAATGAAAGCAAGCACCACCTATAGTATGTTTTATCCTCTTGATCTACGCTTTGATTGGCCAATGGTTACTAAATTATTTTAAAATCATACTAAGAGATAATAGTTTTAGATTTATTTTATTTTTGGAAATGAAGTAAAATAAGATGCGATATTTCATGATTAAGTCTTAAATAAAATGTATATTGCGTCTCATTGATGATATGAATAAATTTTGATTGTTTAGCACAAGGAATGATATAAGGATAAAAATATTTTATGGAACTATTTTACCGCACTTTAGAAGGATAAAGATATTTCATGAAACTATTTTACCGTACTTTTTATGTGAGGTAGTAATTTCACCATTTTAGTAGGTATAAAATTATCCCAAAATTAGCAATATCTAACATTAACATGCATTTAACCTGACTTCAGTTGATATCTATGACATCTAACTTTGGATGTACATATCTTAATGGTTAATTTCTAAAAAGATTGAAGGTAAGCTCTTAAGTCTTGAATTTGAATTTAAACGTCCTAGGATTTGTTCTTGAGAGAAACTTGTGAAAAAATGAATGAACTGTACTCTTAAAAGTGTTTAATTTCGGGTTTTGGGGCAGATAGGAAAGGAAAAAAGACCTAAATACCCCTGAGGATGTGACTTTTAATGACTGAAGTACAAAGTTTAACAAGTAAACATACGTCCTACGTCACAATTCACATAAAATGCCATGTAAGATGTGTGTCTCTTCTTATTCAGCTTCATGATAGTTTAAATGTCTACTTATGCAAATTCAAAATTTGAAAACATAAATGCAGGCTGAGGTCGAATTAAAATGCACGCTTATGTATTATAATCCCAAATTTATTATGAAATTATTATCATTCCATCTAACAAACGACCCCCCAATCTATAAAGTTCATCTAGATTTAGTAGGCGTTTGATCATGAAAATTTATTTTTTTGAAGTTGAAGTTTTGTTTGGTTATGAAAATGAATTGGAGATCTTTTTTACTTATTTGTACTTTTTCAAATATAATTCTAAATTATATTTAGAATTTTTATCATACTTTGTACCAAATGACATGACGGGTATGTTTTCATTTTACTCCGTTCATTCGCTTTACTTGTGATGAATTTTAAATTTTTATTTTTATTTGTTATTTTTAATATATTAGGAAAAGATAATTTTTTTCTCATTTTATCCTTAGTATTTATTATTTATTCTCTAAATTAATTTCAAAATACAATAGTAATTATTAATTAAAGAAGTATTATGATGGTATGTTAAATCAAAATATTAAAAATAAAAGCTAACCGAGAGAGTAGTTTGCACCAAATAGTGAAGGGACCCTCAAATGCCAACTTGCTCTATTATTTTTCCATTAAAAATGGAGCAAATTTGGACCGTTCAGCCATCAGAAGTTCCAATAGGCACTGTCTTTTTGACTCTTCTGATTCACACTTGCCCTTTGCCAAAGCCCCACCATTGAAGATCATGAACATTGAAAGAAGAAGCAATATGGAAGATGAGTACATTAGGACACACCATAGGCATATGGTCAAAGACAATCAGTGTAGCTCTTCACTTGTTAAACTCATTAAAGCTCCTGTTAATCTTGTAAGTTTAATGTGTTTGCTACTTTTGTCTTTTACTTATCATAAATTCTGATTTGTTCTTAGATCTATATGCCATCAACTTGTTTCACAGATTTTGTAGTATTTTTATTTTGTTTTTTCATTTGTTGTCTTGTGACGGAAATCTTAGTGCTCCGTTAGTTGAACTTCGACGATTTGACCTTATTGGTGAGGATTGGATTACCCACGTTGTAATTCGCTCCCTGTATCCACGTTGTAATTCGCTCCCTATTTCCCCTTCCGCTGCCAGTTTTAGAAAAAGATTAAAAATAATACTAATAACCGAATATGGTATTGATATCCGCATTGAAGCCACTCCCTCATTTTTCCTTCTCCTAAGTCCTACCCCAATAGTTTTAGAAAAAGATTAAAAATAATACTAATAACCGAATATGGTATTGATATCCGCATTGAAGCCACTCCCTCATTTTTCCTTCTCCTAAGTCCTACCCCAATTTTAGGTAAAAAAATAAACATAATAAAAATTCAGTGTCCGATATCCGGATATGAGCCCCTCCCCCTTACTCCTTTCGCTACCCCAATTTTAGAAAAAAAACAATAGAACTTATTAAAAAATATCCGCTACTAGCGTTGGAGCCCGGCTAATCGAGATTGCACATTGCGGTGCGTATTTTTGGGCTGCTGCTTCCAACATATCTTTTTCATAAAGAAACTTTTGAATCTCGCGGTTTTTTTTGTCTCACTTTCCTTTATAATCTGTCTTTTTCCTTTTTCGGCAACTTTTCAGTTCCAACTTTCTACGTGGCATGTTTAAAATCACACGATAAAGAACATTTTGGTACACATTTTGGTACATTATATATTAGAAAGTTGGAACTGAAAAGTTGCCGAAAAAGGAAAAAGACGGATTATAAAGGAAAGTGAGACAAAAAAAAATGAAACTGAGTGAGTATAAATGTTTTTGCTTATTTTGAGGTTAAGTGGATAATGTACTTTGATGTGTAAGATTGTTTAATTGTTTCGGCACCTAGAATGTTCACATAGTTTCCCTTTAGAGACGGAATTGGCCTTAATAAACCAAGTTGTGTTATATACTTGATTTCGCGTGTAAGTCCTCATTGGATGTGGGATTGACTGTACCATATATGTTATTGCTGAGCTCTTACTGATCTGGTATATTTCGTAGGTATGGTCATTGGTGAGAAGGTTTGATCAACCACAAAGGTACAAACCATTCGTCAGCAGGTGTGTCGTGCAAGGGGACCTTGAAATTGGGAGTGTGAGAGAAGTGAATGTTAGGTCGGGTCTCCCAGCTACCACCAGCAAAGAGAGGTTAGAGCTTCTAGATGATGAGGAGCACATCTTTGCCGTAAAGATTGTTGGTGGAGATCACAGGCTTAGGGTACGCATCTTTATTGTCTCATAGAAATACATGGATATTGTTACATTTGATGGATTATATATGTGGACTTCGTTGCAAGATCAGGTCTTTTCTGTATCTTATGGCATTTAATTAGTGAAGCTGAATTTATTTGGTGAAAACGGAATATAGAATCAAGTGTCTGTTTAATGGTAAAGAAACTATGTTTTCCACTAACTTTCTTGTATCTGTATATGACTTCATTAACACTGACAACTATATGCTCCTTCTCCTGTTTTGGTTGGGGGAGGGACAGGATTTCATTGTAAAAGATTTATACATATTTGAATCTTACTATTTTTCCTCAGTCACTCCAACTAGAGATGATGTTACCACTATTCAACTATACTGATTACTTCTCTAATATCGATAAGGAGTCTTTGGAACTTGGGCTATAACTTGTTGCTATTTGAACCGGTTATCTTCTTCCTCCTTCTTACCTCTAATTTTATTTTTCCTGATCGGCTTCTTAAATAGAACATAACTATCACAGACTATGCCAAATGAACTTATAAATAACAAAGACTCCTTATAAGTTAAGCATCCGTTGTGGGATGAGATTCACTAGTGTATACTGTTTTATAGACGTGTGCAGGCAGCATTTGAACTTGAAACTTGAAGTGTTCAACATTCATTAATGTCACAGCAATTGAACTTGGCACTTGAAGTGTTTAGCATTCATTAGTGTCACCTTTGCTTATTCAAATGTCTTCATGATGTGTGTTTGTGTGTGTGTGTGTGTGTGTGAGAGAGAGAGAGAGAGAGAGAGAGAGAGATTGATTTTAAAGAAGGGGTGGAAAAGGCACAAACAATGAAGTTTAGAAACAGAAGATACATGAGATGTTTTATATTGATCATGAAGTGTCCATTCAATGAAGAAATTCATGGTTGAGCGTAAAGATTGTATGCTCAAGTTTAGATGGAAGCAACTTAAGTTTTACTCGCACTTTGTCAGTACGACCTTAGTAATTTAATTTTCTGGAAAAATATTTGGATCATCCTCTTTTATTGACTAAGAATAGGCGTATTCAGTTAATACTTAGGTAGTTGCATTTGAATATCACATGGAACCTGCTTGTATAATGCATTCCATACTATTCTAATTACTTTTTCTTGAGAAATAATGAGTCTTAGAAAAAGTGGCTAATCAATGGTACTCCTATCTCATTTTTCATGACAGTGTTTGAGTGTATCGGTGAACAAAAATCAAATGAGAACTTTTTATGCATAAACTAAATATATCAAAGTACTAAAGTTGACTTTTATAGCATCATTAAATGGGAGATGGTAAGTGTTTCACATTTTTCTTCATCTTCCTCTTAGTAAAGAAAATCATCTTTTATATCAAGTGGGTTCCAATAAGTCGTGTCAATAGCATTAAAAATGGGATGTCTATTTTTTTACTCAAACAAGAGAGAAATGAATGTCACATAAAATGGAATTATAGTCTTTTTCTGTTTCTTTACCAAATGCATATAGCTCATCATGAAAAATATTGTGCTTCCACGTTCATAATGTGAGCCAGCTTCACGTGGTAAAATTTTCTTAGTATGTTATTGCATCATTTTCTGGAGTGCGTAACTTTTGTTATAAAACGTAAGTGTTAATACTTAATATCTATACATTGAACTTGTTAGCAAGTGATTTCCTTTTTCTTTGAAACATGGCAGAACTACTCATCTATTATCACTGTTCATCCTGAGGTCATTGATGGGAGACCTGGAACAATTGTAATCGAGTCATTTGTAGTTGATGTACCAGATGGGAATACTAAGGATGAAACTTGCTTCTTTGTGGAGGCCCTCATCCGGTGTAATCTCAAATCACTAGCTGATGTGTCAGAGCGATTGGCGTTGCAGGGCCATACTGAGCCTATTGACCCAATATAGCTTCACAGTTTTTGCAAATGCAGCAGCCTGGTGTGTTTTTGCTGCTGGGGCATAGATAGATTTTGATTAGAAGGTGAGCCTATTGACAGATATTATGCTTGTCCTCCTTGATCTCAGACTTTTGTGTGTGCGAGTACATATATATTTTTAATATTGATGCTTCCTTTAATCATGTGAAGTCACCTCTGGTCATTACATAAAACCAGATTATTCTTGCAATGGCGATTTCTCATAGTGAAGTACCAGAACTGATTCTGGCAGCGCAAATTATCGAGCCTTGGTTGTAAATATATGCTACTGGATGAGCTTTTGTTGTCATAAGAATCATATGCTACTCTGCTGTGGCAAAGGCACGCGCTATACACTTAAAGCTTTTAGAGGCTGGTGTGCTAATAGTATTCACTAGACTGTAACTGGGCCTTGTTCTTTTATTTTTACTTATATAAGAAAAGAGCTCCTTGTTGTTGTATCTTTCACCCCTTGCTCTATGTTGTATATGATATCCTGGTGCATTATTTGTTCCCAAGAACATGTGGATTCCCAAAGCGATTTGTCTTTTCCCTTCCTCATCCCTCCCCAGACCACTAGTGGGATTACACTGGATGTGTTGTTATTATTGTATCTTTTCATCCTGTAAATATATGAATGTGAAGGGGGACTTGCAAGAGCCAAGAATATCAAGAAAGATGAAGACCTACCTCTTTTCTTTGTCTTGATTTTGTTCGAATAGGTCCTCTTATTCTCATGACATGGGCTGCTCAGTACACAACCCGGCCTCTTTGTTTCAATGAATTGAGAAAACCAAATTTGGAAATACATTTTGGTACATTTTGTTTTAGGAACGTGTATGCATTCTAATTGGTTATTGTATGCGAGTTGCGCTTAAATTGGCAAATATGATCAGTGGTTCACGTATTCAAACCCAACTTGTTTAGAATTGAGGCGTAGTGTTGTATAGTACAAATAATGGTACACTTGAAATTAGTATACAACTATATCGGAGTTACAATTAGTGGAGTTATCTATAGGAATTCTTACTTCCCATCTTGATACATTCTTTTCCAGTATGGAATAACTTGTGATTTTATGACATTAGAGGTTCTCTAAAATTTTTGGTATAATAAAGTCTAGATGTATGATTTTTGAAATCAGGTAATCAATCTTCTTCTTCGGGAAACTATAACTTTCCTGCACGTACGTAAACTTTCACAAAAAATAGGCCTCATAAATGAAGACATTTATCAGTGAAGTATCACCAATGGGTCTAGTGGAATAGATATGATCTCTTCTGGGCCGTTTGGTTTGCGGGAGTAGAGTCAATAATTCCGAGATAAAATAATAATTTTGAGATAAAAATGTAACTCACTCGTTTGGTTGTAAATATTTGGGATAACTTATTCCGGGACTAATAATTAGTCCCGGGATAAGTTATCCATCCAAATGATGGGATAGCAGTCCCAAGACTATTTACTTTGGTATAAAATTATACAAGGACAAAAATACCCTCATTTTCATTTCTCTCTCTCTCTCTCTCTCTCTCTCTCTCACACACACACA
>JAPEIP010000013.1:189845189-189929305 GCA_026120095.1 Capsicum chinense | reverse complement strand
TAATCTATTTAATTATAATATATTATGTTAAATTATGTTAATTATGTTTAATTATATATAATTTAAATATATATAACATAATATGTAACGTAATATATTCTCACACACACATAAATTATGTTTAATTAACGTATAATATATTCATAAATAAATAAATTTTGAACAGTTTACCGTTCAAAATGGTTGTAAAATATATAAATTATGTTTATTTATATATTTTAAATATTTAAAAAAGGCATCGTTTCCACCCCAAACTATACCCGAAAAGTCGAAGTCACACCTAAACTATATTAGCGACCTATTACACACCTAAATTATAAAAAAGTGAAATTATTTACACGCTGTCAGGCTACCACCACTTGCATGTGGTGTAGTGTTTTACACGCGCTGCCACGTCAGCACCACGTCAGTAAAAACTATCACTTTTTTATAGTTAAGGTGTGTAATAGGTCACTTATATAGTTTAGGTGTAGATTCGACTTTTCGACTATAGTTTGGGGGGGAAACGATGCATTTTCCCTTAATGTTTTTAGCCGTTTACTTTTGTTATTTAATAGGCTGGACGTGCCTAAAATAAGTGTAACACACGCGCCTTAGAATGGGGGTCGCGAGGAGGTAACAATATCACTTTTATATAGCTAAGGTGTGTAATAGGTCACTTATATAATTTAGGTGTGGCTTAGACTTTTCTTGTATAGTATGGGGTGGAAATGATACTTTTTCCCTATATATATAAAAGGTTAAATAAGATGGAGGATATTTTAGTAATCAATCAATTTATTCTCAAATATTATACCATGCATATTACTTTGAATACAACAAATCAAACACTCAATGAAAAATAAGATAAAAGACATAAATGGCCACTCGACCTAAACAAATGACACCGAAATGGCCATTGTTTCAAAATTCCAAATAGTAGCCATTTTATTGGCTAATTAGGCGGCCATCTCTTTTGTTGGACCATTGCTATTTCTATTAAAAAAGAAAAAAAATTGCTCTCTATTAATTTTTTTAAAAAACTAATTCTCTATTATTTTGGACCACTGATCATTTAATAAATTTTCCTTCCATTTTATTTGTTTTTTTGTTGTTCTTCCATGTTTTTTTTCTGCTTCTTGTGTTTTCTTCCTGTTTCCCCTTTTTTGATTGTGCTCATTATTTTTCTAAAAAAGTAATATTTTATTTATTTTTAATAATCAAATACATATTTATAATATCATAACTAAATAAAATTTTATAGGTTTGCAAAATACAAATTTATAATATTATATTTGTTTTTTATTATTTTTTCGTTGTCTTTTTTTTTTTTTTTTATTTTCCTGGTAGTTGTGTTTTCTTCCTTTTCCCTTTTATTTTGGTTGTGCTCATTTTTTTAATGATGTTTTTGTATATTTTTTTAATACTATCAATAAATAAAATAATCAAATAAAATTTTGTAGTTTTCTTTTAAAATAGTCAAATACTAATTTATAATGTCGTAACCAAATAAAATTTTGTATTTTTTTGAAATACATTTTTTAAAAATAGCATATTTTAATGACTCACATACATGTTTTAAAACTATTTTCGTGTCTTTTATTTTTTCCAAGAGGTTATACACATTCTGTACACTATTTAGGTAAAATAATCATTTAGATACAAACTCTATACAATATTTATGCAGTTCATATACATCCTATCGATATACATATTCTATACAACAATGATAGAAATTCTATACAGATCATATATAAAAAATATATTTTATATAATACAGTTTTTATACACATCATATACAAACCTTAAATATACAATTTTTATACAGTTTTTATACACATCATATACAAACCTTAAATATGCAGTTTTTATACAGTTTTTATACACATTATATACAAACCTTAAATATACAATTCTTACACAGTTTTTATACAGTTTTAATACATATCATATACAAAAATTAAATATACAATTTTTATACACATCATATACAAACCTTAAATATACAATTTTTATACACATCATATACAAACTTTAAATATACAGTTCTTATACAGTTTTTATACACATCATATACAAACCTTAAATATACAGTTTTCATGCAGTTTTTATACACATCATATACAAACATTAAATATACAGTTCTTATACAGTTTTACACATATCATATAAAAACCTTAAATATACATTTTTTATACACAGCATATACATACCTTAAATATATAGTTTTTATACACATCGTATAAAAATCTTAAATATACAATTTTTATACACATCATATACAAACCTTCATTTCTCTGAGATCTCCGTAGATAATCAATCCTATGCAATCTCGACTCATGAAACACATTTTTTTTCAAAAACAATCCATTTCCTTCAAATTTCTTCCATTTCCTTCAAATTCCTTCAAATTTCTTCCATTTCTTCAAATTTCAACACAATAGTCCTTTTCTTCCATCCCGATCAACCTCTAGATTTTGCATATTTTTTCTTCTTTCATTCCTCTATCTCATTTTTCATCCACCCACATAGTTCACAAACTCAATTCAATTTAGATAACCTAAATAGGAAAAATTAAGAATTAGAAGAAAAAAGATATGAGTTTTATTGCGTTCTTAATAGAAAAAATTAAGAACAAGAAGAAAAGAGATATGAGTTTTGTTGGATTCTTAACTATCACAGATTGGAGAAATAAGAGAAAGAAGAAAGAAGAATAGTTATGGAAAGAAGAAAGAAGAATGGTTATGGAAAGAATGAAAGTCACAAAACCCTATTCCTTTAGCATGTGGCTCCCTTTTCCTTTTAGGTTCCCTTTTCCTTAATAAGATAAAGGGCTAATAAACGGCATTTAAAATAGCCGAGGTGTTAGTTTTGTCCAAAAAGTGAAACATGGGCCATTATTTTTCAGAAGAGCTACAAGGTGTCCTTTTCCTTAAAAAATAATCCCAGCATAACTAATCTCATATAACTTATCCTATCATAACTTATCCCGACATAACTAATCTCGATATAACTTGTTTTCAAACCAAATGACCCGTTATAGATTTCATCTTCATTTTTGGGAATGGAGAAACTTTTGGTAAAAAGCATTTCCTTCTTTAATGGGACTTACGTACCAAAAATTTGGATTGGTCAGTCAGTGGGTTCAATACCAAAAAAAAAAAAGAATATGCAACCAAACGTTTTCCTTTCCCTAAGCTTAAGGTGAAAAATGCTGCGGTAAACTATTTTCTTATTGTTTTCCATGTCACATTAAGGACCAAAAGAGAAGCTGTTGTGATTTGCAGATTGGACAACATTTTGGTCAATTACAATGGAAGGCTTATTTTTCCATTGCTATATAATCCAAGATTTTGGGAAGAAAACATATCACAAAATTACAAATGAGAGGCTTATTATCTCCATTGTCACAATCATATACAACATACCGGGCATTCCATGGTAATAATTCATCATTAGAAAATGTTAAATGAATATCTCGAGTAGTATAAATAATACCTTGAATTTGCTTCCTCTAACATTCCTCACCAGCTTTCAAACACAAAAATATTAGTATCACTAAAAAGATTTAATTACCAAAAATGGGTTTGGCATTGAATTGGAAGTTTGCTTTTGCAGCTCTAATAGTGTTGGGAATGCAGGCTTATCAAGCCACATCTCGTGGTTTGTGTGAAACTTCAATGGTCCAGAAACACGACCAGTGGATGGCACGCTTTGGACATGTGTACACAGATGATATAGAGAAGGCAAAAAGATTCATAATATTCAAGGACAATGTTGAGTACATTGATTCCGTAAACAAGGCTGGGATCAAGCCTTAAAAGTTGGATATCAATGAATTTGCTGATTTGACAAATGAGGAATTCAGAGGTACTCACAACGGATATAGATTGCCTTCCCATCAGAAATAGGAAACAACATCATTCAAATACGAAAATGTAACGGCTCCAGCTACCATGGATTGGCGAAAGAAGGGTGCTGTCGCTGGAATTAAGGATCAAGGGCAGTGTGGTAAGCTAAACCAATAACTCATTGATCATAAAACCACCTTTTAAATTGTAAAAGCAATACTAAAAGCTAACTGATTTTATTATAATGTAGGATGTTGCTGAGCATTTTCTGCTGTTGCAGCCACAGAAGGAATTGACAAGATAAAAATTGGTAAGTTGATTTCTTTATCCGAGCAGGAACTCGTGGACTGTGACACCAGTTCAGATATGGGATGTGAGGGAGGTCTCATGGATGAAGCATTTAAGTTTATTATCAAGAACCAAGGGCTTACTACTGAATCCAATTACCCATACGAGGGAACAGATGGCACTTGCAAAACTGGCAAGGAATCCAATCATGGTGCAAAGATTACTAGTAATGAAGATGTTCCACAGCTAATAGTCTTCTCTAGTTAAAGCTGTAGCTAACCAACCTGTATCTGTCGCAATTGATGCTACTGGATCAGATTTTCAGTTCTATTCAAGCGGTGTTTTTACTTGAGAATGTGGAACTGAATTAGATCATGGTGTTACAGCAGTTGGATATGGTGAAACTAGCGACGGGACGAAGTATTGTTTAGTGAAGAACTCATGGGGAACTAGCTGGGGTGAGAATGGTTATATTAGAATGCAAAGAAACGTGAACCTGAAGGACTTTGCGGAATTGTTATGCAAGCTTCTTATCCAACTTTTTAAGTTGATTGAAATTTGGTGCAAGTTTGCAATTGACTCTTCTGAAAGAGCTATTGTTGGTCACAATGTGCATAATTTATCTGGTGTGCCTAGTTTTCACTGTATATATAGACTCTGTGTGTACAATTGAAGTATCAAACAAAATCTAGTATGTAAAAAGACTGGTCACAATGTGCATAATTTGCTGATTGTTTCTGACTATGGTTCTTCCTCCCTATGATTTTTTCGCTGATATAAACTTACATTGATAATGCATTTTACTTAAACTCATTAATTAATGAACATCATGCTGATTAAGGAAAAGAATTTGGTGCAATTCTTAACATCAAACTTTCGAAAAATTTCATCATTGCATGACTGCAAATAATTACTGAAACAGAGTATGAACCAAAAATTTCTTGTAAGCAATTAACGGACACTTGACTAACCACTGTAAGCAAGCAAAGGAAATAACATGAAGTTGATTCAAATCTACTCTTTTCATTCTTTTTTGTTATTCATACAGTAATACATTCTTCAAAATTATCTAGTCTTTTTACGCTTTAAACTTCGTGTCAAATCATAATCAAATAAGCAAATTTAAACGGGGCGAGTATGAAATAAGCAGTCAAGCACTGTAAACAAGGAAAAAAACATGAATTTCGAATCAAATAGACACTTCCATTACTTCATATAGTACTAGTATTATTCTTATTCCAGTATGCATAAGCTGGTGAATGAATGTGCATTTTTACTACTACTCCTAGTTACAGAAGATGTTGAACAAAATCCAACCTAGAAAAGAATGGGTATTGTACGTACATGCATGGAAACCATCAAAGTATTTTGCCCATATCGATTACACAAAATAATACTCTACTCCCCAACACTAAATCCATATTCAAGACTGAATTGAGATAATTTTGCAGTGATATCATGGAAAATGACCTTTGCTTTGGTGAAACTCGACCCGTTTCAGTTTTTCTTGGGCCTTTTTGAATTTCCCCGAGAAGTGGATGTACTTTTAGCCTTCTTGGGTTTTGGTGGTTCTGGGTCAGCAGCCGGAGTCGGGTCAGAATCCATTTTCACCTTGCCCCGGCGAGTTGAGCTAGCAGTGGAGGTTGTACCTTTACCTTTCTTGGATTTTGGCGGTTCTGGGTCAGCTGGAGGAGTCGGGTCAGAACCCATTTTGGCTTTGCCCCGGCGGGTGAGAACACCAGAAGTCTGCACATTTGGCCTTTCTTCAGAGAAGGTAGATTTGGGTTGCTTGGAACCCAAATTACTTTGGTGGTTGATGATCAGAATGAGAATCGAATGTGGGAGTAAGAATGGTGAGTGGTTGAGTATCAGAATTAGCACTCAGTTTGGCTTTTTGACTGAGAGTAAGCATGGCGGAAAACTTCTTATTTGCCATTCTCTTTTTACCTATGGCGAACAAAGCTTTCTTTCTTTCTCTATTTCAGTAGAAGGGCGTTTATGGTGATTGCTAGAAGCAGCGCTTTGAATTGATAGTCTATTAACTACTCAAGCCCTATAGCCTTATACATAAGCCAGGCGGTTGAGAAACTATTTTGGCGCGCAATTCATGTGCCCCAACTATTATAATCTTTCTGAAGGAGGAAAGTGAATGTATAACCCTATTGGTTTTTCCTTTCACTTGACAATTACTTAAATAGTTAATTTTTTCCTTTTTTAACAAGACCAAAATTTCAAAATCAATCCATTCAAATGGTCAAAAATCAATTTATTGTCCTTTGTTTGATTAAGTTGGAACCTTAATGTTAAATCAAATATTTAATCACACTTTGTATAAAAATGTAAAACCTTGTAATTATGAAAATATGTCTAAAGATTTTGACCAAAACTATCATTTGCGTCTTCTTTTGTTTTTACAGAAAAATAAACAAATAGCAAAGAATCGTGAATTAAAGCATCCAAATATTTGGTCAAAACCTTTAGACCTATTAGTAGTAATCTTATGGATTTTATTTCTATACAAAGAGCATGTTACAGAGATGATTGTTATTGGTTAAGAAAACTATTATACAAAGGTAAAATATCCTTTAGACCTATTGAAGAAATATAATCGTTAACCTTCAGATTTGGGATCAGGTCTTGAATAACCTTACAGTAAATAACTATGAACAAGAAACAACAAATAAGCTAAAAATAGATGACACAAGATATCTATGTGAAATTCTCCTTGCTCAAGGAAGTAAAACCACGAACTACCTAGTAGGATTTCTCAACAACTTCACTACCTTCAAGCAACGTTGAATACAGACTCTGTAGTGGCAAGAATTAAGCTCTTAATCCTTAAACATCTTGCAACACCTCTATTACAAGACTCAATCAACAATAACTCTATTGCTACCAGTTGAAACGACTAACTCTAGTCAACTCAATATACTGACTAACTCTAGTCTTCAATTGTCAACTAACTCTACCTAACGTTGTTGAGATTTATGAGAAAAGACGTTAAAAATAAAGCCACAACAACTTTAGTAAAGAGAGCAGGTTTAAATTTTAAGATCACAAAAATAAAGACTAAGATACAACAAGAACTCATGACAAAATAAGTTTGATCGAGGAGGTACGTGTTGCAGTTGATCAGGTTTTGATCAGGTTGTGCTATGTTATGCTTCATGAGAGACTCTTCATTTCTTAGTAATCAAAAACTAGGTTTTCTTTCTTCCATTATTATGCATACTAGTTTAACCGCACGTGTCTTGCACGTGTAACGTTCGATTATTTAAAATTGAATGATTTTATCTATTGTGGAGATTTTTAGTGAAGTGTAAAAAGTTCAACTCACTTTTCAAAGATCCTTTGCATTTTAATATAATAATGTAAATATACACATATATTTTAGTGTAAGCACATATATATTTTACCACCAGAAGTTTCAAGTGGTTAATCAATCATCACTTTTGCGTTTTCATGTATAGTAGCTCTTTCATGTAACACCCCCCAAAAATCTTCTACGTGGTATCTCACCTAGTAGAATGTTTGAGAGGCTAGCAACTTGAAAATTTCCTAAGTGTCAAAAAGGACTTAGTCATATTTCAAGCTCCTAAACTTGTGTGATCTCTAAATCGATTTTTTCAATCTTGAGATATGAATTTTTAAGTTGTTCCATGTTCTAGGGAGTAAAGGGGATGTGTCGAGGAAGTTTCGAATTTTTTGGACAGCGCTAGAGGTGAGTTTGGATGTTGAAAACAGAGAACCGACGTGAATTCGATGCGCCACGTTGATGGATGTGTCAATGAAGTAGTGAACCGCCGCGATATCAACGCGTCGCGTCGGTTGGAGCGTTGGTTGCCCAGTTTGTGTTTTCTTTTAAATTTTGGGTCGGGAAGGGTATATTAGTCAATTTTCCTCATCTAAACTCCGCCTTAACACGAAATTAAATCATTTTTGGGGCTAATTACATCAAAAGCTACCTCTCTCTCTCAAATCAAAAACCCTAGGCTCTTCCCCAAAGATCAAGAAACTCAACATTAAAAGTCAAGAGTATCAAGAACTTAGTCAAGATTCGGGCTTCGCTCTTTCTCCTATGTAATCTAAGGTACGGGATTTTTCTAAACTACATGGGCTTGTGGAAAATACTTTGAATATGTTTTAAAGTTTTAGAAATCATAAATTTACAAAGGGGTTTTGAGATTTACGTTTACAAGTGTGAATCATGAACTCTTTAATGATATTATTTCTTTGGTCTTGAAGCCTCCCCCTAAAAATTGAACTCTTACTTATATATATGTAAACTCATGTACTTGATGAGTTTAAATGTTAAATTTAGGGCATGGATAATTAAACCCCTCTCGGGTTGATTACTTCTTGGCTTCACATATTAAATGTTGTGAAATTGCATGATTGAAAGTATAAGATAAGTGTTTTAAATGCTTTTATGAACTTAATCTTGTCTGTGAATTGAAGAGAGGATGTTTTCGTATCTTACAAGCGTTTTATGGTTTGTAAATTTTAAAGAAGATTATTGAAAGAATTCCATGGTTTATTACAAGAAAAGTGACCGCCATGTGCTTGTGAATTAAAGTTAAGAATCTTTGCCTATGTTTCTTGAATTTTCAATATATGCATCTTCATATATTATTTGAATAGTTTAGTGGTCCGAAAATAATGCTTTGAAAGAGAAGAATGAACATGATAATGTATGACTTAGAGATGCGACTTGCAAGTCAACGATATGACGATACCACATAAATGAATGCCATAACAGAGTAAGAGTTTCAGATTTGATTTCAGAGAATGCATGTCTTAAAAGAGTTAAAAATTGGGCTTAAAGAGGGTTAGGTAATTTCCCAATGAAGGCTTAAGTTCAAATAACTCCTAGCCCAAAACTGTGTTTTGCTGATATGGGTTTCATTACGTTCCCAAGAGGGATCATACGCTAGCCTAGTACCCTGTGGCGTATCAGAGACAGAGACTCCAACTCTTGCGAAAAACTTGAGTTAGGGGCTTGGCTGCCGAGTCAAGGGCAGATTCCATATAGCCCGTGGAATTTAAGAGTTGTAAGGTATACAACCTAGCTCAAAAGTAATACAAAGGATCGAGTTGCATTTATAAGATTGTTTTAAGAGCATTCGAGATGGCCCATGTATTTTGAACTATTTCATGCATAATGTTTTATGACTTGCTCTCACCTATGTTATATATGTATAGATTTATTATTTTGGATTGCTCTGTGTACCAGTACAATTGTATTGACCCCCTATATTTCAGGGTCTAAGGCTCAATCTAGAGGTCCTGCTAAGCCATAGAGATTTTTCAGAAAGAAGTGAAGTGTGCAGTTGGTGAGCCTTCTCTATTTCGGAAGGCTTATTTCTTTTCAGATACTAGTTATTTACTTTGGTTTAGGTCCACTGAGGGCCTTGTCCTAGTTTCAGACAGTTTGATAATTTCATATGTAATAGAGATTTCACAGACTGGAACAGATGTTGTCTAGTTGTTGATTTACTTATTTTCAAAATGTTAAACTGAACTCAGTATGACCATAATTCCATTTGTTATATTCCGTATCATTTCTTTATTGTTATGGATAGTGTTCATGAGTCCAGTCAAAAAGGGGCGCTCGAGCCTATACGATTTGGGATGCTCATCGCGGCCAGGGTCCTGAATCGGGTCGTGACAAACTTGGTATCAGAGCACGATTCATGGTCACAGGGTGTCTGCAAAATTGCGTCGGGTAGAGTTCTATTTATGGGTGTGTAGCGCTTCATACTTATAAGTAGATGGCTACTAGACATTTAGAAATATCTCCCTTCTTTGTGATTTAATTTGTGTTATAGAGTCTGAAATGTCCCCTAATCTATGGTCTCTTATATTTCAAAAAAGCTCTCATGCCTCTACGTCGCTCTAATGATCAGAAGACCCAAACTGAAGATGTTCATCCTACCTATGGGGTAAGGACACGTAATAGGGCTCATACTCTTAAATTTATTGCTGCTCCGAGAGTCCCTCCTATCTAGAGTAGTGCACCCAAGGCACCTAGGGCTCCCTAGTCTGGGACTAACCACACCCAACCTCCCCAGAGAGAGAGATATCAAATGCTGAGTTCAGATAGTTGATGCATATAATTGAACAGTTGGTGGCTTCACAGACCCGATGGTCAGAGAATGTTGGGTCTATGTCTGGTGTATCTGAGACTACTTGGGTAGGTCAGTTTATAAGGTTGAACTTGCCTAAGTTTATGGGTACAAAGGTGGAGGAGGATTCACAAGAGTTTATGGACGAGATGGAGAAAATATTTTGAGTGATGCATATAGATGAAGTAGAAGGGGTTGAACTAGTGACTTATTAACTGAAGAAGGTAGAAAATCAGTGGTACAATGAGTGGGAAGATTCAAGGGGTAAAAATGTTGAGCCTTCTGTGTGGGGCAAATTTGTGGAAGCTTTCCTGAACCGATTCTTTCCCCAGGAGTTGAAGGAGTCCAAGGCTGAAGAGTTCATAAATTTGAAACAAAGAAAGATAAGCGTCAAGGAGTGCACCCTAAAATTCAACCAACTATCTCGTTATGCTCCAAAATTAGCGGGAAACATGAGGCCTGTATGAGAAAATTTACATTCGGTCTTTCGTATGACTTGGTGTTGGACTGCAAAGGGGTAATGTTAAACAAAGATATGGACTTCTCCAGATTGTCCGTCCATATGCAGCAGGTCAAAGATCAGAAAAAAGAGGGTTGCTGAAGCAAGAGAGAGAGATAAACAGGCCACGAGGGCCAGACCAGCAGACCAGAACTACAATCAGCACCAGGACGGTAATTGGGGTAACAAGTGGCCAAAGAAAAAGTCCTGGAGTAATGCTCAGCTTGCAGCCAGCACGTCTGTGCCCAGACCCCCAGCTGATCGGTAATTTTAGAATTTTTAGCCTAGCCATGGATCGAGAGTATAGGGTACACAGTTGCAAGGGAGTGTGGTATAACCTTCTTAGTCATACACTCGATGTAACACGTGTGAAAGACACTACCCAAGAAGATGTCAGTTTGGTATAATGGTATGTAATTCTTGTGGCTAACCAGGCCATATCCAAATAGATTGCTCGATAGTGAGAGGTAATTTTGGAGGAGCTAAGTCGCAAGATAATTCCTCATCTTTACCACCATATCCAAAAGGCGTTACTTCAGCTACCGGGAGCGGTCATAACTGATTATATACCTTGTCCAATCGCCAGGAGGCAGAGGCCTCATCAAATGTAGTCATGGGTACGTTACAAATCTTCTCCCATTATGTATATGTATTACTTGATCCTGGGTCTACTTTGTCTTATATGACCCTATATGTGGCAGTCAATTTTGGGTTTTAGCCCGAAGTTATTACGGAACCTTTCTCAGTTTCCACTCTTGTAGGTGGTTCTATTGTGGCTAGAAGGATATATAAAAATTGTGTTGTGTCCATTTTTAGACATGATACCTTGGCTGATCTCGTATAGCTTAATATGGTTGATTTTGATGCTATTTTAGGAATGGACTGGCTCCATTCGTGTTATGCCATGCTAGACTGCAGAACCCAAAAATTTACCTTCTCTTTTCTGAATGAACCGGTGATAGAATAGGAGGGGCATTTTTAGCACCTACAGGGAAATTCATATCTTACCTCAGAGCCCGTAAGCTCATCTCCAAAAGTTATTTGTATCATCTTATTCGAGTTAAATGTTAAAATACTGAAAGTCCTTCTCTTCAGTCTGTCCTTGTGGTTAATGAATTTTCAGAAGTTTTTCTCGATGATCTTCTAGGAATACCACCTGATAGGGAGATAGATTTTGGTATTGATTTATTGCCAGATACCCATCCCATTTCTATTCTACCCTATAGAATGGCTCCTGCAGAATTGAAAGAGTTGAAAGAACAGCTAATAGATCTTCTTGACAGAGGCTTTATCCATTCTAGTGTTTCTCCCTGGGGTGCACCTATACTCTTTGTACGTAAAAAAGATGGTTCCCTCCGTATGTGTATAGACTACGTCAGTTAAATAAGGTCTTTGTCCTCTTTGACCAACTTTAGGGTGCTAGGTGTTTTTCAAAGATAGACCTTCCTTTGGGGTATCATCAGTTGAAGGTTAGGGAGGATGATATTCCCAAAATAGTTTTCCAAACCCGATATGGCCATTATGAATTCTTGGTCATGTCCTTCAGATTGACTAACGCCCCTACAACCTTCATGGACCTAATGAATAGGGTGTTTTGCCAGTTTCTAGATCTGTTTGTCATAGTTTTCATTAACGATATTTTGATTTATTCTAAGAGTGAGGAGGATCATGCCAGTCACCTCCGAATTATCCTTCAGATCCTCAGAGATCATAGATTGTATGCAAGATTTTCCAAGTGTGAATTCTGGCTAAATGTTATTGCTTTCTTGGGGTATATTGTGTCTAGTGAGGGAATTAAAGTTGATCCCTAAAAGATCGAGGCAGTGAGAAAATGGACTAGACCCACGACTCCAATCGATATTCAAAGCTTCTTAGGTTTGGTGGGGTATTACTGGAGGTTCGTAGAGAGTTTTTCTTCCATAGCTGCTCCACTTACCAGGTTGACACAGAAAAAAAGTGAAATTTTTGTGGTCTGACTCCTGTGAGAATAGTATCGAGAAGTTGAAAGACAATTTAACTACTGCACTTATTTTAACCCTTTTCGAGGGTACAAAGGTTTTTTTTGTATATTGTGATGTATCCCAAGTAGGACTTAGATGTGTACTTATGAAACATGGCAAGGTGGTAGCTTATGCATCTAGGCAATTGAAGGTGCACGAGCGAAATTGTAATACCCCAAAAAATCCAAACCAATATCAGCGCCATGTTTCAAGATCATTCATAGTACATCATGGTTCTTTTATAGTTTTATGAGAAATTTAGACGTATATTAAGTCTTCAAATAACTCTCAGCTATCAGACGAATCAAAACATTCCTTACCGATTGAATTCTTGGGAGGATATTGCCATAGTCAACTTCAAATGAGAATATCTCTCATTATACTATGAATTTTTTATATCATGACCCAAAAAAAGATGGATAATTGAAGTAACTTTCCAATAATACCAATTTTACGAAAATCCGATATCGGAGCAAAAAGTTATGCCCATTTTACTCCAGCATGTCAGCCTAAAAACTGAGTGACGACATTTCAGTCCACTTATCACAATTTTAATGACATTTTTGATAACCTATCATATTTCTGACAACATTTTTGACGACTTATCAGTAATTTCATCAGACTTACGCAGAAACCCAAAAATTCGAGCTCCCAGGTGACGACCTGGGCTGACGGGCTATCACATATCTGACGGCTTATCAGCCCATGTCGTCAACTGATAATTTCAGAAATTGGGAGGTAATTTTATGGGGGTATTTGTCTTTTTCCCTCACTCTAAATGCAATATTAAAGCCCTAAGAAGGATATTATCCCATTATTTTTTCATTCTCCTCAAGAACAAAAACATTCTCTCCCAAAGTTGTTAAACCCTAGTCAAGAAAAATCAAGAGCAAGCTTAAGGATTTCTTCAAGAACCATCAAGAACCATTAGATCTCTTTCAAGATCAAGATTTAAGGTATGCGTAGTGTTTATTCACAGATTCTTTTCATCCGTGGAGTTCAAGAACTCTCTTTTAACTATGAATCATGAAGTTATGTTGTGGGTTGCTTATGTTTGTGTTCTTGATTGTTATACAACTCCCAAATTACAATCTTTATGTGATTTTCTGAAACTAGGATGACATGTAAATTAAAATATATGAATTTTGGGTGGTTTAAATCATTAAGGTGATGAATATGCCTATGCCACAAGGTGTGCATGCAAGGTGTTTGATAAAATACCTAAGAGACTAGAAATCATGTATTATAGCTAAATAGAACTTAAATGACAAGACCATGCTCTATTCCTTACGACATAACATGAATTCCATGCTTATTGTTATGTATTGTTGTTGTGATATGGAATGCTCATGAAATTGAAGTTATGCAAGTATTTACATGTTATATGCATTCCTTTTCATTTATATGGTGTTGAGAAACATGTGTATTATGAAATTCCCTACTTATGGTATTATGAATTGTGGATGTTATTCCTATGATCAAGAAGTGTCATGTGTGTTAGTTTTCTTCCATCGAGTCCTGGGGGTACTTGTACCCGACAATTTAGCTGTGTGCCTAGAGCCATGTCATGTTTCACGATACTCTCAGTGAATCCATGATCCATCAAACTCAGTCAACTATGTGACTTAGGAAATCTCAAAAATATTAGTAGTTCTGTAATCTCAGTGATTTCCGTATTCCAAGTAAAATCTCAGTAACTACAGTACTCTCAGTCAGTCCTCAGACATCAGTACATTCTGTCAGTCAACGGAACTCAGTATACTCAGATTAGCTCTGCTAAACAATACCACTAGTATAAGTTCAGCAAATCAGTTTAGTTCAGTCAATCAGTTCAGTTCAGTTAATCTGTTTAGCTCAATTAATCAGTTTAGTCTCTTTAGTTGGGAGTAAAAGCTAGCAACAAGTGAACCTAAGGATGACAACTCACCTACCAGTAGAGGGTATGATTCCTAGAAGCAATCCTTGCATTCCAGAACTACGTAGCCAGCGTAAGTTGAGACATTATACTTGCTAGTTGAGGATAGATGAGGTGGCCTAACTTACTAGTAGAGGGTTCCCACAGTTCTCATTTTGAGTACCTGCCAGTAGAGGGTTCTCACAGCCTGTCTTTATCAGTGGTGCGGTATTGACACCCTTCTAGTTAGGGCAGAGATTGGGCCTCAATTTAGCTATATTGGCACATATGGGACATGTCGGTTAAATAAATACCTCCCACAGTTTCAGTATAAGTCTCAGTAAAGGAAATCAGATAGTTTCTCAAATTTTTAGGACTGTTAGATACAATCAACTCAGTTACAGTAAGGAACTCAGATAGTTCCATCAGACTCAGGACTGTCAGATACAGTCACTCGTGTTATCACTCATATCAGAACCCTAGTTATTTTAGCATGGGGCATGTCGGTTAGGTGAATAATCCTACAGTTTCAATTACAGAATTAGGACTGTCAGATACAGTCAATTTAACTCAATAATATAGATTCAGGACTGTTAACTACGGTCAATCCTTATCATTATATATAGACTTCAGGATCATCCACTAGATAGAACTGATATCAATGATGGTCAGTCAGTATCAGTATCATCAGATTTAGAGATCACCCGCTAGGTAGGATTGGTCTCAGAATAAGTCAATTCATCTTTATTAATAATATACTCAAAGATCACCTCTAAATAGGACTGATCTCAGATTTAGTTACTCCATACATAACAAAATTTAGATAGTTCCATCAAAGCTTAGACTGTCAGATACAGTCGCTTAGTATCAGTTACATCGGTTAGGGTGATCATCATAGTTATATCAGTCATCATAACTCACATTATCAGTATTCAAATTCAGGACTATTAGATACAGTCAATCAGACTAGTTCTTTATAATTCAAACTGTCAGAAATAGTTGTTAATCTATTCAGTACCTTAGTATCAGTAAACTCATGTTGTCAGTATTCAGACTTAGTAGTCAGTATCACCATGAGTTCAGTTACAGTTACTTATGCATGTATGTATTCTCATGTTCATATCAGTCAGCATTGTTCATGCATATAAACCTTTTGTATTTAGCCTACCTCACTCATATACTCAGTACATTCAGTCATACTGACACATTTGCGCTATGGTGCTTTCTTTTGTGTTACACCATAGGTTTATAGAAATGGGTTCCAGAGTAGTAGTAGCATTGCGGATTTCAACAGTCAGAGTTAGAAGTGAGTTCTCATCCTTCAAGGACAAGATTATTTCTTCATTATCCCATTAGTTAGTTTATTAGACGGAGTTAGTTGGGGAGATGTCCCATCATCTCCTTATTCAGGTTACTCAGAAAATAGAGGCTTTCAGACTAGATGTAGACTAGATTTCAGACTTGGTTTAGACTTTAGTATTTTTAGTTTTGTTTTGGTATTGTGATACCACCTTATTTAGATGTTATTATTATTCAGATGTTTATCCAGTTTAAACCTTATGGCCTTTCACTTCATGTTTCCGTATTTTCTAGTATTTTATACCGTATATAGGTACAGATATCAGTCAAGGGTTAACTTGTGGTTCTTCAGGGTCATGAGCACCGTGTAGCATTCTGATTCAAAAAATTGGGGCATTACAAACTTAGTATCAGAGCCTAAGGTTCAACAGAGTCCTAGGAAGTCTAGAAGTTGCATTTAGTAGAGTCTTGTACATGGGTGTATTGTGCACCACACTTATGTACAGGACGCTATAAGATATTTTAGGAACAGTTTCACTTCTTTCATGTTTCATATCGTGCTATATAAAGGTTTCCTAGGAAACTTATGTAGATTCTCATCATGCTCCACTCGTGACAACTCCACCTTACTTTTAAGGTAACAGAAGTAGTGAAGCTCAAGTCCTACATATAGGGCTTTCTCAGACTGTCCCTACAGACAGTTATGGTATTTTTCACATGCTTAAACAGTAGCCCTCAGTTCTGTTATATTCCAAAGTTTTACGGATCTCATCATGATCATGAGAACTCGTTCTCGAACCCAGATTTAAATTTTCCACCATATCCCTTCTCAAAATCCTATGATAGCATATGACTAGATTTAGAAGCATGAACCCAAGGGTTTAGTAGTAATGTAGTTGGGATAATATTATCTGGATTGATCAGATTATGTATTCTTGGGGATATTTATGCCAGAATAAATTAGTAGACTTTAATAGTATGAGTTAGAAATTTAAGTTTATTTACTTAAAATTAAGCATGAAGGTATGAATGTGATATTAGTAGTATATGAGGAAACATAGGCAGATTATATATTTATTAAGGTGAGCATGTGTCGATTAAAGTGTAAGTATATGATGATGATTGCAGTTCAGTTCAGAGATTAGTTTACTATTCACAAACTTATGATGATGGCTTAAATCCAAGGGGGAGATGGTAGATCAAGTACCCAAGTTAGGCTCTCAGATTTCAGTAGTAGTGCCAGTGTGTACTGAAAAGCAGTTAGGGAAGATGATTCCTGACCCATCCTTATCTCAATGTAAAGTTTCGCACTCTAGTCATCATGATATCTATGCATGCTTCATGTCTCAATTCCATGAACACAACTTATATTCATGCTTTTCATAGAATCATGTGTGATTTCATTTCCCATTATAAGAGGTTTGATTCTATTCCTCTTAATAATACAAATTATGTCCCACGAATGCAGAAAGCTCCCAGCTCAGGTCATGCAGCTCATGACTCATGTTACACTCCTATGGATCAGTTAATCCAGGATATGTCATGTATATTCTCAGTTTAGACCATTTGGGTATATCTATATTATTAATATCCTATTCCTCAGGCCTCACTCATATGTCAAGTTCAACTAGTGTCCATTCATGTTTCAGGTCCTTTTGATTCAACCCCTTCAGTGAGCTCTCTTTGTGAGAATAGTGTAGTGATAAGCAGTTGCTTAGATAAGTAAGAGAGTAAATGATACATATTAAGAGAAGATTGTTGCATGCCTGTTTTACACGAGGGTGTAGTTATGGGGATAGTTTTAAATGTCATGCTAATATGTAAATAAATGACTAGCAAGAGGTTGTACTTAGAAATCAGGAAAAGTTCAGAGTGTGAGTGTACATTCAGATCCTTGGTATTCAATTTCATGCTCAGTTTTCAGTTCAAACTTGGTATCTTTACCATTACATGTTCAATCGCTTGTTCATGAGTCAGTTTAGTTATGTATTCACGTATCAGATATGCGTAATCAGCTTACCAGTACTTTCAGTCATGCATTCACATATCATGTCAGTCATAAAATTAGGCATCAGATATGCATTCTTATTATGAGAAACTCAGTATATCAAAATACTAAGTCACGCATTCATGAATCAGTTACTTATGCATCAGATATGTCTATTCAGTATGATGTATTCAGCTTATCAATCATGTAAGTCTCAAAACTATGTTTTAGTAGTGTATTTCTTGTACGTACTTCAGTTGATCTTTTCTTCTATCTCAGTCATTCACATTCGAGGATTAATGTTCCCCAAGGGGGAGATACTGTAATACCATAAAAAATCCAAAGCAATATTAGCGCCATGTTTCAAGCTAATGCATAGTACATAATTGTTATTTATAGTTTTATGAGAAAGTTAGATGTATATTAATTCTTCAAATAACTTCTAGCTATCATACGAATCAAAACATTCCTTACCGATTGAATTCTTGGGAAGGATATTGCTATAGTCAAATTCAAATGAGAATATTTCTTGTTGTACAATTAATTTTTGATATTATGACCCATGAACATATAGATAATTTAATTATATTTTTAATGATACCAATTTCTCCAAAATCCAATATCGAAGCAAAAAGTTATGCCCATTTTACACCAGCATGTCAGCCTGAAAACTGAGTGACAACATTTCTGACGACTTATCACAATTTTGACGACATTTTTGATAACCTATCACATTTCTGATGACATTTCTGACAACTTATGAGCAATGTCATTAGACTTAGGCAGAAACCCAAAAATTCCAGCTCCCAGGTGATGACCTGGGCTGACGGGCTATCACAGATCTGATGGCTTATCAGCCCATGTCGTCAGCTGATAATTTTAGCAATTGGGAGGTACTTTCATGGGGGTATTTTGATATTTTTACCTCACTCTAAACATGGTATTAAATCCCTAAGAAGGCTATTAACCCATTATTTTCTCATTCTCCTCAAGAACAAAAACATTCTCTCCCAAAGGGGTTAAACCCTAGTCAAGAAAAATCCAAGAGCAAGCCTAAGGATTTCTTCAAGAACCTTCAAGAAACATTAGATCTCTTTCAAGATCAAGCTTTAAGGTATGCGTAGTGTTCATCCACGGATTCCTTTAATCTGTGAAGTTCAAGAACCTTTTTTTAAACTATGAATCATGAAGTTATGTTGTGGGTTAATTGTGTTTGTGTGATTGATTGTTATACAACTCCCAAATTAGAATCTTTATGTGATTTATGAAACTAGGATGACATGCAAATTGAAATATATGAATTTTGGGTGGTTTAAATCATTAATGTGATGAATATGCCTATGCCACAACTGCATGCAAGGTGTTTGATAACATACCTAAGAGACTAGAAATCATGTATTATAGCTAAATAGAACTTAAATGACAAGACCATACTCTATTCCTTACGACTCAACATGAATTCCATGCTAATTATTGTGTATTGTTATTGTGATATGGAATGCTCATGAAATTGAAGTTATGCAAGTATTTACATGTTATACACATTCCTTTTCATGTATTTGGTGTTCAGAAACATATGTAGTATGAAATTCCCTACTTATGGTATAATGAATTGTGGATGTTATTCCTATGATCAAGAAGTGTCATGTGTATCTATTTCCTTCCATAGAGTTCTGGGGGTACTTGTACCTGACAATTTAGCTGTGTGCTTAGAGCCATGTCATGTTTCACAATACTCTTAGTCAAGCCATGATCCATTGAACTCAGTCAACCATGTGACTCAGGAAATCTCAGAAATATCAGTAGTTTAGTAATCTCAATGATTTCTATATTCCAAGTAAAATCTCAGTAACTACAGTACTCTCTCTCAGTCCTCAGACATTAGTACATTCTGTCAGTCAATAGAACTCAGTGAACTCAGTAAACTCAGTTAGCTCCTCTAAACAATACCAATAGTATCATTTTAGCTAATCAGTTCAGTTCAGTTAATCATTTCAACTCAATTAATCAGTTCAAGCTCTTCAGTTGGGAGTAGAAGGTAGCCCCGAGTAAACCCAAAGATGGTAACTCACCTGCTAGTAGAGGGTGTAATTCCTAGAAGTAATCCTTTCGTTATAGAACTATATTTCCAGCGTAGGTTGAAACATCATACCTATTAGTTGAGGGTATATGAGGTGGCCTAACTTGCCAGTAGAGGGTTCCCACCATTCTTATTTTAAGTACCTACCAGTAGAGGGTTCTCACAGCCTGTCTTTATCAGTGGTGCGGTATTGAAACCCTTCCAGTCAAGGCAGAGATTAGACCCCAGTTTAGCTATATTGGCACATATTGGGCATGTCGGTTAAACAACTACCTCCCAAAGTTTCAGTATTAGTCTCAGTAAAGATACTCAGATAGCTCTTCAGATTTTCAGAATTGTCAGATACAGTCAACTTAGTTACAGTAAGGAACTTAGTTCCATCAGACTCAAAACTGTCAGATACAGTCACTCATGTTATTAGTCATATCAGAACCCCAGTTAGTTTAGGAAGGAGCATGTCGATTAGGTGAATACATCCCATAATTTCAGTTACAAAATTAGGACTGTCAGATACAGTCAATTCAGCTCAATAATACAGATTCAAGACTGTTAGATATGGTCAATCCTTATCATTATAAATAGACTTCAGGATCATCCACTAGATAGGACTGATCTCAACTATGGTCAATCAGTATTAGTATTATCAGATTTAGAGATCACCCACTAGGTAGGATTGATCTCAGAATAAGTCAATTCATTTTTATTAACAATATACTTAAAGATCACCCGCTAGATAGGACTGATCTCAAATTCAATTACTCCATATAGAATGAAACTCAGATAGTTCCATCAGAACTTAGACTGTCAGATACATTTGCTTAGTATCAGTTACATCGGTTAGGCCAATCATCATAGTTATATCAGTTATCATAACTCATGTTATCAGTATACAGTTTTAGAACTGTTAGACACAATCAATCAGACTAGTTCTTCATAACTTAAACTATCAGAAATAGTTGTTCATCTATTCAGTACCTTAGTATCAGTAAACTCATGTTGTCAGTATTCTGACTCAGTAGTTAGTATCACCACGAGTTCACTTATAGTTATTTATGAATATATGTATTCTCACCTTCATATCAGTCAATATTGTTCATACATATAAACCCTTTGCATTTAGCCTACCTCACTCGTATACTTAGTATATTCAATCATACTGATGCATTTGCGCTATGGTGCTTTCTCCTATGTTACACCATAGGTTTAGAGGCATGAGTTTTAGAGCAGTAGTAGCATTACAGATTTTAGCAGTTAGAGTTAGAAGTGAGTCCTCATCCTTCGAGGACAAAATTATTTCTTCATTATCCCATTTGTCAGTTTATTAGATGGAGTTTGTTGGGGACATATCCCATCAGCTCCTTATTCAATTACTTTCAGACCAGATGCAGACTAGATATCAGACTTGGTTTAGACTTTAGTATTTTCAGTTTTGTTTTGGTATTGTGATACCACCTTATTTAGACATTATTATTATTTAGATGTTTATCCAGTTTGAACCTTATGGCCTTTTAGTTCATGTTTCAGCATTTTCCAGTATTTTATACAGTATATAGGTACAAATATCAGTCATAGGTTAGCTTATGGTCTTTCGGGGTCATGAGCACCGTGTAGCATCCTGGTTTAAAAAATCAGGGTGATAGAAACTTGGTATCATAGCCTAAGGTTCAATAGTGTCCTAGGATGTCTGAAAGCCGCATCTAGTAGAGTCTTCTACATGGGTGTGTTGTGCACCACACTTATGTATAGGAGGCTATGAGATGTTTTAGGAATAGTTTCCCTTCTTTTATATTTTAGATTATGCTATATAAAGGTTTCCTAAGAAACTTATGTAGATTCTTATCATGCTTCACTCATTTCAACTCCACCTTACTTTTAAGGTAAAAGAAGTAGTGAAGCTCAAGTCCTATAGATAGGGCTTTCTCAGACAGTCCCTATAGACAGTTAAGGGGTTCAGTTTTATTCCCCTTTGTAATACAAATCATGTCCCACAGATGCAAAAAAATCCCAGCTCAGGTCATGCAGTTCATAACTCATGTTACACTCCTATTGATCAGTTAATCTATGATATGTCATGTATATTCTCAGTTCAGACCTTTTAGGTATAACCATATTATTAATATCCTATTGCTCAAGCCTTACTCATGTGTCAAGTTTAGCTAGTGTCCATTCATGTTTCAGGTCCTCTTGATTCAACCCCTCCAGTGAGCTTTCTTTGTGAGAATATTATAGTGATGAGCAGTTGATTAGATAAGTAAGAGAGTAAATAATAAATGTTAAGAGAAGATTGTTGCATGCCTATTTTACACGAGGGTGTAGTTGTGGGGATAGTTTTGAATGTCATGCTAATATGCAAATAAATGACTAGCAAGAGGTTGTACTTAGAAATCAGGAAAAGTTCAGAGTGTGAGTGTACATTCAGATCCTTGAATTTTGACAACCTTTATTATGCTACTATCATAACTCAGTTTCCATCCCAGTTACAGTCTTAGTTATAATGTATGCTTCAGTTCAGTAATTAGCTCAGTTCATGTGTCATACCTCAATTTTAAATCTCATATAATCAGTCGCGATTTAGTTTCTAGGTGTGTTGTGCATCGCCTCAGCTTCCCTTAGTAGCTCAGCCAAGTTAGTATTCTGTGAGGGACCTAGTGTCCCATGGGGGAGATACGCTATGATTCCCCAAACTTTCATGACTTAGGCATTTCATTCTCTCTTTATGTAATGAATCCAGTATGGAGTAAGGGATACTCATAAGTTGACCCTTAATCTCCAACCTCAGTTACAGGCCATGTATTACATACTCAGTTCAGTTCATATATTGCATTTTGGACTCAGTTATGTTCTCGTGTTTTCATTCATGCATATTCAGTAATTAGTCTCAGACTCATCCGTAGTTTTATTTCAAGGTAACAGTCTTCCTTGCAGTTACTCATTCTGATGTTCAGATTTAAGTAACAAACTTGGTATTTAGTTCCATGCTCAGTTTTCAGTTCAAACTTGGTATCTTTACTATTACATGTTCAGTCGCCTGTTCATGAGTCAGTTCAGTTATATATTCACGCATCAGATATGCGTGATCAGCTTACCAGTACTTTCAGTCATACATTCACGTATAATGTCAGTCATAAAATTAGGCATCAAATAAGCATTCTTATTATGAGAAACTCAGTTCATCAGAACACTCAGTCATGCATTCATGAATCAGTTACTCATACATCAAATTTTATGTTCAGTATGATGTATTCAGCTTATCAGTCATGTCAGCCCCGAAATCATGTTTCATTAGTGTATGTCTTGTACATCCTTCGGTTGATTTTTTTTCTATCTCAGTTATTCTCATTCGAGGATGAATGGTCCCAAGAGGGAGATATCGTAATACCCCCAAAAATTCAAACCAATATTAGCTCCATATTTTAAGATCATGCATAGTACATTATGGTTCTTTTATAGTTTTATGAGAAAGTTAGATGTATATTAAGTCTTCAAATAACTCCTATCTATCAGACGAATCAAAACATTCCTTATCGATTGAATTCTTAGGAAGGATATTATCATAGTCAACTTCAAATGAGCATATCTTTCATTATTCTATGAAATTTTGAGTTCATGACATACCTACATATAGATAATTGAATTATGTTTTCAACAATGCCAATTTTTCCAAAATCCGATATTAGAGGAAAAAGTTATGCCCATTTTACTCCAATGTGTCAGCCTGAAAACTGAGTGATGACATTTCTGACAACTTATCACAATTTTGATGACATTTCTGATTACCTATCACATTTATGATGAAATTTCTAATGAATTATTAGTAATGCCATCAGAATTAGGCAGAAACCCAAAATTTCAAGCCCCCAGGTGACGACCTGGGCTGACGGGCTATCATAGGTCTGACAGCTTATCAGCCCATGTCGTCAGCGGATAATTTCAGCAATTGAGAGGTAATTTCATGGGGGCATTTTTGGTCCTTTTCCCTCACTCTAAAAACGGTATTAAAGCCCTAATAAGGCTATTATCCCATTATTTTCACATTCTCCTCAAGAACAAGAATATTTTCTCCCAAAAGGGTTAAACCCTAGTCAAGAAAAATCAAGAGCAAGCCTAAGGATTTCTTCAAGAACCTTCAAAAAACATTAGATCTCTTTCAAGATCAAGCTTTAACATATGCGTAGTGTTCATCCACAGATTTCTTTCATCCTTGGAGTTCAAGAACCCTCTTTTAAACTATGAATCATGAAGTTATGTTGTGGGTTGATTATATTTGTGTGATTGATTGTTATACAACTCCCAAATTAGAATCTTTATGTGATTTTATGAAACTAGTATGACATGTACATTGCAATATATGAATTTTGGGTGGTTTAAATTATTAAGGTGATGAATATGCATATCCCACAAGGTGTGCATGCAATGTATTTCATAAAATACCTAAGAGACTAGAAATCCTGTATTATAGCTAAATAGAACTTAAATGACAAGACCATGCTCTATTCCTTATGGCTCAACATGAATTCCATGCTAATTGTTGTGTATTGTTGTTGTGATATGGAATGCTCATGAAATTGAAGTTATGCAAGTATTTACATGTTATACATATTCCTGTTCATGTATATGGTGTTGAGAAACTTATGTAGTATGAAATCCCCTACTTATGGTATTATGAATAGTGGATGTTATTCCTATGATCAAGAAGTGTCATGTGTGTCAGTTTCCTTCCGTCGAGTCCTGGGGGTACTTGTACCCGACAATTTAGTTGTGTTCCTAGAGCCATGTCATGCTTCACGATACTTTGAGTCAAGCCATGATCCATAGAACTCAGTCAACCATGTGACTCAGGAAATCTTAGAAATCTCAGTAGTTCAGTAATCTCAGTGATTTCTGTATTCCAAGTAAAATCTAAGTAACTAAAGTACTCTCAGTCAGTCCTCATACATCAGTATATTTTGTCAGTCAACAGAACTCAGTAAACTCAGTTTAGCTCCGTTAAATAATACTACTAGTATATGTTAAGCTAATCAGTTCAGCTCAGCTAATTAGTTTAGTTAAGTTAATCAGTTCTGCTCAATTAATCAGTTTAGTCTGTTCAGTTGGGAGTAGAAGTTAGCACTGAATGAACCCAAGGATGGGAACTTACCTGCCATTAGAGGATGTGATTCCTAGAAGCAATCCTTGCATTCCAGAACTACGTATCCAACGTAGGTTGAGATATTATACATGCTAGTTGAGGGTAGATGAGGTGGCCTAACCTACCAGTAGAGGATTCCCACCATTCTTATTTTGAGTACCTGCCAGTAGAGGGTTCTCATAGCCTATCTTTATCAGTGGCGCGGTATTGACACCCTACCAGTCAAGGTAAAGATTCGACCCCAGTTTGCTATATTGGTATATATTGGGCATGTCGGTTAAACAACTACCTCCCACAGTTTTAGTATTAGTCTTAGTAAAGAAACTCAGATAGTTTTTCAGATTTTTAGGACTGTCAGTTACAGTCAACTTAGTTATAATAAGAAACTCAGATAGTTCCATTAGACTTAGGACTGTTAGATACAGTCACTTATGTTATTAGTCATATCAGATCCCCAATTAGTTTAGCACGGGGAATGTCAGTTAGGTGAATACATCCCACAGATTTAGTTATAGAATTAGGACTGTCAGATACATTAATTCAGCTCAGTAATAAAGATTCAGGACTGTTAGATATGGTTAATCCTTATCATTATAAATAGACTTTAGGATCATCCACTAGATAAGACTGATCTCAACTATGGTCAATTAGTATCTGTATCATCAGATTTAAAGATCACTCGCTAGGTAGGACTAATCTCAAAATAAGTCAATTCATCTTTATTAATAATATACTTAGTGATCACCCGCTAGATAGGACTAATCTCAGATTCTGTTACTTCATATAGAATGGAACTCAGATAGTTCCATTAGAACTTAGACTGTCAGATACAGTCATTTAGTATTAGTTACATCAGTTAGGTCGATCATCACAGTTATGTCAGTTATATCAGTCATCATAACTCACATTATCAGTAGTCAGTTTCAGGACTGTTAGACAAAGTCAATCAGACTAGTTCTTCATAACTCAAACTGTCAGAAATAGTTGTTCATCTATTTGGTATCTCAGTATCAGTAAATTCATGTTGTCAGTATTTAGACTCAGTAGTCAGTATCACCACGAGTTCAGTTATTGTTACTTATGCATGTATGTATTTCACCTCCATATCCTTCAGCATTGTTCATGCATATAAACTCTTTGCATTTAGCCTACCTCACTCGTATACTCAATACATTCAGTCGTACTGATACATTTGTGATATGGTGCTTTCTCCTATGTTACTTCATAGGTTTAGAGGCACGAGTTCTAGAGTAGTAGTAGCATTATAAATTTTTAGCAGTTAGAGTTGGAAGTGAGTCCTCATCTTGCGAGGATGTGATTATTTCTTCATTATTCTATTAGTTAGTTTATTAGACGAAGTTAGTTGGGGACATGTCCCATCAGCTCCTTATTCAGATTACTCAGACAATAAAGGGTTTCAGACTAGATGTAGACTAGCTATCAGACTTAGTTTAGACTTCAGTATTTTTGGTTCTGTTTTGGTATTGTGATACCACCTTATTCAGACGTTATTATTATTAAGATGTTTATCCAGTTTGAACCTTATGGCCTTTCAGTTCATGTTTCTGTATTTTTTAGTATTTTATGAAGTATAGAAGTACAGATATCAGTCATGGGTTAGCTTGTGGTCCTTTGGGGTTATGAGCATTGTGTAGTATTCTGGTTAATAAAATCGAGGCATTATAGAAATTACCCCACTTATGACTTGGCGTTAGATTCTATGGTGTTTGTACTTAAATTATGGCGTCATTTTTTTATGGGGTACATGTTGATATATTTACTAACCATAAAAGTTTGCAGTATGTTTTCTCGTAGAAAGAACTAAATCTCAGATAGAGGCATTGGCTGGAACTGTTAAAGGATTATGACATGAGCCTGCACTATCATCTGGGTAAGGCGAATATGGTGGACGACGCCTTCAACAGGTTATCAATGGGAAGTATTTCTTATGTTGAGGTAGGAAAAAGGGAGATGGTAAAAGATATTCACCAACTTAAAAATCTAGGGGTACGACTTCTAGATTACGAGGACAGAGGAGTAATCGTGCATGAAATAACTAAATCTTCCCTATGTGTAGAAGTTAAAAAGAAGTAGGCTGAAGACCCCATCTTGATGCATATTAAGAACGATGTGGGTCAACAAAAGGTGATGGCATTTAAAATTACGATGATGGTATTTTGAGGTACCAAGGCAGGTTGTGTGTACCAAATATGGATGGTTTGTGATAGAGGATCGTCGATAAGGCTCACACTTTGAGGTATGTGTTTCACCCAGGCTCTACTAAGTTGTACCATGATCTTAAAGCTATATATTGGTGGAATAATATGAAATGTATTGTTGCTGATTTTGTTTCCAAGTGTTTGAATTACCAACAAGTTAAAGTGGAACATTTGAGACCAGGTGACACTTCCCAAGAGATAGTTTTTACTATATGGAAGTGGGAGATGATCAATATGTACTTCATCATGGGACTTTCGCGGTCCCAAAACCAATATGATTCCATTTGGGTAATTGTGGACCGGTTGACCAAGTCAGCTTACTTTCAGTCGGTGAGGACTAACTATTAGGGAGATGGTTATGCCAAGATATACATTGAGGAAATAGTTTGCTTGAATGGGACACCTGTATCCATTATATCCAATCGAGGTACAGAATTCTCTTTGCATTTTTGGCAATCTTTTCAGAGGGGTTTAGGTACCCAAGTGGACCTGAGTACTACATTCAAACCTTAGACCGATGGGCAAGATGAACGCACCATTTAGACCCTAGAAGATATGTTGAAGGCCTGTGTAATTGACTTCAAGGGTAGTTGGGTAGATCATTTATCATTGATAGAGTTCACCTACAATAATAGTTACCATTCCAGCATTAAGATGGCTCCTTTCTAAGCACTTTATGAGAGAAGGTGTAGATCACCGATTGGATGGTATGAAGTGGATAAAACACAGTTTTTTGGGCCTGATCTTGTACATCAGGCAATAGAGAAGGTAAAAATCATTAGAGAACGACTTAATACAACTCAAATTCATTAGAAGTCCTATGCTGATATTAGAAGAAGAGAGTTAGAATTTGAGGTTGGTGATTGGGTATTTCTCAAAGTCTCCTTAATGAAGGGAGTCATGCATTTTGGAAAGAAGGGGAAACTTAGTCCTCGTTTTATTGGACCATACCAGTTTTTGAGAAGGATAGGTGGAGTTGCCTATGAATTAGAATTACCCACGAGTTTACGCTCCGTATATCCTGTGTTCCATATGTCTATGTTGAAAAAGTGTATTAGGGACCATTCCTTGGTGTTGCCTATAGAGGAAATCAATGTGAAAGACTCTTTGACATATGAAGAAGAACGCGTTGCTATTCTGGATCGTCAAGTGCAAAAGTTAAGAAGGAAGGAAATAACTTCGGTTAAGGTGCTGTGGAAAAATCAGAAAGTGGAGAAAGCTACTTGGGAGTCGGAGGACGATATGCGTATGAGATGCCCAAATATTTTTGATCCAATGAATGATAAAAATAAAGGTACAATCCTTGTCTTATTCTTTTTATCTTCTACTCACTGAAATAAATCATGCTTACCTGTGTTCCGTATCATCATTCGGGGATGAATGATCCCAAGAGGGGGATAATGCAATACCCCATAAAAATCTTCTACGTGGTATCTCACCTAGTAGCATGTTTGAGAGGCTAGAAACTTGAAAATTTCCTAAGTGTCAAAAAGGACTTAGTCGTAATTTAAGCTCCTAAACTTGTGTGACCTCTAAATCAATTTATCTAATCTTGAGATATGGATTTTAAGTTATTTCATATTTTGGGGAGTAAAGGGGATGTGTCGGGGAAGTTTTGGATTTTTTGGACATTGTTAGAGGTGAGTTTGGATGTTGGAAACAGTGAACCGATATGAAGTAGATACGCCGCATCGATGGATACGTCGATGAAGCAGTGAACCGATGTGATATCGATGCATCACATCGGTTGGCGCGTTGGTTGCCCAGTTGACATTCTCTTTTAAATTTTGGGCTAGGAGGGGTATATTAATCAATTTCCCTCATCTAAACTCCGCCTTAACACAAAATTAAATTGTTTTTGGGGCTAATGACATCAAAAACTACCTCTCTCTCAAATTAAAAATCCTAGGCTCTTCCCTAAAGATCAAGAAACTTATCCTTAGAAGTCAAGAGTATCAAGAACTTAGTAAAGATTCAGGCTCCGCTTTGTCTCCTAAGTAATCTAAGGTACATGGGGATTTCCTAAACTATATGGTCTTTTGAAAAATACTTTGAATATGGTTTAAAGTTTAGAAATCATAAATATACAAAGAGGTTTTGAGATTTACGTTTACAAGTGTGAATCATGAACTCCTTAATGATATTATTCCTTTGGTCTTGAGGCCTCCCCCTGAAAATTGAACTCTTACTTATATATATGTAAATGCATGTACTTGATGAGTTTAAATGTTAAATTGAGAGCATAGATAATTAAACCCCTCTCGTGTTGCATTACTTATTGACTTCACATGTTAAGTGTTATGAAATTGCATGATTGAAAGTATAAGATAAGTGTTTTAAATGTTGTTATGAACTTGATCTTGTCTGTGAATTGAAGAGAGGGTGTTTTCGTATCTTACAAGATTTTTATAGTTTGTAAATGTTAAAGAAGATTATTGAAAGAATTCCATGGTTTATTACAAGAAAAGTGACCACCATGTGTTTGTGAATTGAAGTTGAGAATCTTTGCCTACGTTTCGTGAATTTTTACTATATGCATCTTTATCTACTATTGGAATAGTTTGGTGGTCAGAAAATAATGCTTTGAAAGAGAAGACTATAACATGATAATGTATGGCTTAGAGATGCGACTTTCAAGTCAACGGTATGACGATACCACATAAATCAATGCCATAACGGAGTAAGAGTTTCAGATTTGATTTCAGAGAATGCATGTTTTAAAAGAGTTAAAAATTGGGCTTAAAGAGGGTTAGGTGGTTGCCCGAATAAGGATTGAGTTCAAATAACTCCTATCTCAAAACTGTGTTTTGCCGATACAGGTTTCATTACGTCCCCAAGAGGGATCATACACTGGCCTAGTGTCCTGTGGTGTATCAGAGACAGAGACTCCAACTTTTGCGGCAAACTTAAGTTGGTTGCTTGATTGCCGAGTCTAGAGCAAATTCCATATAGCCCATAGAATTTCAGAGTTGTAGGATATACCATCTAGCTTAGAAGTAATACAAAGCATCGAGTTGCATTTACATGATTATTTTTAGAGCATTCGAGATGGCCCATGTATTTTGAACTATTTCATGCATAATGTTTTATGACTTGCTCTCACCTATATTATATATGTATAAATTCATTATTTTGAATTTCTCTGCGTACCGGTACAATTGTATTAACCCTCTTATATTTCAGGGTCTGAGGCTCAGTTTAGAGATCTTGCTAAGACGTAGAGCTTTTCAGAAAGAAGAGAAGTGTGTAGTTGGTGAGCCTTTTCTATTCCGAAAGGCCTATTTCTTTTCAGATACTTGTTATTTACTTTGGTTTAGGTCCACTGGGGGCCTTGTCCCAGTTTTAGACAGTTTGATAATTTCACATGTAATAGAGATTTCATAGACTGGAACAAATGTTGTCTAGTTGTTGATTTACTTATTTCCAAAATATTAAACTGAACTCAGAGTATGACCATGATTCCATTTGTTATATTCCACATCGTTTCTTTATTGTTATGGATTGTGTTCATGAGTAACAGTCAGGAAGGGGCACCCGAGCCTATACGGTTCAGGATACTTGTCGTGGCCAGGGTCCCAACTCGGGTCGTGATATTTCCTTTGCTGCCGGAGACTAAGAGGGACACATCGATTTGAATCATATTTGTGGTATGATTATTTTTTTTATTTTTTTATATTTAAAATATTTTCTTGTTTTAAAGTCAAATCCTTACAAATTCATTCATTACATTCTTATTACGTATTTAAGACTTTAAAATTTGGTACTTCTTAAATTTTTCTTATTCTAATGTTTTTATATTTATGTTAGATTTTTCAAATCTTCTTAAAATCAAATTTAGTTGATTTAGAATTCTTAAACTAATGGAAAATTTTTAGTTGTCATTAATTCTGATGACTTCTAATAAGAAAAGGTTTTTTCGGAAGTAATTTAATTAATTTTCGACAATTAAATATTAGGATAAATTCATATTTGTGGTATGATTATTTTTCTTTTTTCTTCCTCTATTTAAAATCTTTTCTTGTTTTTAAATTCAAATCTTTACAATATCATTGACTACATTCTTATTACGTACTTAAAACTTTTAAAATTTGGTACTTCTTAAATTTTTCTTATTAATTCTAACACTTTCATATTTATTTTTAGATTTTTCAAATCTCCTTAAAATCAAATTTAGTTAATTTAGAATTCTTAAACTAACGAAAAAAGTTTTAATTGTCATTAGTTCCGATGACTTCTAATAAGGAAAGATTTTACTATAAATATATTTAATTAATTTTACAACACTTAAATATTAGAAAAAATCCGTAATTCAGATAACTTCTGATAAGGAAAGGTTTTGCCATAAATATATTTAATTAATTTTCAACTCTTAAATATTTGGAAAAAATAATGAAAAGACGATTTTGTCTAAAACAAAGACTTTTAATGAAGGGTAAAAAGTTCAAATAACTTTTCTAAAGCCCTTCACACATTTAATATATTTTATTATATACTCCCTCCATTTCGTATTAGTTGGTCCCTTTATATTTGGCACACCCATTAAGAAAAATATTTATTAGGGGTCTATTCTACCAAAATTTCCTTGTTAATTATGCTTTGAAAATATAAATTTGAATATATACAACTTGTTTAGTCATTTAATGATAAGGGTATTATTGGAAGAACATATTAAAATTCTCTTGATTTCATCAATGGGACAACTAAATTGAAACAAATATTTTTAGAAAGAGGGCCAACTAAAATAAAATGGAGGGAGTATTATATATATATATAGATTATAGATGTAGCTATAGATATATGAAAAACCTAGGACTCTTCTCATTGGTCGAGACAAAAGGTTGTTATGCCTCTGCTACTGTACCCACCAACTTTTTGGCAAAAGTACACACTACAACTGTAATGCTGACTTGCCAAGAGGTACACATAACCACTGAACGAGGTCTCTGGAGATGTGTAGTCATCATCAGAAGTGTCTCCATAGCACTGTAGGGACCGGGTCCCTACGATGGATTGTCTATCAACAAAACTGAGAATTTAACAATTTTTCACTTAATGATAATGACAAACCCATATTGCCGGTTCCCTTAATGCAAGCAGTTGTCGATCTTTTGTATGTCCTCCCAAGACAAATAATACATGTTTCCCCTTAGACACATCTCCTCTTATGTTCCCCCTGAGAACCTGTCAACCTGTCCCCTTCCACAGATACTAATCCTACCATGAAACTCGGGAAAAAAATGGCAAAACCATACTTTGGCAAAACTATTTTGTCATATACCCACTTATTTTTTTTCATTTAATTTTTAGGGTTAGGATTTAAAAAGTGTAAAAACGTTGTAAAAGTGGGGCCCACACGTGGGCCATGGAACCATTTTATCATTTTAACAACTTTAAGAATTTAATATAATACGCCTAACACCCTCAATTTCTTCCAATATTAAATAAAACCTCTTCTCTCCCTCTCCTCTTCAACTTCAACTACTCTCAAGAATTCTCCCAAGCTCCATTTTTAATTTTTTCTTCTTCTCCATCTGCAAAGGACTCGTTTTTGCATTGTAAGGTTAGTTAAAATCAAGTTTCAATTATTTGTAGATCCATTTTATCAATTTTTATTATTAACCATTTCGTAGTGATGTAGTATAGGAATTTTTTCTGAATGTGGTTGATTAAAAAGTTAAAATATGTGAATTTTATACGTAATTAGCTTGATTCCAAAATAATGATTGAGTTTTGATCCGGTAGTTTCGATAGATTTTTTTGTCGATCACGATGTTGAATTTTAAAATTTTAGTTAAGGAATTTTGGTTTAGTTTTGATATATAAACCCTAATCATGTTTATATACCTAAAAAAATGCCTAAAAACAAGAAAGTTGAAATCACGTGTGATTATTTTTGATAGTATATTGTGTTCACTAATCTTGAACACATGAAACATATAGGATTTGGATTTTGGGAGAGGCTTTCACATGGTGTGATGTTAAAGAATCGAATAAATCCACCTCGATCCTATGATTTTATTGTTATATTACTCAACATAGAACAAGATATCTCTAGGCAATACATAAGATTAATTATTTATGCAATTATTTTAGCTAATAACAATAATAATAGTGCCATTATAAGAGAAATTATTTGATTTGATCTGGCCATCTGGGTCATGAGCTAAGTGATCTTCATCGCAGATAATTAATTTGGAAGATTGGGATCTCATATTAGTGAAGTTATAAAGACAACTCCATAACTAATTATATTGTGGTACCCATTTTTTTTATAAGTATAGGATAAAGGATAATATTACCAATGAATATTAAGATATACGATATATGGGGATCAGTTGGCATTAATGTTAATCATAAGACCTCTTGATATATCTGATGAAAAAGTTTGTCATACAAATAAAAACACATCCCATATTCATCTATAAGTAATGGAAAAAAAATCTTTATTTACTTTTGGACTTCCTTTACCAATTCGTCATATTAGCAAACTATTCACTACATGGGAGACAAGCCAATACAAAAGGACATAAACATCAATTATTTTTCTTATGATTATGGTTTATGAATCAGCTTGTGTGTACCCATCTAAAGTCGTGGGGTACATGTTATCTCTCACCAACACAGGTATCGATCACTGAGACCTCATGATTTTGAATCTACTTCATTGACCAATAAGCCACACGGCCACACCCTTGATTGTTGTATCTACCTCATGATTTTGAATCTACTTTATTTATTCAATCTCACTACATCCATGTTACACCATTCCAAATAGAGAATACTAGAATTATACCACATAACATCATTTTTAGGTCATTCTCCATTTCTTCGGCCAAAATTAATTTTTGTTTTAGCTGATCCCTCTCAATTTAGGTGTCTTGTAGCAATACTTTCAAGTGATTTTTCTGCTCTTCGGCTTCTTTGAACAATGTCATGAGAAAATCTTTATTTTTTTTGTATTCTCAGAGCCTTTGTAGTAGATTAAATTTAGTCATGCCATGAAATTTTTATGTCTCGAATCCCAGACTCAATGTTGATGGACTACTTGGAGGTGATACCTCATCAATCCATTTAAAAAACTAGCATGCATCATTATTTTAAAAAAATATAATTACACAATGATTTACATAATTTTAAAAATGACATACACGACTCACCTTCACAATTACACAATTATAAAATTTGTGACCTTAATTTGAGTTCGTGTGTGCTGTCCTCAAGACAACCACATTTTCAAAAGGACAAATTAGCGTCTTTTTAGAATTGGATATTTGAGATGCTTGAGACTTTGTACTATTTTAAAATAAAAATAAAGTGGATGAAATAAAATAATAAGGGGTGGAGGACTTTATATATGAAGTAAAAAGAAATGTTAATATTGAAGGAATACAAAATTAGCCATTTATTACCTTTGGAATAGTAATTGTATTTTTTGAGCTGTTGGTGACACTTAATGACTGTCATCGATCATGACCTATGTCAATCATCAACAAGGTATTAAAGTCTACCATTGACACTCGTAATCGATGAACCTTCAATAACATATTTAAAAAAATAATTAAGTAAAAAATATACTTGTGCTTTGAGGGTCCATCGATTCAACTGGTCTACCGCAGACTAAAACTGTAGGTAGTGCATCGATTGATATCTGGATCATTGGTAGATCTCATAGATGTATATGCATTATTATAGACCCTTACTAGCATGTTGTTTAAAAATGAATAAATAAATAAATAAAAATATAATTTGGAATTCAACACATATGAATGAGTTTAAACAAGTTACATAATTATATTAGAGCTTATACAAATTAAGGGTGTTAAATTAAGGTGTGTGGGGATGGTAGTGGTTGAATAAACAATATTCTAAGAGTAATTTTTGTCAAAGAACAAGTATGTTTTGAGGATGTTGACTATATTTGATGCCTACCCATCCACATACTCGTTCAAGCATCACCCCCAAATCAAAAGAGTATATGGATGGGTAGTCATCAAATACAATCAACATCCTCAAAACATACTTGTGCTTTGACAGACATTACTTTGAGGATGTTGATTGTTCAACCGCTATCCATCCATATAATCCTTCAATCACCACCCCCAATTTGTGTAAGATCTAACTAAATCATGTGACTTATTTAAACTCCTTCATATGTGTAGAAATCCATAATTTATTTATTTTTATTTAATTATTCATTTTTAAACAACATCCAAGTGAGGGTCTATAACAATGTACATAAATCTATGTGATCTACGAACGATCAGGAGAGTAATCGATGCACAACCGATAATGTAAGTCTAAGATAGATCAAAGGAATCAATGGACCCTCAAAGCACAAGTATATTTTTTAAATGGAATTGACATAGGTCAACATCGATGACAGTCTATTAAGTATCACCAACAGTTTAAGATTGTTTGTTTTACTAACAGTTCAACAATTCAAGTGATTATGTGTTTAAATTTTTTAATTTAATTATTTTCTTTCACCACCCCCAAATCATGTGATTATGTGTTTAAAAATTTTTTAATTTAATTATTTTTTTCACCACTGTCAAATCATGTGATTATGTGCTTAAATTGTTTTAATTTTTTTTTTTAAAACTACAAGCTATTGATTGTTCATAGATTCGTATGGTTTACGATCGACTTATAAGTTTGGTCGAGGAGTGACAGTGTCTAAGATTGATGTAGTGCATCAAAAATTATTTGGTGTAGTGTAGATTGATTTGCTTGTCTATGATATACTACTTATGAGATCTAAATTTTTATCACATAATTTTTACTCTTCATGAATTTAATCAACAATCTATAGTTGTATTCATTGAACAAGCATCGCCCTAAACACAATCCTCTAAATTTCTCTTATGTTTGTATATGCCTACCCGTGGCGTGTTCAACACCGCACGTGTGGAATCCAATATACTTGTATATGCAAAATCTGTCCAAGGATTCATACTTACTTACCTGCAACAACCAGCTGCAACCACGAGATACATATTTCACCTTTAACAATTTGGTGTAGCTCTTCTCCATGAAATAATTAACAGACTGTTTCACTGATGCTCCATCTAGTAGCATTTTCAGCTCTTTCTTATTGACAGATATTTGATTATGATAAACATTAATTTCATCAGCGAAGAAATATCTTGGTTGTGATCCCATTTCACAATCTTCTTTCGTATCTTACGAGTCTGATAAAACGTATTCCATATGTATAAAATTATCTTCTGTATTAATTGGATGATCTCCATCGTTCTCATGATCTTTCAAATTGTCGTTGACTATCAGGAGCCTAGGTGGGGGTGGTGATAAGTTTAACGGTTCTTCAAAGGGCCTCTTAACTATATTTATCCTTAAAACAGGCCTAAAGCCATCAGCATTAACATCCACCATGTACAATGACACATGTTTATCTTTATTTATGATTGTACGATGCACATTTTCCCTTGAGTGCATTAGATAACTAATTACCACGTCACTCAGCGCACTATCTAGATCCCCCTCTCCATTACACTTGCAACCAACTCATTGTATGAACCATTGTGGAGAACCACAATGGGCAATGTCAACTTACTAAAAGATTTTCATTTCCAACATTTGGGAGTCTCTTCCCATTCTCCCATGAAATCATTAGAAATCAAAATTAATAAATTCTGCAATAGATATCCTAGAATTAAGCTTTGGCCGATGGTAGATTATGCTGAGGGTCTATGTCGGGATATATGCACAATCAATAACTGGTCGATGACTGGAAAGATATCCATACAAAAATCTTGAAATTGTAAATATTACTTCTAATCAATGATCGTTGGGTTTATGGAATAGAGAAATAAATTTGGAGTCGTCTGAGCTACTGTAACGTACTTTCTAAAGAGGTTTTGAGTAATGTTAGTGATTTAAAGCTTTTTAACAATGGTGGAAAGTGTGTTTGAGAATATAGCAAACAAATGGGATAAAAATGGATGCAATGGACAACTTATGATATTTGTGGATTGATTTAGAGCTGATCACCAAAAAATAATGTCGGAATCAGAGCTTTTTGGATGGAAACGGAAACTTTTATTTTAAGCTTTTGGATTTTTTTAATTACTTTTAGCAACCCAATATATTTTATATATAATTATGAATGATGGAGTTGGTTGAAGTGTATTATTAGAAACTTGTAGATGAATTTATTAAGTTAAAAATATTGAGTTAAAGTGTATTATTATAAAACTTGTGGGTGAATTTGTTGATTTGAAAAAGTTATTGATGATGTGGATTAAAGTGGGTATATGACAAATTTTTAAAAACTTATGTCTAAATGGTAAAATAGTTTTCAAAAGTGTCTTTTGACATGAAAGCCGATGAAATTCATACCTATTAGTAGTAATCTTATAGATTTTATTTCTATACAAAGAGCATGTTACAGAGATGATTGTTGTTATTGGTTAAGAAAACTATTATACCAAGGTAAAATGTAATATAACTTTGTTAGTGCCTTTATTCCAGTATTTTTGGGATGAAAACATATGACTTGTTTATAGGCCAAAAACCATTAAATAGGGAGGAAGGACCCTGAATGCCTGACACATGGACGACTATCCAAGAAGGACATGACCTAACACAAAAGCCGAAACATCAGAAGAGGCCTGCCACTTCCCAAAATTGAAAGGTCCGGATATCAAGGGGATTATTTCAGCTACTCCCTTAATCAATAAATGGGGCAAGTTAGGGTGCCGAATCATGTGAGGAGAAAAAACACCAAGGAAGGATGACAAAGGACTGCCTTATAACAGAATGAGAGATAAATGGAATATGATCATGGATATGAGATTTCATTCTCAGGGTTTGCTTTATGAAGTTCCTTGAAAAATCCATTACTCGGCCTTTGGATTGGTATACTTTGAATAACAAATCCCTTGTGGGTAGGAGAAGCTAATGTATTACTCCCTTATCTCCGTATTCTAATGTGATGGTGCAAGATCTTTGGAATTTCTAAAGCTAAAATGCAATTCCAATCTCTAAGCTTGTTACGGAGGTTTCCTTGCGTAGTGCGCTCCCAATTTTCCACTATTCGACAAATTCGATTGCACTGATAACTCCATTAAAATATTTAGCTAACTACTCCACTGAAAAGATTATTTCTCCTATTGACGACGTGTCTCTATCCAAAAAAATAAGTACCCCTACCATATGATGCATTTATATGAGAGGTGATAAAAGCCCAATCTTGTCAGATGTGAGTCACATCTTTAGTTCTCCCCAAAGGGAAAAGAGGACCAAGCTTAGATAAGTTTTTTGTCTGTTAGGCACATGCATCTCTGTTTGCTCTAAAGGCATACTTTGAATAGCTGGTCTTGCCCCTCAATGTCAAGCCTAACTCAAAAACTAACACAAATATAGTGGCTAAGAGACCTACCCGGAAAAGTTTCAACTGAAGATTGTCTCGTCATCAATCAAATAAGACCTGAGGAAAACCTGAGATATTTTGACATAGACAATACGAAAAGGATTAGAATAATTGAGATGAAAATGAAAAAACTCTTTTGGATAAATCATGCGAAGGCTGAGATGAAGGCAACGTCCAATGAGGTGAGCGAAACATTGGTTGCACAAGTACGACTTTGTGTCTTTTTCATCTTTTTCCCATAATAGAGTATTGCTCCCAAAAGACAGAGGGACCATCTACATAGGGTTAAAAATCTTATAAAATATGAGCCATCTTGGGCTAGTTGTGTAACATCTGAACTTTCAGGCTAAAAATTTAGACCGCTCTATATGACGTGAATCTAACAAATTTGTCTATATTTGTAATACCCCCAAAATTCAAACCCATGTTAGCATCATGTTACAAGATCATACATAGTAAATTATGGTTCTTTTATAGTTTTACGAGTTAGTTTGATGTATATTAAGGTCTCAAATAACTCCCAGTTACTAGGCAAATCAAAATATCCCTTACCGATTGAATTATTGAGAAGAATATCGCTATAGTCAACTTCAAATGAGCATATATTTTTCTATACTGAGAATTTCCCATATCAAGACCCACTAAATAGTAGGAAATTAAATTATCTTTCCATAGATACCAATTTCTCCCAAATTCGATACTCGGGTGAGAAGTTATGGCACTTTTAGTGCAGAATAGTAGTCCAATGCGATAAGGCCGCGTCACGGTGATGGCCAAATTCATGTTTGTAATTTTCTAGTGGGCCATCACTCTAAGCCCCACTTCACACCGATGTGCTATTTTGTGTTTGTCCTTTTCTAGTGGATTGTCACGATAGCGCCGTGTCGCGCCAAGGGCCAACTTTGTGTTCAGTGGGGTACCGCGATGTCGCTACATCGCGCCAAGGTTCCATTTTGGGATGGTCCTATTTTCTAGTGACCCAACACGATTTCACCGCATCGCATCGGGTGTCAAAATCAGGATTGTGAGTTTAGTTCTGTGTTTGTAATTTCCAAAGGCATTTAAGTCCTTTTCCCTTACCCCATTCAGTCCAAACATGGGATTTAAGTCCCAAAGAGCACTAATTGCTCATTATTTTAACAATTTACTCAAATTAAAGTAGCTCTCTTTCAATAACAAACCCTATCCTTCAAAATTCAAGATCAAATCTCAAGAATTCACCATCAATTCTCACAAATTCATTAACCCAGGTATGTTAAGTGTTCATCTATGGGTTTATTTCACCCATGGAGACCGAATATCAAATTTTAAATTCAAAGATGTGATATTTACAAGATATTATGATTTTAAATTGTGATTTTAACCATAAACTCACATGAATTGTAATTCTACACCATGTTTCCATGAAATTTTCATTGTTATTCAACCCCACATATTTTAATAATGTTATTCGCTGATTTAATTCATAATTAGTGATGTTGATGTTGAAATCATGCTATTTATACAAGCTTTAAACTATTCCCATGCTTAGCTTGCACTATGAACATCAAGTGTTTGATGAAATGCCTACAAGAATGAATTTTGTATAATACTTCGATATTATGTCCCCAAAGTTTTAGTACTATGTAGCTATTATTGCTCTCGAGTCTTGGGGGTTATGAATACCCAAAAACATAGTTTTTTTACTTAGTCTCAGTATCTTCAAAATAGTTTCAAAATATGCTATGAGCATTATCAGTTCAGTCAGTTATCATAATTAGTAAATTTTAGAACAATTCAGTATTCTGAGTTAGTTCAGTTGGGAGTAGGATTTAGCATCGAATGAACCCAGGGATGAGGGCTCACCTGCCAGTTGAGGATGCAAACTTATTAGTAGTCTCTTCCTTCTAGAACTACGTATCCAACATAGGTTAAGATGTCAGCCTGCCAGTTGAGGGTTGATCTCATACGGGTACTTGCCAATTGAGGGTAATCCTTAGTCCTTCAGAATAACATTTTAATAAATTCACATAGCCAGTGTTACTACCCGTGGTACTTACTGATATCCTTCCAACTGAGGTCATATGTTGGACCCCAAATTGCTTATTTAGGGCATTTCAGTTAGATGATAGTCCCCACAGTATCAATCTAGTAATCAGCTTAGTAATTTAATTTCAGTTACTTGACAATAGCATACAGATATTTGTAATTCAATTATGAAATTTTAGTATTTCAGTTTATAGATTATCTTCGACACGTATTTTATGCTTGGTCATGCATCCATCAGTATTTACAGATTTTACGTATCTTCAATATTTACAAATTTCATGCATTCTATTTAGTATTTCATGCTATTTATTTAGTCAGTTACTATTTATGCACATAAAATCATGTATATTAGCCTACCTCATTTAGCATACCACTATATTCAAAGTACTGATCGCATACTTTTTTCTTACATTATGATGTATTATATCATAGGTTTGGATGCTTAGTTCCCAGATCACACTTAGACCTTCCAGATTATCAGCCGTAGCAGTGGTGAGTCCTCATATTTCGAGGACAGGCTATATTTACATTCATGTTTTTAGTTTATTAGTTATTTGGAGTTAGTTGGGGCTTCTCCCATTAATTCATATTCAGTCAATCTTAGAGGCTTTTGAACACTTTAGACAGTCAGTCAATTTATCTTTATTTTATAAGTTTCAGCCATTGTTTTTAGACAACATTTGTTTCCAAATTCATTATCTAGTATTGTTTTTAGTTGCTAAATCCTTATGGCTTATCAATTGTTCTTTCACATATGTTATTATATTATATGGTTCTCATAGCAAGTACCAACTCATGGGTTATCTTATGGTCTCTCAGGACTGTAAGCACCATGTGGCGCCCTGGGTGTACTCTCATGGCATTATAATATTTAGGTGTAAAGGTCATATCTTAAGTGTAAGAAGGGTGTTGGATATGAATTAGGGTCATAGAAAACACCAACATGAAGTTGAACTAAATGTTCATTTAACGATTAAGTTTTCGTATAGTTTCGTACAAGGATTGACTTCAAACAAGCATTTCTCCAAGAATAAGTAGATTTACATTACCTATTACCTATCAGATTAAAGGTTTTGAGTCTTATTTTCAATGTCATCAATCATTCGTCAATTTGAGTTTCGTGAAAATGTTGTTCTCATTTTACTTGGCATTGCAGGGCTAGTAACCAACAACATGCTAGGAGGGGCATTTTGGTGTGAGTTTTTTTATATTTACCCCTACATGATTTAAACCCTTTTAACCATCATCTTTTAGAAATTTTTTTATAACCCAACATCTCTTTCCTTCTCATCGAACATATGTAACACCCCAAGTTGTACCCCAGATGCTACACTATGCTAGTGACCCCGAAAGACCACCAGATAACCCATGGCTGGTACCTGTTGTGAGCACTAAATAATAATAACACCGCAATACTAATATTACTAAAATAAATATGGAAGGTAGACTGAAATCACAATAAGGTTCATAACTAGAAACAAATTTTGAATACTGAAATATTTGTCTAAAATACTCTAGTCTAAAAGCCTCTAACTGTCTGAACCTATGATATAAGATATCATAGCGCAAAACAAAGTATGCATCAGTACTTTGAATGTACTGATATACTAAGTGAGGTATGATGATATGCATGGGTTCTTATGCATGAATAATAACTAACTGAGTAACATGAACATAATTGAATAAGAAACATACATGAATACATAAACTATAACTGAGATCATGTTAACACTGGTTGTTGAGTGATGAATACTGATTAACTGATATCTTAGTTTACTGATAATATAATACTAATAACTGAGCAACTATTTCTGACAGTCTTGATTGATAATCGGGTGACTATTTCTGACAGTCTTGATTCTATAGAACCGAACTGAGTTCTATACTGAGCTGGGTGACTGTATCTGACAGTCCTAAATTAGTGGAATTGAACTGAGTTCTATACTGAGACTAAAACTAAAACTGTGGGAGGTAATCATCTAACCAACATGCCCCTCTCTGAATGGATTGGGGTCCAACATGTAACCCCAGTTGGAAGGGTGTCAGTACCATGGCACGAGTAAAGACAAGCATGGTTTAACCCTCTCTAATAGGAATCTCTTTCATCAACCCTCACTAGCAGGAAAACTCAAATGAGAAGTATCAACCCTAGTCTGGCAGAAAGATATCTCAACCTATGCTATCTGTGTAGTTCTGTAATGCAGGGATTGCTACGAAGGATCAAACCCTATACTGGCAGGAATGTCGCCATCCTTGGGTTCACTCGGTGCTGAATCCTACTCCTAAATGAATAGAAACTGAACTGATTTTTAGTCCATACTAGGCTTGACTGAACTATTACTGATCGTACTGTCTAATTGAACTGAACTGAGTTCACTGGATTTCACTAATAGATGGAGTACTAATAAATCTAGTTAATTGACTGAGTTCATTGAGTTCTGAACTAAATATTAAACTGAGACTGATTACTGAGTACTACTGTGCGTAACACTACTTAGACCATTCTGTAACTATTGTAGCTCTAGGTAAACAGATAAATTTTTAGGTATTGAATACCCCCAGGACTCGATAACATGAAAAGTAAACTAGAGTAAACTTGAAAAGCATAACACTGTGCACTTGTTCATAACCCATCCATAGGGACATTTTATCAAACACTTGTAAGGCATAAGTTTACACCTATACTAGCATGGCATGATTTTTTCCCAATTTAGTTCACATGAGCATTTTAACAAACACATAGGGAGAACAACTATGCACATGATACTAAAACAACATGTAGGCATCATAACATAAATTCTCAAATTCATAAACTCAATGGATTTAACATGAATTCACATGATACTACATATATGATAATCAATTCCATATGAATCTTGTAATAAATCATGGATTAGAAACTCAATTAACATTTTAATCATGAATACACTTAAACCCAATTATGGAAATCATGAAATCAATCTATTTGAAGTTTAAAAAAGTTTCTTGGACTCCAAGGGAGGAAGGAACCCTTGGATGAACACTTAACATACCTTAATGCTTGAATTCTTAAAGATTGATGGTGAAATTCTTGAGATTTGAATCTTGAATAGAAAGTCCTAGGGTTTGTTCTTGAGTAATTTTGAGAGAGAATAGTGTAATTTTATGAAGGGGAGCTGAATTTCATGTTTTTGGGGATGAAAAGTCGTGGGAAGATGACCCAAATACCCCTGAAGATGCGGCTTTTTAATGACTAAAAACTGGCCTAGCGATGAGCAGACCGATATGCTGCGTCAAAAAGATCAACGTAATATCTGACGTACCGCATTGAGTCTGCTTCGATTGACTGGAAATTACACTGGGAGTTGGGAAAAAATATTCATCGATACGATAGGAGATGCGGCACGTCTAGATTGCATTGATACAATGGTTTGGACTCCCAAACGTGCTTCAAACGATGTTCGAAAAATCTAAAACTCATCCGAGAACACCTACTGATGTTCCTGATCATGAAGCAACTTAAAGATCGACATTTAATGGTCGTAAGGGCCGCAAAATAAGATCTCCAATCATGAAGGTTAAAATAACTCTAAGTATGAATACTTAGCTAAACTTTTCTAAGTCTGGGACCCCTCAACAAGCTTTAAAGGACTGAATTAAGCTTAGATTTTGTGGGGTCTTACAATATCTCTCCTTTGGGAACATTCATCCTCGATATTACTGAATTTACATGATAATTCACATATGATAATCAATGGCTTCAACATGAATTCACATGATAATACACATATGATAATCAATTCCACATGAATCTTATAATAAACCATGGATTAGAAACCCAATTAACATTATAATCATAAATACCCTTAAACCTAATCGTGGGAATCATGAAATCAATCTACTTGAAGTTTAAAAGAGTTTCTTGGACTCCAAGGGCAGAACGAACCCTTGGATGAACACTTCACATACCTTAATGCTTGAATTCTTAAAGATTGATGGCGAAATTCTTGAAATGGCCTAAATACCCCCAAAAATGCGGTTTTTTAATGACTAAAAACTGCCTAGTGATGCGCAGACTGACACTCCACATCAAAGGGATCAATGCTATGGCCAACGAACTACATCGAGTTTGCATCAATTCACTAAAAATTGTACTAGGAGCGGGAGAAAATATTTATCGATATGATAGGTGATGCAGTGCACTGAGATCACATCGATACACTAGTTTGGACTTCTAAACTTCTTTAAACGATGTTTGATAAATCCAAAACTCGTCCAAGAACACCTACTGATATTCCTGATCATGAAGAAACTTAAAGATCGGCATTTAATGGTCTTAAGGGTGGCAAAACAAGATCGCCAACCATGAAGGCTAAAATAACTCAAAGTATAAATACTTAGCTAAAATTTTCTAAGTCTATGTAACACTCCGATGTCTTCTTAGATAAATTCTATCCATGGAAAGTCTAAGCATTAGCTTCTAGAATGATCTAAATTAATTTTTATATGGAATTTCCTACATTTCAATCTTTCATTATGTAGATGACTGAATTAGCTTTCCAACAATATAAGATTCATCCAAAACGGACCCTCAGTGAAGAAGTTATGAATAATTTATAGTTCCAGTCGTAAACATCGTCATATTCTAGTGGGGCTCCGCGATGGTGGCGCATCGTGGAGGAACCCAATTTCCCACTCGTCAAATTCCAGTGGACCATCGCGATGGTGGCATGTTGCGGTGGTACCCGAAATTGTTTTTTTCAGTTTGATTTTTTGGTTCCGTTTAGGAGTCATTGAGGGTAATTTTGAATTTTTCCTAAACTTTAAAACCGTCCAAACAAAGGATTTAGGGTATGTTTGAGCAACTTAATCCTATTTTGATCAAAATCATCAAGAATCCTCTCTAGGATTTCAAAATAAAAACCCAAGTTGTTCAAGATTCAACCGTAGGTTTCAAAGTTGATCGCATATTTGGAATTCCCAAGTCGTAGGCTTCAATAAGTACCTATTGTCTTCCTAATTCAAAGGGGTTTTTCCTAAAATCTCATGGGCATAGAAAACATCTTTTAAGAATGGGGTTTTGAGGTTTGTGAATATAATCATGTTTTAGAAGTTTTGAGGGTATTGTTTTGGTCTTTAGGCCTTTCCCCTAAATTGATTTGAAATTATGTATATATGTACGTATGTGTTCAAGAATGGTTATTCAATTGAGAGCATGAATTATAATGAATCCCTCTTTTGTTATGAGTTTTCTCATCTTCGTATGATATAAATTATTTTAAATGCATTTTGAAGAGCATGATATAAAATACTTTGGCTTTTTCTATGTTTTGAATATGCTTTTTGAATACGAAAGAGAGGGTTGTGAATGTTGAATATACATATAATGAAAGAGTACATGATTTTTCCAAAACCACATGACCACCATATGTTTGATGAGAGTTTTTGCATGGGTTTGACTTGAGTTTTTGGAACATGAAATCTTTTATGCAAATTATATATTTTGGGTGGTCTGAAACTAAATTTTTATGAAAGATCATGCTTATTGCATTATGGCTTAGAAATAGAACTTGCAAGTCTTGGTGTGACGACACTAACTCAGAAAATGCCATGATAAATTCAGAACAGAATAGAATGCATGTTTGAAATTAGATTTACAAATTTTGTGATTAGAATGTTGCATGATTAGAAATGGTAAAAAATTAGGCAGAAAGAGATGTTAGGTGGTTCTCCGAAGAAGGCATGAGTCCAGATGCTTACTGTTCGAAATTATGATTTGCCGATCCAGGTATATCTTGTATTACGCTAGCCTAGTGCCATGTGGCATATTTGAATTAGAGACTCCAACCCTTGTGGCATTGTCAGTTTGGAGGCTTCCCCGCCTAGTCAATGGTGGATTCCATATAGCCCATGGAATATTAGAAAATGTAGGGGATTGCCACCTAACTCAGAAGTAATACAAAGATCAGAAACTATTTTGACAAGAATGATTTATGATTACTCGAATGATGCCCATGTTTTTTCAGAAACAATTTTATGCATGACATTTGATGAAAAATTGTTCTTATCTATTTTATATATATGTTCAAGTACTCTATTTTGGATTGCTTTGCGTTCCAGTACTTTTGTGTTGACCCCCCTTCCTCCAGGTTTTAAGGCACAGTCTAGAGGTCCAGATAAACAGTAGATATTTTAGATCACAGATCAGATTGTGCAGTGGTGAGCCTTCTATAATCCAGAAGTCCTGGTTATTTCATATAATTATCTTTAGTTCTATTATGGTCAACTGGGGGTCTTGTCCCTATTTTCAGACAGTTTGTTTGGTCCATAGTAGAGATTTCACAGACTAAGTCAGACATTATTATTCAGATATATCTTTGATTTCAGTTTTCTATTTTATGATCACATTCAGGTTGACCATGTTTTCGTAGTATTGTGAATCTTCCGTATTTCTTTTATCATAGTAATTATGTGCATGATTACCAGATAGATAGGGTTTTTTCAGGCCTTCATGGTTCGGAATGCTCGTCAAGGCCAGGGCTCCGGTTTGGGTCATGAAAAACTTGATATCAAAGTACGATTCATGATCCCAAGGTGTCTGCAAAATTGCATCGGGTAGAGTCTTATTTATGGGTGTGTAGTGCGCCATACTTATAAGCAGGAGACTACTAGGCATTTAGGAAATGTTTCCCTTCTTTGTGATTTTGTTCGTGCTTTAGAGTTAAGTCTGTTCCTAATCAGTGATTTTTTGTCTTAGAGAAATAATAGTCAAGCCTTCTCATCGCAATATTAATTAGAGTGCTTAGAATGATGAAGTCCGTCCCACTCATGGGATGAGGACACATAATAGAGCTCCCACTCCAGACCCTGTCCCTACTCTAGGAGTCCTGACCAGTCTACCTCAGGCTCTACGAAAGAATGTTAACCATCCTCTGACTGCTCAGAGGGATATTTTGAATGCAAAATTTAGACAATCTATTCATATGCTGACACAGTTGGTGGCTAATCAGGCCCAACAATTAGAAGATGTTAGGTCTGTACCTGTTACATCTGAAGCTACTAGGGTGGGTTAGTTCATGAAAATGAACCCGCCTAAGTTTACTGGCACTAAAGTAGAAGAGAAACTGCAAGAGTTCATAGACGAAATAGAGAAGATTTCTAGAGTGATGCATGTGGATCAGGTGGAAGGTGTTGAGCTAGTGGCTTATCATCTAAAGGATGTAGTGAACCAATGGTATAATGAGTGGATAGGAAATTATGTGGCACCTAGAGGTCACTCTATCTCTTATCTTAGAGCCCAAAATCTCATCTCTAGAGGTTGTATATACCATCTAATCTGAGTAAAAGATTCCAGGGTTAAAAGTCTTCCTCTTCAGTCATTCCCTATAGTGAATGAGTTTCCAGAAGTCTTTCCTGAAGATCTCCCAAGGATACCACCTGATAGAGAGATAAATTTTGGCATTGATCTATTGCCAGACACTCGTCCTATTTCTATTCTGCCATATAGAATGGATTCTAAGGAACTGAAGGAGTTAAAAAAAATAGCTCGTAGACCTTCTAGACAAAGGCTTTATTTATTCTAGTGTTTTCCCATGGGGTGCACCCATACTTTTCATGCGAAAGAAGGATGGGTCCCTTCGTATGTGCATAGACTACCGCTAGTTGAATAAGGTTCCTATTAAAAACAAATATCCTCTTCCTAGAATTGATGATTTTTTTTACCAGCTTCAGGGTGCTAAGTGTTTTTTGAAAATAGACCTTCGTTCGGGCTATCATCAGTTGAAGGTTAGGGAGTCAGACATTCCCAAAATAGCCTTCTGAACTCAATATGGTCACTATGAGTTCTTAGTTATGTCCTTCAGGTTGACTAACGCCCCTGCAGCCTTCATGGATCTTATGAATAGGGTGTTCCATCAATTTCTAGATTTTTTTGTCATAGTGTTCATTGACGGTATTCTGATCTATTCTAAAAGTGAGGAAGACCATGCCAATCACCTCCGAATTATCCTTCAGACCCTTAAGGATCATCAGTTATATGCTAAGTTCCCTAAATGTGAATTCTGGCTGAATGCTATTACCTTCTTGGGGCATATTGTATCTAGTGACGAGATTAGAGTGGATCCCTAAAAGATTGAGGTAGTGGGAAAATGGACCAGACTCACGACTCTAACCGATATTCAAAGCTTCTTCAGTTTGGTGGGTTATTACAAAAGGTTCGTAAAGAGTTTTTCTTCCATAGCTGCTCCTCTCACTAAATTGACTCAAAAAAGGTAAAGTTTATATGGTCTAACTTGTGTGAAATTAGTTTTGAGAAGTTGAAAGAAAAGATGACTACTGCTCCTATTGTGACTCTTCCCGAGGGTGTAGATAGTTTTATGGTATACTGTGATGCATCCCGTGTGGGACTTGGTTGTGTATTGATACAACATGGTAAGGTAGTAGCTTATGCATCTAAGCAGTTAAAGGTACATGAGCGAAACTACCCCACTCATTACTTGGAGTTAGCAGCTGTGGTGTTTGTACTTAGAATCTGGAGGCATTATCTCTATGGAGTGTATGTTGATATTTATACTGACCATAAAATTTTGCAGTATGTTTTCTCGCAGAAAGAATTAAACCTCCGGCAGACGCGTTGATAGACCTTTTGAAAGACTAAGATATGAGCCTGGATTACCATCCATGCAAGGAAAATATTATAGCCGATGCTCTCAGTAGGTTGTCTACGGACAGCTTTTCTCATGTTGAAGATGGGAAGAGAGAGATAGTAAAGGATATTAACCATCTTACAAATTGGGGAGTGCGACTCTTAGATTTTGAAGATGGAAGGGTGAAGATAGCTAAGTCATCCCTTTGTGCTGAAGTCAGAGAAACAGGTTGAAGATCCCATCTTGATGCAAATCAAGAAAGATGTAGGTCAACAAAAGGTAATGTCATTTAAAATTGGTGGTGATGGTATTCTGAGATATCAGGGTAGGTTATGCATCTCGAATGTTGATGGACTACAGGAAAGAATCCTTGATGAAGTACACACTTTGAGGTATGTTGTTGACTCGGGCTCTACTAAGATGTACCATTATCTAAAAAATTTGTATTAGTGGAATAACATGAAATGTGATATAGCTGATTTTGTTTCCAAGTGTTTGAACTATCAGCAAGTGAAGGTAGAATATTTGAGGCCAGGAGGTACTTCCCAAGAGATAGCTCTGCCTTTATGGAAGTGGGAGATAATAAATATGGACTTCATTATAGGACTTCCGAAGTCCCGAAACTAGTATGATTCTATATGGGTAATTGTAGATAGGCTGACAAAGTCAACACACTTTTTGGCTGTCAGGACTAACTATTCAGGAGAGGATTATGCTAAGTTGTTCATAGCAGAAATAGTTCATTTTCATGGGGTACCTGTGTCAATTATATCTGACCGAGGTACGCAGTTTTCTTCTCAATTTTGGAGATCTTTTCAGAGAGGTTTAGGTACCCAAGTAAACCTAAGTACTGCTTTTCACCCCCAAATAGATGGGCAAGAGGAACGCACCATCTAGACCCTTGAGGATATGTTAAGGGCTTGTGTGATTGATTTTAAAGGTAGTTGAGTGGAGCACTTGCCATTGATAGAGTTCGCGTATAATAATAGTTTCCATTCCAGTATTAAGATGGCGCCATTTGAGCCATCGTATGGGAGAAGATGTAGGTCACCAATAAGGTGGTACGAAGTGGATGAGATGCAGATGTTTGGGCCTGATCTTGTTTATTAGGCAATGGAAGATGTGACGCTTATTAGAGAATGACTTAAGACAGCTTAGAGTCATCAAAAATCCTATGCCGATATTAAATGGAGAGAGTTAGAGTTTGAGGTTGGAGATTGGGTATTTCTTAAGGTTTATCCCATGAAGGGAGTTATGTGATTTAGGAAGAAGGGTAAGCTGAGTCCTCGCTATATAGGACCATACCAGATTATGAGAAGAATAGGTGAAGGTTCGTATGAATTAGAGTTTCTTGCAAGTTTGGGTTCTGTCCATTCGATATTTCATATATTCAGGCTAAAGAAGTGCATTGGAGATCATTCGTTAGTAGTACCCATTGATGAAATCAAGCTGACAGAATCCTTGTCCATGACGAAGAGCCGGTAGCAATTTTCGATTGCCAAGTTAGAAAGTTGAGAAGCAAAGAGATTGTTTCGATTAAAGTGTTATGGAGAAATCAGAAAGTCCAAGAAGCAACTTGGGAATAAGAAGATGATATGAGAGATAGATACCCAAATTTATTTGATCCAGTGAATAAAGTGATGGAAGGTACAATCTTTGTCCTTTTCTTTCCTTGCCTTTGTTTGCTCGAAATCGTGCTTGTCTATTTTCCGCATCATCATTTGGGGACGAATGATCCCAAGGGGAGATATTGTAACACTTAACATTTTCTTAGTTAAATTCCGTCCATGAAAAGTCTAAGCATTAGCTTCTAGAATGATCTAAATTAATTTTCATGTGGAATTTCCTATATTTCAACCTTTCATTACGTAGATTACTAAATTAGCTTTTCAACGATATAAGATTCGTCCAAAACGGACCCTCGATGAAAAAGTTATGAATAATTTATAGTTCCATTTATAAACATCATCATTTTGGTGTCTAGCGCATTACGGAGAGGGTCAAATTGACAATCGTCAAATTCCAGTGGGGCTCCACGATGGTGGCGCATCGCGGAGGCACCCAATTCCCACTCGTTAAATTCCAATGGACCACCGCGATTGTGGCGCGTCGTAGTGGCACCCGAAATTGGGTTTTTTAGTTCAAATTTTTTATTCCATTTAGGAGTCATTAGTGGTAATTTTGAATTTTCCCTAACCTTTAAAACCGTTCAAACAAAGGATATAGGGTATGTTTGAGCAACTTAACCCTATTTTCATCAAAATCATCAAGGATCCTCTCTAGGGTTTCAAAATAAAAACCTAAGTAGTTCAAGATTCAACCGTAGGTTTTGAAGTTGATCACATATTTGGAATCCCCAGGTCGTAGGCTTCAATAAGCACATATTGTCTTCCTAATTTGAGGTACGCGGGGTTTTTCCTAAAATCTCATGGGCATAGAAATCATGTTTTAAGAATGGGGTTTTGAAGTTTATGAATATAATTATGTTTTAGAAGTTTTGACGATATTATTTTGGTCTTTAGGCCTTTCCCCCAAATTGATTTGAAATTATGTATATATGTACGTATGTGTTCAAGAATGGTTATTCAATTGAGAGCATGAATTATAATGAATCCCTCTCTTGTTATGAGTTTCTCATCTTCGTATGATATAAATTGTTTTGAATGCATTTTGAAGAGCATGATATGAAATACTTTGGATTTTGCTATGTTTTGAATACGAAAGAGAGGGTTGTGAATGTTGAATATACATATAATGAAAGAGTGCATGGTTTCGCCAAAAGCATGTGACAACCATATGTTTGATGAGAGTTTTTGCATGGTTTTGACTTGAGTTTTCGAAACATGAAATCTTTTATGCAAATTACATGTTTTGGGTGGTCTGAAACTACATTTTTATGAAAGATTATGCTTATTGCATTATGGCTTAGAAATAGAACTTGCAAGTCTTGGTGTGATGACACCAACTCAGAATATGCCATGATAAATTCAGAATAGAATAGAATGCATATTTGGAATCAGATTTACAGATTTTGTGATTAGAATATTGCATGATAGGAAAAGGTAAAAAATTGGGCAGAAAGAGATGTTAGGTGGTTCCCCGAAGAAGGCACGAGTCCAGATAGTCATTGCCTGAAACTGTAATTTGCCAATCCGGATATATCTTATATTATGCTGGCCTAGTGTCATATGGCATATTAGAATCAGATACTCCAATTCTTGCGGCACACTTTGGTTGGAGGCTTCCCCGCTGAGTCAATGGCTGATTCCATATAGCCTGTGGAATACCAGAAAATGTAGTAGAGTTCCACCTAACTCAGAAGAAATACAAAGATCAGAAACTGTTTTGACAAGAATGATTTATGATTACTTGAATGATTCCCATGTGTTTCCAGAAACTATTTTATGCATGACGTTTGATGAAAAATTGCTCTCATCTATTTTATATATATGTTCAAGTACTCTATTTTGGATTTCTTCGCATGCCAGTACTTTTGTGCTGACCTGCCCCCTCCCTCCAGGTTCTGAGGCACTGTCTAGGGGTCCAGATAAATAGTAGATATTTCAGATCACAGATCAGATTATGCAGTGGTGAACCTTCTATGATCTAGAAGGCCTGGTTATTTTAGATAATTATCTTTAGTTCTATTTTGATCAACTAGGGGCCTTGTCCCAGTTTTCAGACAGTTTGTTTGGACCATAGTAGAGATTTCACAGACTGAGTTAGACATTATTATTCAGATGTCCTGGATTTCAGTTTTTAGTGTTATGATCATATTCAGGTTTACCATGTTTCCTTAGTATTGTGAACTTCCGCATTTCTTTTATTATCTGAATTATGTACATGATTACCAGATACATAGGGGTATTTCGGGTCTTCATGGTTCGAAATGCTCATCACGGCCAGGGCTCCGATTCGGGTCATGACAGTCTGGGACCCCTCAATAAGCTTTAATGGACTGGATTAAGCTAAGGATTTTGTGGGGTCCTAAAATATATCTCCCTTGGGAACATTCATCCTTGAATCAGACTGTTTATAATGGGAGAACTAATAAAGTGAAAGTATATACTAGACATCCACAATTGAAGCATGATTTAATGGCTAAGACTACTGATATACTGAATTATTATACTGAACATGCATAACTGATGTATGATTTCATAACTGATATTACTGATGAGCTGAGTTTGTATACTGAACATGCATAACTGTTGAATGAGTATATAACTGAACTGATTAATGAATGTGTGACTAAGTATGCAACATTACTTGATTTCAAGTTGGTAACTACATCTAAACATGAAACTGAGTAATTTAAGGGAAATTGTAACCTTGAGTTGAGTCTGAGTTTATGTAGAAGAGGTGAAAATACTTGGTCCGCATATCTTCTTCTGCTTCCTAAGTAGCTCCCTTAATGGAATGATTCTGCCAAATAACTTTGACTAGAGGGACTTCTTTGTTCCTCAGTCTACAAATCTGATAATAAAGGATTTCGACTAGAATTTTATCATAGGAAAGGTTGTTTTGAACATCTATACCCTCTACAGGGACTACAACTGCCGGGTCACCTATGCATTTCTTTAGCAAGGAGACATGAAACACTGGGTGCACTGAAGCTAAGTTTGTAGGCAACTTAAGTTCGTAAGGTACCTTTCCAAAATGGATAAGAATTCTGTAAGGACCGACATATCGGGGACTGAGATTCCCCTTCTTGCCAAAACTCTTCATTCCTTTTATAGGAGAGATTTTCAAATACACAAAGTCACCAATCTGAAACTCGAGATCCTTTTTGGGCACGTCAACATATGATTTACGTCAGCTCTGAGTTGTCTTAAGCCTTTTCCTGGTCAACTCAACTTTTTCAAAGGTATCAAATACCAAATTAGGCCCCACTACTATAGCCTCACCCACTTCAAACCAACCAATGGGAGATCTACATCTACTCCTATAGAGTATCTCAAACGGAGCCATTCGAATACTGTATTGGTAAATGTTGTCATACGCAAATTCAATCAAAGGTATGTGGTCATCCCAATTACCTTTAAAGTCAATGGAATATGCTCTTAGCATATCTTCTAAAGTCTAGATGGTCCTTTCTGCTTGACCATCTATTTGAGGGTGAAAAGTTGTACTGAGGTGAACTTGGTTACCCAGACCCTTTTGGAAAGCTTTCCAGAAATAAAAGGTGAACTGCGTACCTCTATATGAGATGATGGATAGTAGAACTCCGTGCAATCTAACCAACTCTCTGACATAGAGCTTGGAATAATCCTCAGTTGAATAAGAGGTATGGACTGGTAAGAAATGAGCCGACTTGGTCATCCTATCTATAATAACCCATATAGAATCACGCTAATGATGAGTATGAGGTAAACCCATCACAAAGTCCATGTTCACTTCTTTCCATTTCCATGTAGGAATACTGAACTCCTGCATAGACCCACTACGCTTCTAATGTTCAATCTTAACCTGCTGACATGTTGAGCATTTAGCTACAAACTCTGCAATATCTCTCTTCATCCCACTCCACCAATAGAATTCTCATAAGTTATGGTAGATCTTAGTGGCCCCTGGATGAATAGAGTAGCGTGCACCATGTGCTTTTTCAAGAATCCGCTGCCTCAAGTCATCTATACTTGGCACACATATCCGACCCTAGCAAGGCAATACACCAACTCTCCCTTGGGTGAAAACCTCCACTTTCTGATCTCTGACTGACTCTTTCAACATAAATATACTGGGATCTCTATCCTACTTTTCCTTTACCTCGAAAACCAAAATGATTCTAAACTACTCTGTACCCGTACACTACCTTCTGCTAAATCAACTAAGCAGACACCAAGTCGGGCAAGCTGATAAACTTTCTGACCTAACTTCTTCTTATCTTTATCCAAGTGAGCAACACTACCCATAGACATCCTACTGAGAACATCATCCACTACATTGGCCTTTCCCGAATGATAAAGGATACTCATGTCATATTCTTTCAACAAATCCAACCACCTTCTCTGACAGAGGTTTAGGTCTTTCTGAGAGAACACATACTGGAGGTTTTTATGTTCTGTGAACACATCAACATGTGCCCCATACAAATAGTGCCTCTAAATTTTTAAGGAAAATACTACAACTGCTAACTCAAGATTATGGGTGGGGTAGTTCTTCTCATTGGTCTTAAGCTGTCTAGAGGCATAGGAGATGACCTTACCTCTGTACATCAAAACACCCCCAAACCAACCCTAGAGGCATCATAATATACCAAAAATCCGTCTAAACCATCTGGTAAAGTCAAAACTGGGACTGTAGTGATTCGAGTTTTCAACTCCTGAAAACTCTTCTCATAAGAATCTGACCACTGAAATTTTACTTTCTTCTAAGTCACTTTAGATATGGGGGATGCAATAGACAAAATCCCTCAATAAACCATCGGTAATAGCTATCCAAGCCCAAGAAACTCTTGATATCTGATGGAGAGATGGGTCTGGGCCAGTTCCTCACTGCTTCAGTCTTTTGGGGATCAACTCTAATGCCATCACTGAAATGATATGGCTAAGGAAAACTACTGACCTTAGACAAACTCATACTTACTAAATTTGGTAAACAACCAATGGTTTCTGAGAGTCTATAACACTATTCTTAGACGGTCTACGTGATCATGTTCACTGCGGGAGTAAACAAGGATGTCATCAATGAAGACTATGATGAACATGTCCAAGTACTAATTGAACACATGGTTCATCAAATCCATAAAAGCTGCTGGGGCATTGGTAAGACCAAAGGACATGACAAGGAATTTAAATTAACCATACCGAGTTTTGAAGGCTGTTTTTGGGATGTCACATTTTATGACTCTGAGCTGATGATAGCTTGACTGAGGTCTATCTTAGAAAAGTAATTGGCACCCTGAAGTTGGTCAAACAAGTTATCGATTCAGGGAAGTGGATACTTATTCTTGACCATGACTTTATTTAGCTGACGGTAGTCAATGCACATTCTGACAGAACCATCTTTCTTACGCATGAATAGAACTGGTGCTCCCCATGGGGATACGCTGGGTCTGATGAATCCCTTATCTAGGAGATCCTTTAACTATTTTTTTAATTCTTTGAGTTCTTCTGGAGCATTTCTGTATGGTGGAATAGATATGGGCTGAGTATTTGGATGAAAGTCTATTCCAAAGTCAATTTCCCTCTCGGGAGGAACTCCGGGAACATCTTCGAGAAACACATCTAGGAATTCACATGCTACTGGAACTGACTCAAGAATGGGAGTATCGAAACTAGAATCTTTAACTCGAACGAGATGATAGACACATCCCTTAGATATCATTTTCCTTTCCCTTAGGTAAGAAATAAGCTACCTCTAAGTGTTGATGTACTACCCCTCCATTCCAGGATAGGTTTATTTGAAAATTAAAATTAAACAATTCTATTTCTGCAGACAACTAGGGCATAGCATGAATGAAGCTAATCCATGATGAGAATGACATCAAAATTTATCATCTCTAATTCTACCAAGTCTACTAAAGTGACTTTCTGAGATACCATAACCGGACAGTTTCTGTATACCCACCGGGCTATGATAGATTTACCCACTAAGGTAGAGACTGAGAAAGGCTCTACTAGGATTTTGGGACTAAATCCGAAGTCAACAGCTATATAAAGAAATTACAAAGGACAAGGAAGCTCCTGGATCTAGCAAAGCATAAACACGTGAATGATAAACTTATAATGCACCCATGACCATATCAGGAGAACTCTCCTGATCCTGTCGGGACTGAAGTGCATAGAGTTAGTTTGGGCGTTGCCCACTGGTGGTACCCTACTAATTCAGGTAACCAGAATGAGCTGGGGGGTGATTATGATGACTCTGTGAACCCACCTGAGGGGACAGTCTAACCCTGTGGCCTGGCTTGCGACATCAAAAACATACCAGCTCTACAGACATCCTGATGGTTTCTGCCACACTTCTGGCAGAGAGGATTTATTCGGGCACTGCTACTACTACCCTGGGGTTTAGGGCCTGGTGTCCTATCTCTATTTCTATCTCTAAATTTTGACACTAGAGAACTGGCTGAGGATAGAGCTGGAACTAAAGATTTCAGGTGGAACTAAGAATGATTCCTACCCTCTGACTTAGGCTGAGTAAAATTGCAACTACCTATTCTATGTCTCTTATTCTCTCTCTCCTTATCTTTATTCTTATCCTCTTCTATCTACTGAGCATAGACCATGAGCCTAGATATGTCCATATCCTTAATCAGCATTGCGGTCCTACACTCCTTGACCACACTGCTAGACACACTAGACATAAACTTACTCATCTTAGATATTCTATCTGCTACCACATGAGGGGCATATCTGGCAAATTAATTAAGCTTGATAGAATAATCTTGTACTATCATGTTGCCCTTCTTCAGATTAATAAACTCTAAAACCTTCGCTTCCCTCAACTCCAGCGGGAAGAACCTATCCAAAAAAGCAATAACAAACTCCTCCAATTTTATGGGCCCTATATTTGTGGCCCTCTCTGCTTTCCACTATTTGAACCATGAGTGAGCCACATCCCGTAATTGATATGCAGCTAACTCAGCACTCTCACTAGCATTTACCCCATAATATCTATAAATATCTGCACCTGATCAATAAATTCCTATGGGTTCTCATCTGACTTCAACCTGGTAAAAGCGGAAGGGTTTATTCTGGTGAATTCCCAAATCTTGGCTATATAGTATTGGCCACTGGGTTAACTAGAATGATAGTTGGGCATTCATTCTAGGCAGCCAAAGAATGAGCTAGGGTGGTGAAAATATCTATGAATTCTGTATGGGAGACATGCTCATCTAGAGAATCTGCCTGGGAGGGCTGAGGGGCTGGCTGATTTCCTGTTCTTCTTCCGCTCTTCTTGGGAGGCATGGTCTATAATGGAATAAAGAAAAGTATTAGACTGAGAGTTTATTGTGAGTTTATGGTCACTTGCACGATAGGAATATTGAAAGAAGGGAAACTTTTCCTAAAATATCTCATAGCGCTCTGTCTATAGTGTGGCACTCTAAGTACCCATGCACAAGACTTTACTAGATGCGGATTTTAGACTTCCTAGGACTCTGTTGAACCTTAGGCTCTGATACCAAGTTTGTAATGCACTGAGTCTGTACCCCAGATGCTATACGATGCTAGCAACCCTGAAGGACCACCAACTAACCCATGACTGGTACCTACTATGAGCATTGAATAATAATAACACTGCGATATTGATATTACTAAAATAAATGCAAAAGGTAGGCTGAAATTACCATAAGGTTCATAACTGGAAACAAATACTAAATACTAAAAACTGAATACAGAAGTATCTATCTGAAATACTCTAGTCTAAAATCCTCTAACTATTTGAACTATAGAGTTGATGGGACAAGCCCCCAACTAACTCCGACTACTAAAAACTATACTAAAATACTGAAATAATACACTAGCCTCAAGCTATAAGGACTCACCACTAAATCTGCTACAATAGGCTAGGATGCTAAGTATGGTCAGGAGCCCGTACGTCTGAACCTATGATATAAGATATCATAGCGAAAAAAAATATATGCATCAGTACTTTGAATGTACTGGTATGCTAAGTGAGGTAAGCTGATATGCATGGGTTCATATGCATAAACAATAACTAACTGAGTAATATGAACATAACTGAATGAGAGAACATGCATGAATGCATAAACTATAACTAAGATCATGTTAACACTGGTTACTAAGTGCTGAATATTGATTAACTGATATCTGATTTTACTGATACTGTAATACTAATAACTGAGTGACTATTTCTGACAGTCTTTATTGATAATTGGGTGAATATTTCTAATAGTCCTGATTCTGTAGAACAGAACTGAGTTCTATACTGAGTTGGGTGACCGTATATGATAGTCTTGAACCTGTAGAATTAAATTGAGTTCTATACTGAGACTGAAACTGAAATTATGAGAGGCAATCTTCTAACTGACATGCCCCTCTTTGAATAGATTGGGGTCCAACATGTAACCCTAGTTGGAAGAGTGTTAGTACTGTGCCATGGGTAAAGACAAGCTGTGAGTTAACCCTCTCTGACAGGAAGCTCTTTCATCAACCCTCGCTAGTAGAAAAACTTGGACGAGATCTATCAAGCCTAGTCTGGCAAGAAAATATCTCGACCTACACTGGCTACGTAGTTCTGTAATGCAAGGATTCCGACTAAGGATCAAACCCTATACTAGCAGGAACACCCCTACGTAGTTCTGTAATGCAAGGATTCCTACTAAGGATCAAACCCTATACTAGCAGGAACACCCCTATCCCTGGGTTCGCTCAGGGCTAAATCCTACTCCCAACTGAATAGACACTGAACTAATTTCCAGTCTATACTAGGCATGACTGAACTATTACTGATCGTACTATCTAACTAGACTTAACTGAGTTCGTTGGATTCCGCTAACTGATGGAGTACTACTGAACCTGATTAGCTGACTGAGTTCTGAACTTAATACTGAACTGAGATTGTGACTGATTACTGAGTACTACTATTTGTAACACCACTGACACCATTTTATAACTACTGTAGCTCTAGGTAAACAATTGAATTTTTGGGTATTGAATACCCCTAGGACTCGATAGCATGAATAGTAAAGCACAGAGTAAACTTGAAAAGCATAACATGTGCACTTGTTCATAACTCATCCATAGGGATATTTTATCAAACACTTGTAAGGCATAAGTTTACACCTGTACTAGTATGGCATGATTTTTTCCCCATTTAGTTCACATGAGCATTTTAACAAACAAATGGGGAGCACAACTATGCACATGATACTAAAACAACATGTAGGCATCATAACATAAATTCCTAAATTCACAAACTCAATGGATTCAACATGAATTCACATGATACTACACATATGATAATCAATTCCACATGAATCTTGTAAAAAACCATGGATTAGAAACCCAATTAACATTATAATCATGAATACACTTAAACCCAATCATGGAAATCATGAAATCAATCTATTTGAAGTTTAAAAGAGTTTCTTGGACTCCAAGGGTGGAAGGAACCCTTGGATGAACACTGAACATACCTTAATTCTTGAATTCTTGAAGATTGATGGTGAAATTCTTGAGATTTGAATCTTGAATGGAAAGCCCTAGGGTTTTTTCTTGAGTAATTTGAGAGAGAATGAGTGTAATTTGCTTAAAGGGAGATAAATTTCGTGTTTTGGGGGCTTACTAGTCATGGAAAAATGACCCAAATACCCATGAAGATGCGACTTTTTAATGAATGAAAATTGGCCTAGCAATACACAAACCATTGTGCCATATTGCAGAGATCGGCGCTATGACCGACGTGCCATGTTGAATCTTCGTCGATTCACTGGAAATTGTACTGGAAGCTGGGGGGAAATATTCATCGATGTGATAAGCAACGTGGTGCATTGAGATTGCATCGATACACTGGTTTAGACTCCCAAACGTGCTTTAAACGATGTTTAAAAAATCCAAAACTCATTCGAGAACACCTACTAACATTCCTGATCATAAAGTAACTTAAATATCGACATTTAACGGTCATAAGGGTCGCAAAATAAGATCGCCAACCATGAAGGGTAAAATAACTCTAAGTATGAATACTTCAATAAAATTTTCTGAGTCTGGGACCCCTCAACAAGCTTTAAAAGACTGAATTAAGTTTAGGATTTTGAGGGGTCTTACAACATAACTCTCTAAAATTTAAGAAAAATTGACTCAAAAATCTAGTTTAGCCCCTTCCGTTCCAATCTTTTCTCTACTGTTTTAAGGTATGTAAGACTATTTATTTAGCATGCTTCTTTAAGTTTTATTCTTTCCTAATTCAAAATACTCTCAAAATATCTAGGGTTGAAGAAATTTATATAATCTTATCAATTGAATTGAATTTTAAAACATGTTGTTGGAATGTTTATGAATACTTCTTTATATCCCCATTCTTTATAATTATGTGAATTTTAACGTCTCTCATGATTTGATGTGAGAATCATAAATTTTGTAACTTATGAAACTTGTGAAATTTATAATTTTTGTGATTATTCTTTTATGATTTGAATTGTTCCATTAAACCTACAAATCTTCTTGAATTTTTCACCCAATCTGAGAATTTGGTATATGATAGAATTTCTCATAGTGTTTGATATTAATCCCCTTGTTGCCTTACTAATACGATGTGAAGCTAGATTGTTTAGTTTGGCATGATTACTTGAACTCCCTCACCTTTAAGATACATATTATTATTTTCAATAAGAACATTTCTCCTTGCTCCTTAAGTCGTTTAAATGTCATGAAAACTTTGACATAAACTGCTTTTGTTCTACTTTTTAGCTAAAAGGTGTGATTTTGATTGCTTTACTTTGGCATGATGACTTAAGTTTTTCACTACCATTTATGTTTCATAATTTGAAAAATTTAAAGTTGTTTCATAATTTCATTATTCTATGAAACTTCTAACCATGCTTTAATAACTTGGATCTTTCAAAATCTCTATAATCTCCATAAACTCCACATTGTCATGAAATTCCTTTTTTATGAACTATGGTATATAGCATGGCCCGTATGACTTCTAGCACTATGAATTTATTCAAGAGTATCTCATGACCTTAATATATGATCTCCATAATCATAAGTTATGTTAAAACCAACATGAATATTTCAAAAGCTCATTCTCCATAAAGTTATAAAAATTCTTAATTTATGAATTAATATGGCTTAATGAATTATGATTCTACCTCCCTCGAGTTCTTAGTGATTCTAATAAATGATGTAACTTATGAATATGATCCCAAAGTGGTTAATCCATGATTATAATCCTAAGGTGGATAAATATCATATATGAACCCAAGCTGGTTAATTCTTATGCATGAGTCGTAAAGTGGCTAAATTATGAATATGAGCCTAATATGCATAATCTATGAACATGAATTGGTAAGATAAACATATAACATAATGATATTAAGGAATTTAGTTGGTTGACTGGGAAGGCATAAGTCTAATAGAAAATTTCCCGAAACTACATTTGTTGATATAGTATAGAGGTTATTTCATAAGTCAAATGACTCATTTTTTTGATATATTTAGAAAAGGAATAATTATAGATCCTAGCTAGCAAATTCTTTAATGTCATGTGATAGAGTACTAGACCTACTGATTTACTTACTTTTAGCTTAACATTTATCAATCAATAAAATAGGTTGTTTAACGTGTTTCAACGATGCTAAAATAGTAATTAAATGAGACAATGATTTTTATGTAGAAAACACCCGGCTCAAGAAGGTATGAAAAATCATGACCTGTACCTCTATAGGATTTCACCCCAAACTATACTAAACAACTTTGAGCCTCAGTAAATAGAAAATTGCAAGACTTATCTAATCTAAGAATTATAAACTCTGACTCCTACTTCGACACAATACACAAACCTCCCAAGGTATGTGTTCCCAAGTCTTCGAGTTCCCAAACTTGAAGACAATAATCCTAATTCAGTTTATACTTTACTAAAACTAGAATTACATAAATATTATAACTCAAAAACCAAACCTAATACATAGAAACTAAGACACCTTACTTTCTAAGTAATAGAACTTGATTCAGCTATGTGTTCTTTCAAGTTGTGAACTTCCAAGTCACTTTTCCAATTGCCTTTTGCTTTGTAAGTGCATGAGTGACTGTGTAAGTCACTCCATCTATTTAAACATAACTCTCTAAAGATTCATTAATCAAATGAGACTTCTATCTCAATTGGAACTCTTAACTCTTCAGAGTTAGTTATGAAGTAGAACTCCTTCTTCATCTCAACCTCTCATATGTTCAAGTGTTGTAATCAAATCAATGTCTTCTGTTTCACATGTGATTAATACTTTGAGTTTATCAACTGCTTTAGCTTATCTATTCCTGAAACCAAGTGTTATTATCTTCATGTATCAGTGGACTTACAACCTTGACTCGGTATATCAGTGGACCAACTTGATCAACATATTTTATTTATTTAAAAATCATCAAAACTTCATTGATCCTAACAAATTTCCTTTTTTTATGATGACAAATCACTGCCTTTGTGCATCAACCATATTTCCTAAAACACTTAAGCAAGAGAGAATGATAGAATAAAATCGGTTAGGTATTGAGTTATAATTATTGCACAACCACTTTTTCCTCATTTTGACATCATTGAAAAGCTATTTCAAGATAATTATTTTAAAATGAGCAAGTGTTAAATAATATATTGCCACTGGGGCTATCACTAAGACAAACAGAACTTAGACTGAAAAGAATAAATAATATACTAAAGAGTGCAAGATCAAGACACAATATAGAAAATAAGTACCATTTAATTAAAAATAAAAATATGATTTAACACTAATGTAGTACTTAAAAGCATAAGATAAAATAGTTGGAGCATACAAAAACAAAGATTCTAGGGCACTAATATGAGAAAAGAAGAGCAGGTGGGAGGAGTTAGGTCAGCCTATGAACTGTTTCAACATTATCAAAATATTTTCACGCAAGATAATCCTGAAGATCATCTATGAGAGCAATACGAGTCAATCTCTCAGCCTCATGAGTAGTACAATCAGCTTATAGTTCATCAGTCTTGTCAGTAAGGGCATTTCTCAGTCGCTACAAAGGATTGTCTGCACACCTTATAGAAGTAGGTAGTGCAATATGGTTCACGATGCCAATCTCATCCTTTGTGGTACGTAAAGACCATACTTGAATAGGAAACGAGTATTCTTTAAACACTAGAGCAAGCTAAAAAACATAAAGGAGAGCATTCCCTTTATCATTTTTGAGCTATACACAATGCATGTGTTTTATCACAAGTGTAGGCAGATCAATCTTTACTATAGTATCAAAAAGTTCCATGAGAATGAGATCAAGAAATTTTGACTTAGTGCGATGTTTATTTTGAGGAATAAGAATTTTGTGAACCACATCAAAGTATAATTTATGGAGATGAGACATCTCACTCTTAAGAACTCTACGATGGTGAACAAAAAGTGGGTCACCAGAGAACTTCATAGAAATCTCTAGTGGAGAAGCTAAATTGTCCAATAGAGCCCATTCAAATTTCACATAATGATCCCAACCTCCTAGTAGCACATCAAAAATTCAGACAATGTCCTCTGCCACTAGATAAATGGATACACCTCGCACAGTCAAGGAGAAAATTTCTTTATTTTTAAACCCAATAATGTAGAACTCATACACTTTAGACTTTTTAAATTTTCTCTAGGAATTATTTTGTAGAAATGGATGGGACCATTCTTGAACCTCTAATTTTTCTAACAAGGTTGCCATATGAGGATTACCAAACCCAGTGACAACATGACCACACATAATTTTTCTCTTTTGGAAGTAGCGAAAATGAGATAACAGTATCATCAGAAGGAATAGGTTTTCTAACCTATTTTTTGAGATAAGATACAGATTTACACTTAAGGAATTTAGAAAATGCAGTGGATTTTGGCTTACTCTAAGACTTTAAAACAACAGGATAAGGATGAGTAGAGGAGACTTTAGGAATAGTACGCTTAATAACTTTAACCTTGTGCACAATACAAAGAAATAAATCTTAGGAGGAGGGAGCAGTAGATTGACCATGTGCTACAAGCCATTTCTTCTTACTGGCTCAAAGTGCTTCAACTATAAATGCTTCCTATTATCGCTTTTTATTGTGAGTATGAGGAGTTCTATTCTAGGAAGAGATGGTACAAGATATGGCTGCTCTTCCTTATTAACAAGATATGAGAGGACGAATGCTTTTTCTTGGGTTGAGATCTATCCCTTCGTGGAACTAGATTCGCAGTTGGGATGTCATCTGTGTCAATAATTTGAAGATAAGGAATATCAGTGATAACTGGGTTTGGGAAAAAGGGAAAATGAGGAATGATTGAGAATTATAAGAATTGATTCTTAAAATTTATCCAAGCAAAAAAATCTGATAATTTGATTGGGATATTTGGAGAAATATAGAATTCTTTATTTGCACTTGGGTGAACAACCAATTGAGAAGATTCAGATCCATATGTGGGTTGGATTTTCGAGAGTCAGAGGAGAATGAAGAAGCCATGAGTGAGTTGGAACCGGTAATTTATGATGTATGAATGGATGAAAAGAAAGCTAGAAGAATGAGTAATTTGGGATGTGATAGGGGTAATGATAAATCATATATAAAAAGTAAAAAATAGGAAGTTAAAATGTAAAAGACAGGTAGTAATTATATTAAAAAAGGAGATGATGTGAAAGTGGTAGTGTGGCACTGATTGGAAAGCAATGGCAAGTTCTTACAAATTTTGGACTCTTGTTATTTGACGGTTACATTAAGTATTAGGACAAACAATACTTGGACTATATATGCTAATCTGTTTTGACCTATGCACTTTAAGTAGGTAATGTAAAATAATATTTGATGCTAAAAATCATGGACATGTCACTTGTATGATCCAACATATCTACACAAATTAATACATAATTTAATCAAGTCAATAAAAAAAATTTGGACTTAGGACACACAACCAAATGTGCAATACTAAATTAATCAACAAACCTAACCAAAAATGTAAGCAAGAACAAAAATTCTAGTCAATTATTAGAGGAGATTTATTCAATCTTAATCATTCCCAATTCTAACCTATTCTTTTCAAAATGTTCCCTATTTAATTCCTTAGTAAGAATATCTGCAATTTGATCTTCAGTTAAACAAAACATAAGTGACATAAGACCTTTTTCAATAGTATATCAATATGTTTTGTTCTTTTGTGTTGAATAAGATTTTTTTGAATTACTAATTTCACTAGTATTATCACAAAAAATTAGAACACAACCAACATCCATACTAAAGTCCTTTAGTTATAGCTTAATCCATAATAGATAAGTACAACAAGATCCAACAACAACATATTCATACTTAGTAGTGGACAAGGTTATAGAGTTTTTCTTCTTAGTGGACTAAGAGGTGAGATATGATCCAAGAAAGTGTACCATACCTGTGGTACTTTTCCTATCCACTAGATAACCTGCATAATCAACATCAAAATATCCCACCAACTTAAAATTACTTTTTTTGGATATCAAAGACCAAGATCAGTGGTTTCTTTGAGATAGCTTAAGATCCTGCTCATATATTTAAGATGGGATTCCTTAGGATTAGGTTGGAACCTTGCACATAGGCCAGCACTAAAGAAAATATAAATTCTACCTACTGTGAGATATAGAAGTGACCCAATTATTCCTCTACACATCTTGTGTTCAATTGATGGACCGATTTTATCCCTGTTTAATTTTGTGGCAGTGGCAATGAGAGTGCTTATCTTTTTTTGCTTTCTCCATAGAAAATCTTTTAAGTAGTTCATTCACATACTTTTGGTAGTGAATCAATGTCCCATAAGAAGTTTATTTGATTTGCGATCCTAAGAAGAAGTTGAGTTCTCCTATTTTGCTCTTCTCAAATTCACTACTCATGAGTTTTGCAAAGTCATGATTCACCTTTATAGATATGATATCATCTATATAAGCCTGCACCATCTACAAATCCGTTCAATTAGTCTTTAAGAAGAGAGTGTTATCAATTTTACCTCTTGTATATCCATGCTTCAAAAGGAATTTTGACAATCTTTAACACCAACCCCTTGGAGCTTGTTTCAGTCCATAAAAATCTTTCTCAAGCTTGTACACAAGGTCAGGAAATTCAACACTTTCAAACCTAGGGGTTGTTTCACATATACTTCTTCCTTGATAACCATTTAGAAATGCACTCTTTACATCCATTTGATAAAGAGTAAATTCCTTATAGGCAGCAAATGCTACAAGGAGCATGATTGCTTTAAGTATTACCACAGGTGAAAAAGTCTCATCATAGTTTATGCCTTCCTCTTAATTGTATCTGTGGACCACCAGCCTAGCCTTGTTCCTTATAACTATTTCGTGTTCATCCACTTTATTTCTATGCATTTACTTAGATCCAATCACAGTTCTATCTTCTGGAGTTGGTACTAAGTGTTAAACTTTCCTTCTTTCAAACTAGTAAAGCTCCTCTTGCATGGAAATAATCCAATTTGCATCAAGAGGTGCTTTATTTACCTTTTTGGTTTAATCACTTATACAAAGTATTTGAATAAAGAAAGATATGTTCTTTAATCTAGATATGTGTGTGATCATTAAAGTGAGATCAGTGAGAACATTCTCAATTGGACGAGATCCTTGATACTGTAGCTTTTTGGAACTAATCCTTATGAGATACTAGGCTTACTGTGAATAACTTTAACTGGAGTTCCTGGTGATTTAGTTTCCCCTGTCAATTAGCCTTCAGGTTGTTCTACAGTTAAGCCAGGTTATAACTCTAGGTGATTCAGTTCCCCCTTTCAATGTGCCTTTAGGTTGTTCTATAGTTAGACCAGTTTGTGCAACCTGTTCCTTCTCCTATTCTTCAGTTTCACTTTTATCTTGCATGTTAGTCTCAATAAAAGATTCATCAAAACTAACATACACACTTTCTTCAACACAGTTTGTCCGTTTATTTTAAACCCTATAAGCTTTACCATGGTTAGAATACCCTAGGAAGATTCCCACATCACATCTTGCATCAAATATTTCTAAATTATATTTTCCATTATTATGAATGAAACACTCTCAACCAAAAGTTCTAAGATAAGAAATATTTGGTTTTGTTCCTTTGAGTAATTCATAGGGAGTCTTCTCTAGAATGGGATTGATTATGCATCTATTCACAATATACCCAACAATACTTATAGCCTCAGCCCAAAGAGTTTTTGTAAGATTCTCTGCAAGTATTATTGTTCTAGTCATATCTTTCAATGTCCTATTTTTCCTTTCTACTATGTTTTGTTTTGGTGTTCTAGAATCAAAGAAATTATGATCTATGCTATTTATTGAACAAAATTCCAAAAAATTTGTATTTTCAAATTTAGTACCATGGTCGGATCTTATGGAAATCAAAGAAGTGTCTAGATTCTTCTCTATTTTTCTTAATGAAAATAGAAAAGTTATCAAAAACATCTTTCTTGGAATCCAAACATAGTGTCCAAGTAAACCTTAAAAAGCTATCAATAAAAACAAAAAAAATACCTTTTGGTTTTCTACTTTGTACTCTCATTGGTCTACAAAGGTCCATATAGACCAAGTTGAAGCACTTGGTTGTACTGACATGATTCTTTGGTTTGAAAGAAGATCTCACTTACTTCCCCCTTGCACAAATACTACAAACCTTATCTTCATTGAACTTGTTTTTGGGCAAGCCCATCACCATGTCCTTAGATTTTAGTTAGTATAATTGCTTTAGAATGACATGTCCAAGTTTTTCATGCCAAACAAGGGGATCATTTTCAATTTTACTTAGACAAGTTAGTCTTTTCCTCATGATATGACCTTTGTATACATATTAGTGTCTTCTAGCAGTCAGAATAATCTCCTTGGTTTCCATCCATTTGAATTTATGTAATACCCCGAGTCTATACCCTGGATGCTACCGGTGCTTACGACCCTGAAGGACCACAAGCTAACCCATGACTGATATCTGTTGTGAGAACTGAAACATGATACTATAATAAATGCAAAAAATAGACTGAAATACCATAAGGTTCAAAATCTATAAATACTGCTAGTGTATCAACTGAAATAACAATTTGTAAAACTGAACACTGCCTAAAAACTAGTTTGAAAAGTCTCTAATTGAAACTGTCTGAAAGTAGAGTTGATGGAACAATCCCCCAACTAACTCCATCAACTGAAATACTGAGTCTACTAAAATAATGAAATTAAAGAATAACCTTGGATGATGAGGACTCACTATTAATCTACTATTGTCGGTTGAATCTGAATCTATCTATGCGCGGTCAGGAACCTGAGCATCCGAACCTATGATATGAGACATCATAGCGCAAAGAAAGATTATGAGTCAGTACGTGGAATATACTATTATGCTATATGAGGTAAGTCTGAATGCAAGGGTTCATATGCATGAACAACAACTAACTGCATGATTAGAGTAACTGAACATGAGAGTACATGGATAATAGACACTACTAAAGCTTAGTATGCACTACTGTGCATATAAATAAATGTTATGACTAATCTTATCTAAAGCTAAGTCATGTGTTTTGATACTAAGTAACTGATATCTGAAGTTACTGATACTAGTTGACTGTATCGGATAGTCCTGATTCTGTAAAACTGAACTGAGTTCTATTTTGAAGACTAAAACTGAGACTGTGGGACGTAATCACCAAACCGACATGCCACAAATAAGATAACTGAGTTAGGGTCCAACCTGTGACCCTAGTTGGAAGGGTTTCAGTACCGTACCATGGGTAAAGACACTGAGAGTTACCCCCATCTGGTAGGTAATCTAATGAGAACAGTGGAACCCTCACCTGATAGGTTAAAATACCTTATCAACCCTAAACTAGCAGGTTTGACATCTCAACCTATGTTGGCTACGTAGTTTTGGAATGCAAGGATTGCTTCTAGAGATCACACCCTATACTAGCAAGTGAGCCCCCATCCTTAGGTTCACTCGGTGCTGAATCTTATTCTTATATGAAAGACATTGAACTGAGTATACTTAACTGGACTGGACTGATACTGAGTTTACTAAGTTTTCCTAATTTTGGTAACTGATTGAGTTCTATTGAGTTTTGTAACTGACTGAGAGTACTATTGATTTTGACATGACTAAGATTCTGTAAATGACACTGGCTCTAGGCACACAACTAAATTGTAGAGTATTAAATACCCCAAGACTCGATAACATAAAAAATAAGCATAATATACTTGTGAAAATCATAACAATATATACTTTTCCATAGTTCACTCATAGAGGCATTTAATCAAACACTTGTAATGCATCTACTCATACATGAATGGGGAATACATGCTATCATGTTATAATGGCACTATTTTAGCCACATAGGCATTTTATCAAATACATGGGGAGAATTCTTAGGTTATACAATAATCAAAACATATAGTCATCATGGATACATCAATCAACTTGCACATTGAAGGGTTTATCATAAAGATCATAAAATTCAATGCATACAATGATTAATTTCATAAAAGCATGTAATTTAATCATGGACTAAACCCTAATAATAACATGAACATGAATTCAATTCAATTCAAGCATGGAAGTTCATGATTCAATAATCTTGTACTTTGAAAATAGATTTGTGGACTCTATGGGTGAAAGGAACCCATAGATGAACATCTAACATACCTTAATTTGTGAGTTTCTTAAAGTTCGTGGTGAATCCTTTGAGATTGCTTTTGTTTTCTTAAAGCTAGGGTTTGTATTTTTGAGGGAGAATGTTTTTAATTTGGGGATAAATTGAGTGAGTAATGACTTAAAATGTTTATAGGGATTAAATCCCGTATCTGGGCATGTTAAAATCATGGGAAAAGACTGTTTTAACCCTGGACGAAACATTTAGTTTCCATCAAAATTTTCCAAAACAGGTACTTGGCGCGAAGCGGTGCTATCACGTCATGTCTCTGGAAATTGCCAACTGGGAAAATGCATGGTGGAGCGATGTGGTGGTATCACGTTGCCACTTTGGTTGGGACCTGGAAGTTTACCGCGACACGATGGAATCGTGTTGGTACACTAGAAATTGATAATTGTGAAAATAAATTATGACGCGATATGCCGGTATCATGGTACCTCCCTGGAAACTGACAATTTCCATTTTGACATACTCCGCGATGCACTACTGGCCTGAATGACGTTGTTTAACGACTGAAACTTAAAATGGTCATAACTTCTTACCCGATTATCAGATTTAGGCAAATTTTATATCGTTGGAAAGATAATTTAATTTTCTACACAATGAAAGGCTCTAAACTGAAAAATACTGAGAGTTTCAAAAAAAATTGATATTAGAAAACTCATGAACTGAGAGTTAAGTTAAGCTTGAGAAATACGGGGTATTATAATATCTCCTCTTTGGAAACATTCATCCTCGAATGAGACTGATTAAGCTGAGACACTGATAGACTGAGTTTACACACTGAACATATATATCTGATGCATGACTATATGACTGAACTACTGACAAACTAATCTCTTACACTGAACATGCATATTTGATGGGTAGAATTCATGACTGAAGTTACAGACAAGCTGGGCTTTTATACTAAACATGCATATATGATGCATGAGTACATGACTGAACTGATTCATGAATGCATGACTGAATATGCAATGGTAATGCGTACCAAGTTATAATTTTAGTTGAACATAGAACTGAGTAAGATCTGAGGTTGTGGAGAAGAGGTGAGGATACTTGGTCCATATATCTGCTTCTGCTTCCCAAGTAGCTCCCTCTACGAACTAATTCCGCCCAAGAACTTTGACTAAGGGGAATTCTTTATTCTTCAGTCTGCAAATCTGATAATTGAGGATATAGACTGGAACCTTTTCAAAAGAGAGATCATTCTGAATATATACATCCTTTAAAAGAACTATGACTTCTGGATAACCAATTCATTTCTTTAGCAAGGAGACATGTAATACTGGATGCATTGAGGCTAGATCTAAAGGCAACTCAAGCTCATAAGTTACTTTTTCAAAACGACTGAGAATTCTGTAAGGACCAACATATCGGGGACTGAGCTTTCAATTTTTAGGAATACAAAATCACCAATCTCAAACTCGAGATCCTTTTTCCTTATATCTGCATATGATTACTGTAGGCTCTGGGCAGCCCTAAGTCTTTCTCTAATTAACTAAACCTTCTCTAAGGCATCGAACACTAGGTCAGGCCCTACTACTGTGGCCTCACCTACCTCAAACCAACTAATCAGAGATCTGCATCTCCTACCATAGAGAGATTCAGACGAAGCCATCTAACTACTAGAATGATAACTGTTGTTGTATGCAAACTCGATCAAAGGCAAGTGGCCATCCTAACTACCTATAAAATTGACAACGCATACTCTTAGATTATCTTATATAGTTTGAATAGTCCTCTGAAGGATGTATTAAGGTAAACTCAGGTACCAAGACCTTTTGGAATGCTTTCCAGAAATGAGAGGTGAACTGGGTACCTCTATCTGAGATGATGGATACTGGGACTCTATTAAATTGACCATATCTATGATATAGAGTTTGGCATAGTCCTCAACTAAATAGGAAGTATGGACTGGCAAGAAATGAGTTTATTTGGTCATCCTGTCTACGATAACCCAAATAGAATTACGTGGCGATGAGTACGAGGCAAACCAATCATAAAGTCCGTGTTCACTTCTTACCATTTCCATGTGGGAATACTGAACTCCTGTATAGACCCACTAGGCTTCTGGTGCTCAATCTTAACTTGCTGACATATAGAGTATTTAGCTATAAATTCTGCAATATTCCTCTTCATCCTACTCCTCTAATAGATCTCCCACAAATGGTGATACATCTTACTAGCCCCTAGATGAATCGAGTAACGTGAACCATGTGTTTCTATAATAATTCATTGCCTTAAGTCATCAACACCTGGCACACATAAATGACCCTGGCAATGCAACACAACACACCATCTCCCCCTTGGGAGAAAACCTTTACTTTTTGATCTCTGACTAACTCTTTCAACTTAACAAGACTGGGATCTCTTTCCTACTTTTCCTTCACCTCAGGAACTAGAGAGGATTCAAAACTATTTTGAACCCACACACTACCTTCTGCTGAATCGACTAAGCGGATACCTAGTCGATTAAGTTGATGAACTCCCTGAATTAACTTCTTCTTACTATCCTAAACATGAGCAACACTACCTATAGACAGTTTACTGAGAGCATCAGCCACTATATTGGCTTTTCCTGGATGATAAAGAACACTCATGTCATAGTATTTCAATTATTCTAACCACCTTCTCTAATGCAAATTTAAATTATTTTGTGAAAAGACATACTACAAGCTTTTGTGATCTGTGAACACATCTACATGCACCCCATATAAGTAATGCCTCCAAATCTTTAAGGTAAACACAATAGTTGCTAACTCGAGATCAAAATTCGGATAATTCTTTTCACAGGGCTTAAGATGTCTAGAGGCATAGGCTATGACCTTACCTATCTGCATGAGGACACAACCCAAACCTATTTTGGATGTGTCACAGTACACAACAAACCTACCTAAACCATCTGGTAGAGTCAAAACTGAGGCTGAGGTAAGTTGAGTCTTCAATTCCTTAAAACTCTTCTCATAAGAATCTGACCACTGAAACTGGGCTTTCTTCTGAGTCAATCTGGACATAGGGGGTGAAATAGACAAAAACCCTTCAACAAACCAACGATAATAGCTAGATAAACCCAAAAAACTCCTGACATCAAATGGAGAGATAGGTACGCCCCTCGAGGAAATACTGGGTCTGAGTAATCCCTTATCTAGAAGATCTTTTAACTATTCTTTTAACTCTTTAACTTCTGTTGGTGCCATTCTGTATGGCAGAATAGATATAGGCTGAGTATCTGGTAGAAGGTCTATTCCGAAGTCTATTTCCCTAACGGGAGGAACTCCGAGAAGATCTTCGGGAAACACATCTGAGAATTCATTTACTAATGAAACTAACTCAAGAGTTGAAGTTTCTGAGTTAGAGTCTTTGACTCGCACAAGATGGTAGATACATCACTTGGATATTAATTTTATCACTCGAAGGTATTAAATCAACTGACCCTTAAGCACTGTGGTACTACCTCTCCATTCAAGGATTGGTTCATTTGGAAATTGAAAATAAATAATTCTATTTCTACAATCGATTGAGGCATAGCATGAAATGAGGCAATCTATGCTAAGAATGACATCAAAAGCTGCCATCTCTAGGTCTAGAAGGTCTGCTAAAGTAAATTTTTGAGATATCATAATCGGGCAGTTCTTGTATACCCGTCGAGCTATGATAGATTTACCCACTAGGGTAGAAACTGAGAAAGGCTCTGCTATAATTTCTAGACTGACTCTGAAGTTAATGGCTATATAAGGAGTTATGAAAGATAAAAAACCTCCCGGATCTAGCAAGCCATAAACATGTAAATAGAAGATCTGTAACGTACTAGTGACCACATCAGGAGAATTTTCTTGATCTTGTCTGGATGAAAGTGCATAAAGCCTATTTGGTCGCTGCCCACTAGGGGCACTGAAAGTGGCACCCTGCTAATTCGGGCGACCAAACTGAGCTTAAGAACGAGTATGCTGACCTTGAGAACCTAATTGAGGACAATCTATGACTCTGTGGCCTGGCTTGCCATACTCAAAATAAATATCACTGCCAGTTCTATAGATACTCTTATGGTTTCTGCCATATATCTAAAAAAAGAGGATTTGTTCGAGCACTGAAGACTCTACCCTGAGATTTAGAGCCTCGCTCCCTATCACTATTACCATTTATAAACATAGGTACTGGAACACTAGCTGAGGACATAGCTGGAATTAAATATTTTAGAAAAAATTGGGAACGGTTATCGCCCTCTGACTTAGGTTGATTAAAATTGAAGCTAACTATTCTATCTCTCTTGTTCTGCCTCTCTCTCTCTGATATTAGCCTAATCTATATGATGAGCATGGACCATGAGCCTAGATATGTCTATCTCCTTAATAAACATCACTATCCTGCATTCCTTAACCACACTATCTGACACAAAAGATACGAACTTGGTCATTCTGGACCTACTGTCTGCTACTACATGGGGAGAATACCTGGCTAACTAAGTGAAATTAATGAAATACTCTTTCACACTCATATTTCCCTACCTGAGATTGATGAACTCTAACACCTTGGCTTCTCTCAGCTCTAAGGGAAAAAATCTCTCTAGAAAGTGTAATACCCTATATTTCTATCTAGCTTCGATTCATCCTTAGAACATCAAAGATCTTGATTCATATATGAATACCTTTTATTACCTATGGTATTTTAAGGATTTTGACTTTCTATCATGTGGTAAATTGAATAAGCTTTCCATCGATACCAAATTCACCCAAATCTGATACTCAGGCAAAGAGTTAGAGCCATTTTAGTAAGATAGTGTACCACCTGGTACTTTAGCGCATCGCGGAGCTAGCCAAAATGGAAATCATCAAAATCCAGTGAGCCTCCGTGATTCCACCGTGTCATAGTGCCATTCCAGTTTGCAACCAAGGTGGCAACGCAATTTCCACCGCATCGCGCCGCTAGCCAGTTTTCCAGTCGTCCATATTCTAGGGAGCTGGCATAATTTCACCACGTCGCGCCAGCGTGAAAAAATTAGGATTTTGTTCAAGTTCCATTATTTAAATTTCAAGGATCATTTAGTAATTTCCCTAAAGCCCCAATCAGTCTATACACGGGATTTAAACCCTTAATAGCCAAATTACTCATTTATTTTCACTATTCCTCAAGAACAAAAGCATTCTCTCTCAAAGATAAAAAAACCCTAGCCCCCAATTTTCAATAGCAATATCAAGAATCCCTCCAAGAGTCTTAAAAAACTTTAAGAATATAAATTTTCAGGTATGTTAGATGTTGATTCTTGGGTTCCTTCCATCCAAGAAGTTCAAGAATCCTTTTCAAAAATTATAAAGCTTATGTATTTATGATATTTCATGATTTATGTATATTGAGGTTCATGATTATGTGTTTTTGTGTTTTAATTCATGATTTAGACTACAAGTTTTAAGAATTGGTCCTAGTATGAGGTGAATTTCATGATATTCATAATAAACCCTACAAGATGTGTGTTGCTTGATGCAATCATGTTAATTAGGTTTATCGAATGTTGTATAACCAAAGTATCCTCCCCATATGTTTGATAAAATTCTTGTGTGAAGGAAATAGTGTCATTATAGCATGTTGACAAGAAACCCCAATTATGTATGAGTTCATGCATGCCAAGTGTTTGTTGAAAAGTCTTAGTGAATGAATTGTGACATGTTAGCATGAAATCCCCAATTATATACACTTTAATGCATGTTAAGTGTTTGATGCAAGACATTGTTGGATGAGTTATGAGATATTAGTATGCATTCCCTATATATCTACATGTTTATGATCTTCAAGTGATTGACGAGATGTTGCATTGATTGTGTCGTGGATGATAGTCTATTGTCATATTATGTATAATTTGTCCTGTCTTGTATTAATTATGTTATCGAGTCTTGGGGGTATTTATACCCGACAAATTAGCTCCTTATCTAGAGCCAGTGTCAGTTTTCAAGATACTCTCAATCTTTCCACGATCAGTAGAACTCAGATAGTTATAGAACTTAGAAAATCTCAGTAATCTCAGTATCAGTAGAATTCCATCTTCAGTTCAGTAATCAATTCAGAACTTAGTAGTATTCCATCAGTCAACAAAACTCAGTGAACTCAGCTTAGCTCAGTTAATTAGTACAATCAGTAACAGATTCAACTCAGTCTAGTACAGTCTAAGAATCAGTTCAAAGTCTTTTAGTTGGGAGTAGGATTCAACAATGAGTGAACCTAGGGAAGGGGACTCACCCGTTAAATAGGACTGAGATTCCTAGAAGCAATCCCTAAGTTCTAGAACTACGTAGCCAGCATAGGTTATGAGATGTCACCTATTAAATAGGACTGGCATACTCAGGGATCACCCACTAGTACAAGACTGATCTCAAGTGTCACTCGCTCTATTAGGACTGACCCCATAATAGTTGTCTTTACACGTGGTATGGTACTGATACCCTTCTAACTAGGGTTATAGGTTGGACCCCACTAGTTCATATTCGAGGTATGTCGATTAGATGACTACCTCCCACAGTCTCAATTTTAGAATCCATCTCAGTAAAAGGACTCAGCTTAGTAGTACAGATTCAAGACTGTTAGAAATAGTCAATCACTAGCATCATCGATGGATTTAGAGATCACCCGCTAGATAGGACTGATCTCAGATTTAACCAAGCAATATAAGTATTAATAGATTCAGATATCACCTATTAGATAGGACTGATCTCAAATACAGTCAATCAATATCAGTACCATTAGATTCAGAGATCACCCGCTAGATAGAACTGATCTCAAATTCAGTTAATCATCTTTATTATTAGTACATTAGAGATCACCCGCTAGATAGGACTGATCTCAACCTCATTCTATCACATATCAGTATCAGTAGACTCAGTAATCAGAAATCTAGTTATTAAAATTTAGTATTCAGTGTTACTATGATTTCAGTTATAGTTTATGCACTCATGCATGTATCCTTATTCAGTAGTCTCATGATATTTAGTCAGTATTGTTCATGCATGTAAACCCTTGCATTTATCCTTACCTCATCTAGAATACCAGTATATTTAATGTACTGACGTATACTTTTATCTTGCACTATGGTACGTTATACCATAGGTTCAGAAGCACGAGCTCCAGAGCATCCTTATAAGTTCAGAATCATCCAGTAGTAGTAGACTTAGAAGTGATTTCTCATCATTTGAGGATGTTCCTTATTTCAGTATTGCATTAGATTCAGTATTTCAGTAGACGGAGTTAGTTGAGGGTTTGTCTCATCAACTCTAAGTTCAAATAGTTTAGAAGCTTTCAGACTAGAGTATTTTTAGACAGTTGTTTTTGTTTTGGTATTGATATATTTTATACAGTTGTAATTCAGTTTGAACTGTGTGGAAAGTTTTTTGCTAGTTTTCTTCATTTTTACAGTATATTATTCAATGCTAAGTTACAGATATCGGTCATGGGTTAGCTTATGGTCCTTCAGGATTATGAGCATCGTGTAGCATCTAGGGTTCAGAATTCGGGGCAATAAAGAAAGCAGTAGCAAACTCTTTCCACTCTATGGTCTCTGCATCTGTGCCTCTGTCTACCTTTCACTACTTAAACCACATATGATCTATATCTTATAGATGATAGGAAGATAACTTAGCACTCTCAATGGAAGTCGCTCCCATAATGTCTCTAACTTTTTGAACCTAATCGAGGAACTCCAGTGGATCCTCTTCTAGCTTAGATCCTGAGAATAGGGGAGGATTCATTTGGGTAAAGTATCAAATCCTGGCTGCAGTAGTATTGCCACTAGATTAGCTGGAAAAACATCTGGTTGTTCATTCTGGGCTGCTACTGAATTAGCTAGAGTAGTGAATACAGCTCTGAACTCTGCATGGGAGACATACTTGTTCATTCTGGGCTGCTACTAAATTAGCTAGAGTAGTGAATACAGCTCTGAACTCTGCATGGGAGACATACTTATCCAGGGGATCTGCCTGAAAAGGCTGAGGTACTGTTTGATTTTCGGTTTGTCTTTTGTTAGTCTTTCTAGGGGGCATGTTCTATAAATAAAAAAAAGAATGGATTAGACTGAGATTTTAACTTAAGCTCATGCTCACTCGTACGACATGAATACTGAAAGAAGGGAAACTTTTCCTAAACATCTCATAGCCTCTTGTCCATAAGTGTGGTGTACTACACACCCATGCACACAACTCCACTTGATGTGGCTTTCAGACTTCCTAGGACACTATTGAACCTTATGCTCTGATATTAAGTTTGTAACGCCCCGAGTCTGTACCCTCGGATGCTATATAGTGCTTACAACCCCGAAGAACCACAAGCTAACCCATGACTGATATCTGTTATAAGCACTGAAACATGATATCGTCATAAATGCAAAAAATAGGCTGAAATACCATAAGGTTAAAAATATGTAAATACTACTAAAGTGTATCAACTGAAATAACAATCTGTAAAATTGAACACTACCTAAAAACGAGTCTGAAAAGCCTCTAACTGAAACTATCTGAAAGTGGAGTTGATGGGATAATCCCCCAACTAACTCCATCTACTAAAATATTGAGTCTACTAAAATAATGAAATAAAATAATATCCTCGAATAATGAGGACTTCTGCTAATCTACTGTTGCCGGCTGAATCTGAATCTATCTATGTACGGGCAGGAACCTGAGCATCTGAACCTATGATATGAGACATCATAGAGCAAATAAAGAGTATACGTTAGTACGTGGAATGTACTGGTATGCTAGATGAGGTAAGGCTAAATGCAAGGGTTCATATGCATAAACAATAATTGACTGCATGATATAGAGTAACTGAACATGAGAGTACATGAATAACTGAGACTACTGTAAATACTGAGTATGCACTACCGTGTATATAAATAAATATTGTGACTAAGATTATCTAAAGCTAAATCCTGAGTTCTTATAAAAAGTAACTGATATCTGAAGTTACTGATATTACTTGACTATATCTGATAGTCTTGATTCTGTAGAACTGAATTGAGTTCTATTCTGAAGATTGAAACTAAGATCGTGGGAGGTAATCATCTAACCGACATTCCCCAAATAAAATAACTGAGTTGGGTTCCAACCTGTAACCCCAGTTGGAAGGGTATCAGTACCGTGCCATGGGTAACAACACTGAAGAGTTACCCTCATCTGGTAGGTACTCTAATGAGAATGGTGGAACCCTCATCTGACAGGTTAAAACACCTCATCAACCCTCAACTGACAGTTTTAATGTCTTAACCTATACTGGCTACGTAGTTCTGGAATGCAAGGATTGCTTCTAGAGATCACACCCTCTACTGGCAGGTAAGTCCCCATCCTTGAGTTCACTCGGTGCTGAATCCTACTCCCAACTGAAAGACACTGAACTGAGTATATTGAACTGGACTTATACTGAGTTTTCCTGAGTTTGGTAACTAACTGAGTTCTATTGAGTTCTATAACTGACTAAGAGTACTACTGATCGTGACATGATTGAGATTTTATACGTGACACTGGCTCTAGGCACACAACTAAATTATCTGGTATTAAATACCCCCAGGACTCAATAGCATGAAAAATAAGCATAATATACTCTTGAAAATCATAACAATATATATTTGTCCATAGCTCACTCATAGAGGCATTTAATCAAATACTTGTAATGCATCTACTCATACATGAATGAGGAATATATGATATCACGTTATAATGGCTTTATTTTATTCACATAGGTATTTTATCAAACACATGGGCATCATGCTTAGGTTATACAATAATCAAAACATATAGCATCATGGCTACATCAATCAACTTGAAAATTAAAGGGTTTATCATGAAGATCATGTAGTTCAACGCATATAATGATTTATTTCATAAAAGCATGTAATTTAATCATGGACTAAAATCCAACAATAACATGAATATGAATTCAATTCAATTCAAGCATGGAAGTTCATAATTCAACAATCGTGTATTTTTAAAATAGATTCGTGGACTCTATGGGTGAAAGAAACCCATAGATGAACACCTAACATAACTTAATTTGTGAGTTTCATAAAGTTCTTGGTGAATCCTTTGATATTACTCTTGTTTTCTTGAAGCTAGGGTTTGTAGTTTTAAGAGAGAATTCTTTTAATTTGGGGATAAATTGAGTGAGTAATGACTTAAAATATTTTTGGGGATTAAATCCTGTATCTGGGCATGTTAAAATCATGGGGAAAAACTATTTTAATCCTGGACGAAATATTTAATTTCCATCAAATTTTTCCAAAATAAGCACTTGGCGCGATGCGGCGCTATTGCGTCGTGTCTCTGGAAATTGCCAACTAGGAAAATACATGGTGGCATAATGCAGTGGTATCGTGTTGCCACTTTGGTTGGAACCTAGAAGTTCACTACGACGCAGTGGAATCGCGTTGGTATACTGGAAATAGACAATTATTAAAATAAGTTATGGCGCGATGCGCCGGTATCACGATACCTCACGGGAAACTGACAATTGCCATTTTGATATACTCCGTGACGTGCTGCTGGCCTGAATGACGGTGTTTAACGACTGAAACTTAAAATAGACATAATTCTTACTCGGTTATCGAATTTAGACAAATCTTATATCGTTGGAAAGATAATTCAATTTCCTCAATACTGAGGATTTCAAAAAAAAATATTTTGGATAACTCACGAATTGAGAGTTAAGTTAATCTTGAGAAAGATGGGGTATTACACCTTACAACCTGTATAAGTAAAATTTACTTTATTACCTTTGTCATATAATTATGAGATGCTAAGCAGGTTATGCTTTAGTCCTTCCACAGGATAGACATCTTCTAGTGCTCTGGATTCAGATTTGCCAATCTTTCCAACTCCAGTAACAATTCCATTTTTACTATCACCAAATAACACTCTCATTCCATCAATTTTAGAGAGTGAAAGAAATTTTTATTTATCTCCAGTCATGTGTCTTGAGAAAGCACTATCCAAGTACCAATGTCTCTTGCCTCCTTTCACTCTCACCTTCAAAATAGTTTGGGATTTAGTTTTAGGATCCCAAATAAGCTTGGGTCCTTTCTTATAATTAAAAGGATGAATGAGGTTCTTTCTATCCCATCGAGGCAACAATGTGTGACCTATTTCTCAAATCAGTTTTGACTCTCTTTTTGTTATCCAGAGCTAATATAGAGTCAAATTCTTTTGATAGTTTGTTCTTCTACATCAACTTTTTACTGCAACGGGATATTTAGTGGTTGGATGCCCTAGATTTTCACTATATAACATAGATTACTTGTAGCATTAGAACTTTTGTAAAAACCCAATCCAACCTTTTTATCGTGAGTTCTTTCACTGCACTTATGAACAATTCTTGAGGAATGTGTCCATTTATTTTCTCTTTTAAGATCAATATTTACTTTGGATACTTCTTGACTTAATTTTCTCACTTTTTCTTTTTCATAGAACCATTCATATTTAAACTTAATCAGTTCTGGCTTAATTTTTTTAGTTCCTCACTCTTGACCTTTTTTCCAGAGAAAGACAGTTTTAGAACTTCAGATTTGAGGGTCAGGTTTGATGAATCAAGTTTGCTAATCTATTCCTTTAAGGTGATATTTTCTTTTTAAATATCATTTTTACAAGCCTCTAGATCAATATAATCAAACTTTAGACTTGCAAGACTATTGAATATTTCATTCCTATTTGATGTTAGTTTTCGGAAATCATCAATTAATGCACTCATTAATGAAAAATTTTTGTTTTTAAAAACAAATGCAACTTTTATCTTTTCTTCCATATTAGAATCACCAATGTCCATGAGTGCAGTTTCATTAATATCCTCATCATCCGATTCTTCTGAGTCTGATCCCCAAGTACTATCATAACATACTCTTCCTTTTGTGTTTTCTTATCCTTTTCTTTTAGTTCCTTTTTAGTTCTCTCTTTTCTCCACAAAGTCTCTTAGATAGGACAACTGGTGATTTAATGATTACTCTTTCTACATTTGTAGCATCTAATCTGATTATCATTGGACTGCTTCTTGCTACCTGTTCCTTTCTTCTTTTTGAAGAACTTACTGAAGTTACTTGTGATGAATGCAACTTATTGTTTATCAAGTTCAATGTCCTTATCACTATCAAATTCCTTCAAGGCCAGAGTTTTCTCCAAAGCAACTTTATCTTTCTTTATTTTATTTGTCTGTATTTCATAAGTTTTCTAGTTGCAAATTAACTCATCCAAGGTCATCCCAGTGACTGTACTGTCTGTCTTGGACGCTGCATTATTTCATGATGCATGTACTGAGATGTACATTCATGATTCTTTGCACTACAAAATTCATTCGTACCCGCTGTTGATGAGCGCTCTTCTTACTGGAACGCATTGTTTATACTTTGTTGGACAAGTTTTATATTTTGAGGTATGTCGGGGTCTTGTCCCTGTTGACATTGATTCACGTGTTTTGAGGCTTCTTCATAAGTAATATATAAGATTCATTTTTGTTCAGCTTTATTCTTACATCTTTTAAAATTTCTGCGATTATAGTTTAAAACTTTTATTAGCTTATGTCTATCAGAAATAGTCTCTCTATCTCACATCTGAGATAGTAGTGTGCACTACGTACACTTACCTTCCCCAGACCCCACTTGGTGGGAATATACTGGGTATGTTGTTGTTGTTGTACTTATATTAGTTTATTGTAAAGGATTATTTGTTGTCTCCTCTTTGCCTCTAAGCAATAAATATTTTTTAGCTTTGCTTCCAAGAATCACTCACTAATAGCGGGTGGAAGACACATTTAATTATTTTTATTTTATTATTAGTTATTTTTCTCCTCTTCTTCTTCCCCAATTATCTAGCCATTGTCTCCCACCATTGAACCAGGCTTAAAGCCTTAAACTCAAATCTACTCTTCAATAATCTCTCAATAGCGTAGCCCCTCTCTCCCCCACACTATTATTTATTTTTTTATTTTAGTTAGAATTAATTTACAACAATCTTTTCAACATAAAAGAAAAGAACTCTATACTCAAAAATTAAATCTTAAAAATTTTAATGGAAAAGATTGATGAGAAATACAAAATTCTCAAAACAAAAAAAAAAAAAAATTCATTTGAAAACTACCCACTCCCCTAGTTCTTTTCATACCTATATTTTATTTGAAAAAAAAAAACTTTATGTGTTTTGGATTTGCCATGTGTTTGGGATTGAAAGAAATTTGAAGAATGTTGATGATTAAAATTTATAAATCTTCAACTTTTTTAGTTGTTATTTTTTATTTGTTGAGTTATTGTAAAACTGATTGGGAAACGGAATCTAAATGAGTGAGGTCTTTAGTAGAGCTTGGTGATATGGCAGAAAAAATGATATGGGCCGCAATGGGAGAAGGGGGTTGGGTGTATCAGATAAGACGATTTAGGGAAGGTGAGGGGTTGGGCATGTTGTAGAAGACAGTTTGTGG
>JAPEIP010000013.1:189792157-189823379 GCA_026120095.1 Capsicum chinense | reverse complement strand
AGATGAAGAAGAAATGGTTTCTTACCTTTACATTATATTATAGAAATGGTTTATAAAGAGAATTTATAAAATTTAGAAGGTGGGCCCTACTTTTTTCTATGTTTTTTTGGACCACTTACGCGCAGATTTTTACAGAATTTGCCACGTTAGCAATTTCAGGTGTAAAAAATTTACTTTAAAGTTGTTAAGAGGGGTATATAGTTGCCCGATTAGTTTAGGGTCTAAAGTAAGTTTTTGCTACAAGTTTAGGGGTGTTTCGATGTATTATCTCAAAGAAAATTAGTGTGGACTCTAATTGGTACACATGACAAAGTTGTGTCCAAATATTAATTTTCATGTGTACTTGTTGGCAAAGTAAACACAATTCCACTGTCCTCACTTCATTATAAATAGCTTCTCCGTGTATTTGCAGCGATGAACCAATAACCAACTTCTTTATTTCTCTCTTTGCTTATTTCTAACTTTACTTTAATTTATTTAAATAAAATTTTTATTATTTCTTTTATAAGTTAAAACTTATTGGTTCATAATTAATTTTGCTGATTCCTGTATCCTCTAATTAATTAGGGAAGACTTATAATTTCGAATATCCTCTAATTAATCAGGGAAGTGCTTGTTTAATCCTGGGGAAACATATCACATTGTTGTTGTTGTTGTTTATTTTATATTGAATTTCATAATTGATATTGAAATTTATTATCGTTTTCCAACAATCTAAGAAACTATGGAATATAATATTGATCCTACAACCGTTGATAATATTGATGCTGGTGTTGCTATGGATGCTTCCATTCTAGTCAGTTTGTTAGAAGGTTATGGCACTACAGAATACAGGTATGAACATAAGCATGATTATATGGCTAATGCTAATAATAATATCTTCATAAATAATGCATCTCAATGCAAGAGAATATGTAAAAGAAATGACAATCCCGTTAAGTCAAAATTAAATTTGACTGAAATGGATAATATAATTATTACGGTCATTTCAGAAATGAATATTGAGACCAATGTGAGAAATTGGGTGGTTGAATCTGATGCTTCTAGGAAGATTCGTATAAATAAAAACAATTGTATATCATACACTCAAGTTGAAAAAGGAGAAGAAATTGTTTATCTTGGGACCTCGAGAACTATTCAAGTTCTTGAAAAAGGCAAAGTTTTTCTCAAACTCACATCTGATAAAACATTGATATTGAGTAATGGGTTTCATGTTCCTAATATCAGAATTAATTTAATTTCTGTGGCGTTATTAGGAAAAATTGGAATGAAGGTTACTTTTGAAAACAATGAAGTCATATTGACTAAAAATAATATTTTTATGGGAAATAAATTTTGTAATCATGAATTATTTGTGCTTAATACTCATGATGATATTTCTAAAAATGTATCTGCTTCTACCTATTTGACTGAGTCTATTTCTTTATGACATGCTAGATTAGGACATGTTAATTTCTCTTCTATAAAGACTATGCAATCATTTGGTTTAATATTTGGTTTAAACACAAATAATTATGGTAAATATGAAATATCCGTTGAAGCTAAAATTACTAAAAAGTCAAGTTTTTCAGTTAATAGATAAACTGAATTATTATCATTGATTTACACAGACTTGGGTGATTTAAAACAGACTATGACTAGAGGTGGAAAAAGATATTATATAACTTTTATTGATGATTTTTCTAGATTCACTAAGTATATTTACTTAGAAATAAAGATGATGCATTTGAGGCTTTTATTTTTTATAAAACTGAAGTTGAAAATCAGCTTAGTAGAAAAATTAAGAGAATTAGACCTAGTAGAGGTGGAGAATATGTATCTTTAAATGTTTTTTGTGAAAAATAAGAAATTATTCATGAAGTAGCTCTACCTTATTCACCTGAGTCTAATGGTGTAGTTGAAAGAAAAAAATAGAACATTGAAAGAAATGATGAACTCCATGTTAATTAACTCTAATGCACCTGATAATTTGTGGGGTGGAGCTATTTTATCTGCATATAACTTGCAAATAGAATTCCTCATAAACGAATTGGTAAAATCTCTTATGAATTGTGAAAAGGTTATAAACCTAATTTGAAATATTTAAAAGTATGGGGGTGCCTCGCTAAAGTTCTTTTTCCTGAACCTAAAAAGAAAAAAATCTAGGTTCTAAAACCGCTGATTGCATGCTTATTGGATATGCTGAACATAGTGTTGTATGTAGATTTCTTATTTTGAAAAGTGATGTGCTTGTAGCAATACTATTATTGAGACAAAAAATGCTGAATTCTTTGAAAATATTTTTCCACTTTGTGATAAAATATCTCATGCATCTGTGACAAAAGAAAATGAATCTACCTCTAATATTGAGATATGAGAAGGAGTAAAAGGCCTAGAAAGAACATTTTTCTTATGGAAATGACTTTCAAACTTTTCTTATCGATAATGAACCATTAAATTATTTTGAAGCTGCATTTTTTTCTGATGCTAAATTTTGGAAAGAGGCAATAAAAGTTGAAATTGATTCTATCATGAAAAATAATACATGGGTTTTAATTAAACTACCTCTTGGTGCAAAACCTATTGATTGTAAATGGATATTCAAAAAGAAATTTAATCCTAATGGATCTATAGATAAGTATAAAGCTCGTTTAGTAGCTAAGGAATTTGCTCAAAAATAAAATATTGATTATTTTTATACATTTGCACCAGTGACAAGAATTTCTTCTATTCGAATATTAATTGCTTTGGCATCAATTTATAAGCTTTTTATCTATCAAATGAATGTAAAAACAACTTTCTTAAATGATGATTTAGAAGAAGATATTTATATGATTCAACATAAAGGATGTGCATTTTTCGGACAAGAAAATAGAGTTTGTAAATTAATTAAATCTCTTTATCACCTTAAACAAGCTCCTAAACAATGTCATGAGAAATTTGATTAAGTTTTAATAAAAGATAAAAAAATTTCTGTTGAAGTGGATAAATTATTTATACTGAAGTAGTAGACAATGATTATGTGATAGTTTGCTTATATGTTGATGACATGCTTATATTTGGTACAAATTTAAATTTGTGCAAAGTACCAAATTATTTTTATCTACTAACTTTGATATAAAAGATCTTGGTGAAGTAAATATGATATTGGGAGTTAAAGTTATAAGGAGTGACAATGGAATAATGTTAATACAAGAACATTGTGTTGAAAGGATTCTTAAGAAGTTTGAATATTGGGAGGTAACTCTTGTAGCCACTCCTTATGATGCTAACTCTAAATTGAAAAAGAATAATGGTGACCCAGTTTCCCATTCTAAATATGCATAGATCATTGGAGTCTAATGCATTTGATGAATTTTATCAAGCCTGATATAGCGTATGATGTATGTAGATTAAGTAGATATGCTCATAACCCTAATAAGAAGCACTGGTCTGCATTAATAAGACTAATGGAATATTTAAAAGGAATCATGAATTATGGTATTCTATATATTGGTTTTTCTTTTATTTTAGAAGTATATTGTGATGCAACCTAGATCTATAATTCAGATGAGATGAAATCCACTAGTGTTTATGTGCTTCACATTGCGTAGTGGTGCATTATCATAGAGATTAGCTAAGCAGACGAGCATTGCTAGATCAACTATGGAATCAGAGTTTGAAGATCTGGAGTTAGCTAGTACTGAGGCTGAATGACTAAGAAATCTTGTAGTGAATATCCCATTTAAAAAGGATGATCTATTATCTAATATCCCTTTAAAAAGGATGATCTGGTGCCTCCTATGTATATACACTATGTTTGTCAATCCGCAATTGCTATTGCGAAGAATAAATCTCACAGTTGTAAGAGTAGACATATGAAATTAAAGCATGATGTTATTAAACAGCTGCTGAGAGATGGAATAATTTCCATTGATTATGTAAAGTTAGAATTGAATTCGGCCGATTCACTGACTAAACCTGTAGGAAGAAAATTAATTCTTCAAACCTCAAAAGAGATGGGGTTAAGGACAATATGATTATCAATAGATATGGTAATTCAACCTATTTGATTGGAAATCCCATGAAGTTGGTTCATATAGGTAATAACAAGTCGATATTGATACTATGCACTTACTGAGAGTGCTTAAACTGCTACTAAAATTGAGGGATGAGTTATTAACTCTTAATGAATTCATAGTCCTTACGGATGATATACTTAAAATAATGTACACTTGATGAATTCACCTATTTGAGAAGTGGAATGAGACCTTTTCTATGAGACTTGGGCCTAGTCTCTAGAGCTCTCATGAATAAGCACGCACGCGTATGGCCTATTGGTGCAAAACCGTGTTCAACAACAAAGTTACGATCAAAATGACATTGATAAAATCTCCAGCTTACAATAAGAGTTATTTGGTTCATAGAAATATTATATTTCACCTATAATTTTGTAAGTTAAATTTTATCTGTCTAAGTTTGGTTCACAGTCCAAAAGACACCAATCCTATTGTATTTTGTCCATATAATCCAACAAGTTTTAACCTTTTATTTTAAATATTTTACAATATTTGGGGGATGGTGAGATATTTTAAAATAAATTAAAGAATATTTTAAATTATTTTGGATCAAGAAAATTTGAATAATGAAACATGTCATTTGAGGACCAAGTACGATTTTCTTGGTCCGAAAGAAAGAAAATTAGTGTGGACTCTAATTGGTACACATGGCAATGTTGTGTCCAAATATTAATTGCCGTGTGTACTTGTTGGCAAAGTAAACACAATTCCACTGCCCTCACTTCATTATAAATAGCTTCTCCGTGTATTTGTAACGATGAACCAACAACCAACTTCTATATTTCTCTTTTTGTTTATTTCTAACTTTACTTTACTTTATTTTTAATTTATGTAAATAAAAATTTTATTATTTCTTTTATAAGGTTGGTTTACAATTAATTTGGTTGATTCCTGTATCCTCTAATTAATTAGGGAGGACTTATTATTTCGGATATCTTTTAATTAATCAGGGAAGTGCTTGTAATTCTGGGGAAATATTTCACATTACGAAAATTTTTCTTAGGATAGTGCTTAGAACGACTCAAGTATTTTATATATTTCTTAAAATATTATTATTATTGTTGTTATTGTTGTTGTTGTTAGTATTGTAACTTGTTGATACTACTATATAAAAATTATTATCATTGTTCCAGTTTATTTATATTGAATTTCACAAATGATATTGAAATTTATTATCGTTTCCTAGCAGTCATTTCCCATTTTTTTAATGAATTGATTTAGAATAAATGGGAATTTGTTTATGTTTAGATTTGGCTAAAGTTGTTATTATTTTTTGGCTATTACTGTAATTTTGATGATAATGTTGAAATTCTGCAATGATTTTTTCAAGGTTGTATAGTTAAGTAAAACACTCCTACATATTTCTTCATGGGCCACATGATGAGAGTTATTCTATGAAATCTCTACGCTCGTTTCATCAAATAATAGAGATAGGACAATAATGCCAACTCTAACATGGAGAAAGATTGTTCGCTTATAAAGGAAACCGGATTGGATCATCCATGTGGGTCAATCCAAATCTATCTAAATAAGAAATAACAAATAACAAATAAATACATATATGTATTATATATTTAATTTAAGAATGAATAAACACAATCGTTAGGACTCTTCCTGAAATGATGTGTGCTTCTGTTGAAAAAAAGGAAATTAACTTCTCCTGCATAGAATCTCATAAAACAACATACTCAACATTCTTATTCATATTCCTGCTCAAATTCCTGTAAAGTTCCATTGAAGATTTTTGTGAAGATTTCTATTCAAAAAGTATTGGAACAACCCTGTAAGAAGGCATGATTCATAGACTGTGATCTTTCAGTGTAGTTCATTTTTTTTTATAAATGTGATTATACTATTAGTGTAATGACGTGATTTGTGAATTTTTTTATGTGATTTGAGTATTTTATTCTTTTCTGTAGTTGCTACAAGTTGATTTTGAGATGAGTGAATAGTTTGGTTCCCAATGAATTCATGAGGATTTTGAGAGAGTTTGAGTTTTTTTTAGTGGATTTAAAAGTCATATAGTTGATTTCGGTCAACAATTGATGTTTCAAGTATCGAATGATGTTTTGAATTATTTTAATAGGTCTATAATGTCAATTTTAGGTTAGTAGCGGGGTTGAATTGGGTTCACAACCTCTAGCTTGCATTTGACCCTCCATTTAAAAACTAGTAAAATTTGCCTTAAAGGAATCCTGAGAGCTACTTTATTGAAACAATATTTATTCAAAAATATGACATCTTCATTGAGTCCTGAACATCGAATTTAGTCTAGTATCAAAGTTCATTTGCATTCAGGGAATTCCTAACGAATCCCAAATGGTAGATCCCCAACTTTGCAACTTATCAAAGTTGATGATGCAACTGAAGTTAGTGCAATGCTTAATCGTAAAAAAGATCGATGGTAGCTAGATTAGTGGAAATGCACCACTTTAGCGATCATCAGTTGACTAGTCGTCCATAGCTAAAGTTGCCACTTTAGCGGGTGCCGCTTTAGCGGAAAGGGACCATTTTAGTAGAGCTGGCCAAACCATTTTAGTGGACACTAGTCGCTTAAGTAGTGAACAATTTAGCTGTCATCTAGCTGCTTAAGAGACCAACACTGGGTTAGTATATAAAGTCCAATTTTGTGATTTTTCTTTATTTTTGGACCTTCAAGCTCTGAGAAAGACGATCTTTGAGGGTTTCTTCATCAATCTTCTGTGGGTAACCTCTAAAATCACATTTCCATTATTTTTCATTGAATATGTCTTTGAAAATATTATTTTACCTCTATCTTGAAATGATTTTTTGGAGTTTTACCTACAAAGCTTTAAATTAATTTTTCTTCAATTTAGACCTTATTTTTAACTCATTTTCTTGTGAATTTTTAATTGTAGACTCCTATAGCCTTAAGGAATGTTCTTTTAAAGGAAAATTCCAATTTTACCCCTTTTACTTTCAAAATTGATTTTCAAACTCTTTTTGGTCCTGACTTAAAAATGGTCAATATTTGTATCATTAGCTTTATTTTAATGCGTATATATTGCATTTGTATGTTTTAGTTGATTTTGAGGCCATTCGAAAGGGAGAGACTTTGTGTTAAAGGACTTTAGGCTTGAATTTCAATGCTTTGAGGTAGGTTATAACTTAACTTTCTTCAGAATATGTTGGGTAGTTAATGAATAAGTAAAGTATGCTACGGGTTAAGAAAAAAATGACTAGGGAAAGTATTATTTTTGAGCTACTACTATATATTGTGTGATGCTTAGGTGGGAGCTTATATTATGTTGTTGTTAACTTATGATAGTATTTATTGTGTGTTGCCTATTTGGGGTCAATTCAACATTATTGACCTTATTTGTGTATTTAAATGCCATTACTCTTAATGTAATTCTCAAGTGGGGGCTTGAATTGATAGTATAGATCTTTTTGAGCATTGTTTGCCCTTATCATGATAGAAATGCCCGAGTTTTGGATTGATATAATATTAATGATGTCTTACACATATATTTATTCCAATGGTACTAAACTAGAATTGATATCATTAAGTATTGACATATTGAGTTGATTTCAAGATCACCTACATACGTATTGAATGAATTGGCGATCGTCATACTGATTTGATTGTGAGCATGTTATCCACATTTCGTATATAAATATTCATAAGATATTAGTATGTAAGACCCCAAAAATTTTGATGATTTTATTTTGGACCCTCCCTTATGTTTAGCTGTGATTTTTGACTTAAATTATAATAAGGGATAGTAATGAGATTATTAGGGAGACCTTCAAAATTTTTGGAAAGTGTTTGGGGTCATTTTGGGACCCCAAATTAGTAAGGATCCATGATAGTGGTGTGCCACTCCATGGGCACACTGCGATAAGAGCATGGCATGACCTTGGGCTTTTGCGATAGCGGCGTGCCACACCTAAGGGCACAAAATGTGATTTTCTATTTTTTTAGTTGGGGCGAGGGTTTTTTGGTATTTTACCCTATTAAACAGCTCTAAACATTCCCTAACTTTTATTAACCTATCAGTTATAAATTTTTATCATAGTTCTTCCCTCGTTCAACTCTGAAGAGAAGAAAATTAAGAGTTTTCTCTAGAATTCAACTCTCAGGGCTCCAAATTCAAGTTTTTCTCGAATTCCTTCCACTAAAAGGGCATGTTGGACACTCCCAGTTTTAATTATTATAGTATTCCATTAATTTACTTGACATTTACATGTTCTTAAATCACTGATTCAAACTAGGGTTGAGGGTTTTTGGTTGTTATACACTTGCATTGTTTATCCCTTATTTTAATGGTTTCTCTATGGTTTAAATTGTGAATTGCAAACTGAAATTATGTCTTTTGATAATGGTGGAATTTAGTAATTGGGATTCACAATGTTTATGAATTTTGACATGATAATCACATGAAACACAACCCATATCTTAATTTGATCGTTACACAAGGATTTCACAGTGTCTAAACTGTCTTTTGAAATAGTGCATAACATTAATTGATAAATAAAAGGGAAAAAGATTTTAGAAACTTCCTCGGGGACTATGGTTATGGATATTTGAAAAAAATTTGGATTTTAAATGATTAAATGGATATGGTATGGCATAATTGGAATGGCTTGCAAGTCTCTTGGTATGACAATACCAATTTGAGAATGCCATAAAAAAAGACTCCATGGTTAATGGTATGTGATAAATTATTTTAATTTAGGTTAAAGGAAATTTTGTAGCTTTAAGAAGAAGGTGCAATCTCGAGGGTACCAACACAGAAAACTATGTTTGTTGACGTTGGGAGTCTATGACCATTGTGTATTGTTTACTCAGTATATTTTTGAAAGCTATTGTGTTGATGACTTTATCGTAATTCCTCAGTTTATGCGGCTAACATGGATTGGGGCCCTTCCGATAGGGAGATCCAAACCCATACAACCCATGGGTGCCTGGAGGTTGGTATAGGCTACATAATTTAGGATTAAATTTTTAAACAGTCATATTTCATGTTCCTTGCCCCTACCCTAGTATTCTGTTGCCTTTTTGAATATTGTACATATGATTTATGACTGGTTTTTGATAAATGCATATATTTTTATCCCTTTCCTTGGGTTTCATGCCAGTAATCACCATACTAACCATCCTAGAATGCTACATTATTTCATGATGTAGATTTAAAGGGATTTTTTTGTGATCCTATGACACGTTAGGTGGTTTGGTATTCCTATTGGACATCTGTTGAAGTGGTGAACCCTCCATCATTTGGAAGGCCTAATTTTCTTTAGTCTTTTTACCATTTCAATACTTTTGGGTTTTCTCCTTGCATAGTCAGGGTCATGTCCCAACTTAGTTAATTCTTTGCTTAGAGGCTTTGTGGACAGTGTTGGGTTGTTACCTTGTGGATTTGGATCTTGACTTACAAACTTGATCATTTGGTTTATTAATTTATTTTATTCTATTGGTTAGCTTCTGCAAATTCTTATCACTATGCTCATGTGGTAAGGCTAAGGATTTATTTCGAGCCTTGGTTGGTTTGGGATGTTTGTCGCGGTCAGGGCCCCAGTTCGGGTAGTGACATAGTATCATTGAGAAACACTAACTTTTGAAAGAAAATAAGACACTTTTAAAATGCATAAACCAAGGGATGTGTCAATCAAGTAGATTGAGACATGAGGTTGAGATTGGTGAAATTTTTTGAGATAATACAAGGGTTTAAAACCTCTCATGGATCCTATTTTGAGAGCATTGAGGCTTAGTTGGTGTATACAAAAAGTCATGTGATGACTTTCAATAATTTATTTTATTATTCATTGCATTTGTATTTCATGTGTTGTTTTAATGCATTATTTGATATCTAATTTGTACGCGCGCGCATACACTTACATACGAATATATATGCACACATACTTTTATATAGGCCCATCTTTTTTATGTTCATATAAATACTAAAACTAGTAGTGGAGATGGTGTGAGCTATCGTTTAGGAACTTTTCTGTTTGCAGGTTGTGTGCTCGTAGTATTTGCTTTACATCTATTATTTATTACCTTGCTCAGTCGGCCCATGTCACCTATTGATACTGCTCAAACTACACCTCACAATAAAGTATAAAGTCAACATCGAACAAATATAGAACCTAACTTGGTTGGGGTCGATCCCAAAAGAAATATGGTTAAGACCTAGGTTAACATAGTTATTAAGGATATTAATTAGTTATTTCTGAAATGAGGGGATTAAAAAGAACAATTCAATAGTTTGTAAATTCAAGTAACAAGTAAACAAATATTAGTTTATGTTGAGAAAATCAATGAGAATGATTATCTAGGACTGTGTTTCCCATGACTTCATAACTACATAGGTTGTTCGTACTTTTCAAAGTATATCAATGCCTTGCATGAAAAATCTAAAAAATTATATATCTCCTAACCATCTCTCGACCTTTGTTTGGGTGAATTTCACTCATCTCATATTGGTCTTAGAGTGTTGCATTATTAATATGTAACACCCCAAATTTTTGGCCCTTAAAAATTCATGAAATTTTATCGTCACTGCCCACACTACGACTAGACTATACGAGTAGTAGGGAGTTTTGAATAGTCTTATGGACCCAATCATATCCTAGCCAGTATGTTGGCCTGGATTTTTTGTCCTAACTACGACTTAGACCCTACGAGTCGTAGGGTCTTGTATCAAGTCGTATGGTGTCTCTTGTAACCAAACTAGTGTAATGCCTAAATTGTTTCTACTTTGACTATGAATGGACTATTTGAGTCATATGGACTGATTATGAGTTATAAGGTATGACTCATAGCCAGACTAGTGGGGTGCCAGTGGCACTGTCTTGACTACAAATCGAGGAGGCAAGTCGTAAAGAGTCATTAGAAGAACTATAACGACTGAGCATAATTTTTCAGTCTTTTCATTAAGGGTATTCTGGTCAATTCCCCCTTTTCCTTGCTTGAACCCCATGACCATAAAACATTTTAAGGGGTTATTTCTCATTCTTAACAAAATCAAAACACTCTCTTTTCTCTGGATTTTCTGAAGCAAGATACTTTGGGTTTTCTATGAAGTTCATCAATTTGATCTCTCAAGGGCGAATTCCATCCATAAACTTTGGTATTTCAGGCATGTTACTCTTCTATAATTCTTAATTTATGAAAATCATGTGTTTACATGGTTTAAATTAATTGGATTTGAATGTGGTTGAAGGTTTTGACATGGTTGATTCCTAAATTGTTGTCCCATAATTTATTATGTATTGTTCATGCTTTATTAATGGTTTTGAACTTTTGGGGTTCATGGGTATATAGAATAAACAAAAGGGTCATGGTTTTCCCCAAATTAGTGTTTTGAAATTAAAATTGGTTTTGAATGTTGTTGTTCCCTCAACCCTGCTGTTCACCTTTGATATTGCATTGTATTAATGATTAAACAATGAACATGAACTTTGAAAGCCTTGTTGCTATGATTTGATTTAATGAACAAAGAGGGGTCGAGGCATTCCCCCAAGATACTGTGATTGTTATGGTATAGACATAAGCTTTTATGTTTAAAGGTATAATGATATCCATGGAGTGACTTAAAGGTTGGTTCATTGTTAATAAATGGGTTATGTGAAACTTGCTTTAAATTAGGCTTAAGGGTATAGCCTACACATCATAATCAGATAGTTACAGCTTTTAGCCAGCAGGTGATGAGTTTTTCTATGTCGGGGACTCTATTCAGATTTAGTTTTTGTACTATGTTGTATATTTTATTTTTCATATGTATTGATTCGTGGTAGTTGGAGGAATGTCCCAGCTATCCATATTGAGTATAGTAAAAACTTCATAGATGTCAGTCAGAGCCAGTCATGTAATTTGAGTTATTTTCTCAATTTTGTCAGATTGTAAAAAATATTTATCCATTACATACTAATTCATATTTCATTATGATTATGTTTTTGCACATCAGAACTATATTTAATAGATTGAATCAGTTGCTCAAATAGTATGATAGCTCATGCGTTAGCTTAGGATCACTTGCGGTTCCAAGCACCATATTACGACTAGGTAGTAGTCTCGGGTTGTGAAAAACTTGGTATCAAAGCCCAGAGTTCAAGTGTCCTAGGGTGTCTATGAAGCTGTGTCTAGTAGAGTCTTGCAGAACGATATGAAGAGGTCTGTACATTTCTTCGAGAGGCTACAGAGCATTTAGGAAATGTTTCCCTTCTTTCATATCTCAGATCATCCTATAGAAAGGTTCCATAAGAAACATATATACATTTTCACATTTCTCCATTTATGACATATCTTCTTTGTTTTCGAGGTAACATAAATAATGAAGCTTAAACACTTACAGATAAAGCTTTCTCAGAAAGTCCCGCAGACAGTTGTGGGATTACAACAGGCTAGAAATTATCCTAGCAGTTCTCATAAGTTCCAAAGTTTGAAGAACTTTATTCATGTTCATGAAAAATCATGGATTGAGCCAAAGTCATATGTGCTCTCAGCTCTCAGATCCCTTCTAAGAATTCTATGATAGCATATGGCCTAGAATTTGAAGTATGAACCCAGAAGTTTAGCAGTAGTAGAGTTGGAATAATGTTATTTGGATTAAGCATATTATGGATACGTGGGGCTAGTTGTATGAAAAGTAAATCAGTAGGCTTAAAGCAGTGTATGCAATAATTTAAGTTTGTTGATTCAAAATTATATGTTGTTAATGTTGGATATGCTGGTGTAATGGTAATTCTCATGGTTTAGATGTGATGTTAGTAGGCTATGAAGGAAGTTAGCATAGTTCATTGAAGGTTTGGAGATATCCATGTTAAGTGTTAGAATCTTTGTTTGAATCTTTGAAGATTGAGCTAATAGAAAGAATATTTGAAGCTCTAGATGGCGTGAACTCAGAGTAAAGTGATTGCAGTTCAGTTTAGAGATTTTAAAGGGATCCACAGACTTAGAATAATGACTTAAAGCTAAGAGGGAGATGATATAACAAGTAACTAAGTCAGGCCCTCAGATGCTAGTAGTGGTGCCAGTATGTTGTAGAACAACAGTAAGAGAGGATAATGCCCGAGCCATTCTTATCTTAGTATAGAGTTTGTACTTCAATCATCACGACATCTACTCATGCCTTACAAGCAAGCCCCATGATCATAGCTCATATTCATGCACTTTTCATAGAATCATGTACTTTTCCAGTTCTTAGTATGAGGAATTCCAATTAACTTAGTAGTAAGAATCATATTCCATGAAATTATGAACTCCAATCTTAGGTCATGTAGCTCATGACTCATGTACTCATGTTTTATAGTTTGTTCAGTTCCAAGTACTCATGCTACACTCTAAATGATCATCGAAATTCAGATTATGTCATTTATGTCCCCAGTTTAGCTCTTTTGGATGAATCTAAGATGTTTATACTCTATTCTTTAGGCCTCAGTAAAGTGTCAAGTTATTTATAGTATCTCTTCATGTTTCAGGTCCTTATATTCTAACCTTTTAGTGACCTTTCCTTATATAAGAATAGTGGTGATGAGTAATTATTTGGCTAGGCGAAATTATTGTATGCTTGTTTGATCTAAGTTTATAAGTGTGAAGTAAGATTGAGGCCAAGTTTTTGATATATTTCAAGGTTAGTTGAAGTTTTGTGTGTGATTTTCTAAAGAATAGTGCATGGAAGTTGTTAATGATAAAGGTTTAGAGAATGTGAGAAAGGTGCTTTTGTGGTTGTTTTCCTAGTAGTCGTGTATGGTTATGAAGATAGGCTTGAATGTTTTGTTGGTGTGTAAGTGGATGAATGAATTGTGCGCCAGTGAATTCATGGTAAGAGGTTGAAGTTAGTTGTTGAAGTGGGAATGCATATTATTCTTGAGATGAGAAGTTGTGAAAATGCAGGGTGTATTGAATTCCTAATTCAGACTAGTATTACAGTGTTATGTCTGCACTTTGTCGATTCAAGTAGGCTTGAACATAGTGAGGGAATTGAGTTCAACTCATACTTTAATAGAGAGGGTTATTAGTGCCTATGTGAAGATTTTAAGTAGCCTCAAGTGAAGTGCAGTATTGAAGTTGAATTTAGTATAATTCAGTCCGTACAGCCAGCAATTTAGTTTAGTAGTCAGACAGAAAAGTTCCTATGATTTTCCATATTTCCTATTCATGAGGTAATTCAAATCCATGAACATTTTGAATTTAGCTCAGTTCATAAATATGCATCTATTTCAGATTTAGAATATTCAGTCTTGATTCAGTCCATAAGTTTCCCATGTATCATCTTAGTCTTTCCTTAGTATTTCAACCAATCAATGTCATTCGGGGGACGAAGTATCCCAATAAGGGGAGATGTAATACCCCGAATATTCATGTCCTAAATCTTTGATCTTTTCTTTATGAAACAAGATCCAGCTTGATGTAATGGCTACTCATTAATTGACTCTCTCATTTCTATCTCAGCTTTATAACAATTCTTATGTCGTTGCATATATTCATGAAATTAGTTCAGTTTATGTATCATGCTCAGAATCAGTTATGCAGTCATGTTCCAAGTCATGTATGTTCATAATATGATCTCAGTTACCTTCATGCAGTAATCTCGGTCTAACCAGTCTCATTCGAGGATGAATGTTCCTAAGGGGAGATAATGTAACATCCCATATTTTTGGGCTAGTCTTTGAGCCATCGTTCCTACCTGTATAAGCTATAATCCAAATGATTCCCATGAATATAAGTTTCATGATCTTTATCCTAGTGTTTGATGTGCTTTCAAGGTGTAAAATGTTCATAAGATTCTCTTAGAACAAAGTTGAGCTAAGAGCCTTTGATTCGTCCAAAGTTTGGTATTCAATTTTACAGGGGTAGACTTTGAACATGTATAAATTCTTATATACGTATAATTTTTTAGCACACAACCCACCAAATTGTAGATAATTGATTAAGGTTTCCAATAATATCAATTTTGCCTTAATCCGATACCCGAGTGAAACATTATGGTATTTTTCATGAGAGGCAGTAAGCCAATGCGATTGGGACACGGCGCGCCGGTCTTTTGACACGATAAGTGATATGATGCGTTAATCTCTCAACGCAATATTTGAGGCGACACAGAGCTTCTTCCCCCTCTATTTTAGCTTCTTAAGAGTCAAGGGGAACTTTGGTCCTTTCCCCTTAACCCCAAACGTCCAAAGGATTATTTATAGCATCTAAAGGGGCTTTATTTGCCCATTTTCTTCAAATCAACTCTCACAAAAATCCTACTTTTCCCACATGAACAAATTTCAAGTTTCTTCTCTCAAGAACACAAGGAATTCAAGATTTCAAGTTCAAGAAACCTTCAAGAAAATTCTCAAGAAATCATCTATTAAGGTATGTGGGCATTCATCCATGGGTCCCCTTTTACCCATGGAGCCCAAAAATCTTTTCTTGATTAAAGATATGAACTTTCCCATTTGTTTATGAAGAATCATGTGTTCAAGATGAATTTAAATCATGATTTCCTTAGTAGTTCGACTAAGTTCATGTCTAAGGATGTTTTCATGAAAAGTTAGGTTATCTCATTCTTTAAGTTTCGATTTCCATAATGCATCAAATTGAATTTCATATTATAATATCGAATTAGGAACTTTTCCATTTCTACAAGTGTTTTCAAGTGAATTAATCTAATTATGCTTTGAGTTGCAAGTTTCCATGTCCTATTCCATTGATTTCATGTTAAACCCCCAACTTATGAAGTTAGTCATGCACTCATGTTGCTTTCACATATATATAATATTCCCATGCTTTAAGTCATGACCCTCTTGTGTTGGATGAAATGCCTAAGAGATGAATTTTGAATAATGATCCCTATTATGATTTGTAAAGTTATATATTTCTTATTAATACTTCTATTCAGTGCTGGGGCTTATGAATACCCAAAACTTAGTTATTTACTTAGTCTCAGTATCTTTCAAAATTCTTTCAGATATGTATGAGCATTACTCATTCAGTCAGTTGTCATAACCAGTTTAACTTAGATCAGTTCAGTAAGTCAGTTTAGTTGGGAGTAGGATTTAGCACCGAGTGAACTCAGGGATAGGGGATCACCTGCCAGTAGATGGTGTGACTCTTAGTCGCAATCCCTACATTCTAGAGCTATGTAGCCAGCATAGGTTTGAGATGTTAAACTGCCAGTTGAGGCTTGCCACATATCTTACCAGGCCACCTGCCAGTAGATGGTGACTCTTTAGTCCTTTGGGTCTTCACTTTTGTGGATCCACTCATCTAGAGTTAGTACTCATGGCATGGTCCTAACACCCTTCTAACCGGGGTTACAGGTTGGACCCCAATTAGCTTAAATTAGGGCATATCAGTTAGATAATACCTCCCACAGTCTCAGTGTAGTATTTTAGTGTATTCTCAGTTCAGGTTTGCTTGACCAAGTGTACAGACTTTCAGTTATTCAGCTATATAGTTTGCAGTCTTTCAGATTTCAGACTTATTTTAGATGACAAATATATTCTTGGGCTTGCAATCTCAGAAATTATAGTTTCTACGCATTTACGCTCAATTATCTTATGTTGATTAGTTAGTCCTTACCTTATATGCATAGTACTCCACAGTTTCAGTCCAGTAATTCAAACTAAGTATAGTTCAGTCTTACATAATCTGTATTTAGTTATTAGTTAATCAATATACAGTTTTTAATTAATTAGTAACCAGATACCAGTTATTCAGAATTCAAGATCAATTATTCAGTATTCAGCTATCAGACATTCAAGTTAATCAGATCATCTTAGTATATGCTATGTTTGATTTTGTATCTTTATGCATTCGTGCTCAATATAATTGTATATTCAAATCCTCGAGTTATGTCAGTTTCTGTCACATAGTTTTTGACCCAACATTCATACAGTATCCATGTTTTACTGATTTCCATCTTTAGTTCTACTTATATTATAAAAGCAAAATTTTAAGAAACTAAGTGTAGTGATTCACCATTTTATCAGATTATATTTGTTACGCATGTTTTAAGATACTTTATCTATTAGTTTATCACTGTCTCTTCGTAAGTCTACTAGCACTTATCATTCATGTTTTAAGATTACGTATCTACTCAGTTTTACTTATTGCACATATCCACACTTACTCAGTACATTCTAGAAGTACTGATCCACACATATGTCTATATGCTACGTTGTCTCAAAATGTAGGTACCAATTATAGCCTACGCATCATAATCAGACAATTGCAGCTTTCAGCTAGCAAGTGATGAGTTCTCCTATTTCGAAGAATCCAGCAGATTTAGTTCCTGTACTATGTTGTATTTTTGACTCTTCATAGGTATTGATTAGTGGTAGTTGAAGGCATGTCCCAGCTATCCATAGTCAGTATAGTAGAGGCTTCATAGATGTCAGTTAGATTCAATCATGCAATTTGAGTTTTTTCTCAGTTTTGTCAGATTGTAATTTTTTTCAGTTATATATTCAAATTTCATTATGATTATGTTTCTGGACAACAAAACTAGATATTTAATATGTTGATGTAATACCCCACATTTTTAGGAAAGTTTTTGAACCGTTGTTCCTACATGTATAAGCTATGATCTAAATGATTCCCATGCAAATATGAGTTTCATGATCTATATCCTCATGTTTGATTTTCTTTTGGAGGTGAAAAATGTTCATAAGAATTGCTTAGAACAAAGTTGAGCTTAGAGCCTTTGATTTGTCCAAAGTTTGGTATTTGATTCTACAAGGTCTAATTTAAACCTATATAAATTTTTATATATATAGAATTTTGCAACTCAAGACCCACCAAATTGTAGATAATTGAATTAGCTTTCCAACTATACCAATTTTGCCTTAATGCGATACCCGAGTGAAAAGTTACGGTATTTTCCATGTGAAGCAGTATGTCGATACAATAGAGACGCGATGCGTCGGCCAGCACGTTACGAAACTATTTCAAATGCTAATTCAGTTTCCAAAGGGTCTAGGGGCACTTTGGTCACTTCCCCTCACCCAAATCCGCTCATAACACTTAATTTCAACCGCTAAAAACATTGTACACTCAATTAATCATCTTTTCTCTCAAAGAAAAACCCTAGCCTCCTCAAGAACACTAAGAACTTCATCCATTTTTCTTCAAGAAAAGCAAGAACTCATGTTTCCTAATTCAAGAATGCTTTCAAGATTGTGTTTCTCCTTCAAGGTTAAAGCTATAAAGTATGTGGGAGTTCATCCATGGGCTCTCTTTCACCCATGGATCCCAAAAATACTTTTATTTTAATTAAAGAATCAATTTTCCATTATTACGGTATTATGTATGTTCAATAAAGATCGAATTTCCTGTTTTCATGGTGGTTTTTAATTCAAATCATCCCATGTGTGATTCCATGCAAGATTTTAAATTTCTAGTGCTATGAATTTAAATTTCCTATGTTTTATTCAAGTAAATTCCATGGTGGAACCTAAATTCATGATGTTTAGCAATATTCCCATATTTCAAATTCATGCCTTCCACATATTTGATGAAATTCCCATACCACGTTAAGTAAATTTCAAGATGAATCTCCAAGTTATGAATATTGGAATGCAACTCTATTATTCCCTCATGTTTAAGACATTGTTATATTCATGTTATGAATTTTACATGTTTTGATAAAACACCCATGTCCTATTTCAAGTGAATTACATATGAATTCCCCAATTCATGATTTTAGTTATGCAATCATGCTATGCTCCCATGTTTTAGATATTCCCATTTTCAAGTTCATTCCCCTCAAGTGTTTGACAAAATGTCTAAATGAATGCATGGTGAATAAGTAGTTTATGAAATTATTTCAAGGTCATGCCATGTTTTACTTTAAATCCTATTAAGTCCTGGGGGTATTCAATACCTGAAATCTAGATGTTTACCTAGAATTATAGTAGATTCAGAATAGTCTCAGTGATGTCACGTACAGTAGTACTTAGATAATTATAGAACTCAATATATTCATCCAGTTAATAGAACTCAGTATATTCAGTGAGTTAACAGAACTCAGTGTATTCAGTCAGTTAACAAAACTCAGTGAACTTAGTCCAGTTCAGTCATTTAGCATGATTAGTAATAGTTTAGTCAAGCCTAGTACAGTCTAGTAATCAGTTCAGTGTCTATTCAGTTGGGTGTAGGAATCAACACTGAGCGAACCCAGGGATGAGGGAATTCCTATCAGTGCAGTGTTTGACCCTTAGTAGTAATCCCTGTGTTACAGAACTATGTAGCCAACATAGGTTAAGATATCTTCCTGCCAGATAAGGGTTGATACATCTCGTATGAGTTTTTCTACAGTGAAGGTTGATGAAATGTCTTCCTACCAGATAGGGTTTACTCACATCCATTGTTAGTATCCCTTGGCATGGAGCTAACATCCTTCCAACTAGGTTCACAGGTTGGACCCCAACTTAGTTTATAATTGGGGTATATCGGTTAGATGAACACTCTCACAATTACAGTTTTAGCTTCAAACTCAGTATGGAACTCAGTTCAGTTCTTCAAAATTAGGACTATTAGAAACAGTCACCTATCTTAGTATAGAACTCAGTTTAGTTCTACAGAATTAGGATAGTCAGAAACAGTCACCCAGTTATCAATAACTCAGTTATCAATAATCGCAGCTATTAGTTACTAAGTTATCATAACTCAGTATTTAGTTCCAGTACAGTCTCAATTATCATCTTAGTTATAGTCTCAGTCATAGTCTCAATCTAGTAATCAGATCAGTAACTCCGTTCAGTTTCAAGTTTTCTTGTCCATAGCGTACAGTTATCAGTTTTTTAGTTATCAGTATTTCAGTACCTGAGTTTACATATTATTTTAGAATCATGTTTTACATTTGGTCTCGCATTCTTAAATAATACATTTTTTCATGAATTTATGCTTAGTTACCTCATGTTACTCAGTTAGTCCTTACCTCACATGTATAATACTCTACAGTTTCAGTACAATTATTCAAACTAAGTACAGTTCAATCTTACATGCCCAATATTCAACTATCAGTAATTTAATTAATCAGATATGTTAGTATGTTTATGAATTTATGCTCAGTGTGATTGTATATACAGATCCCTAATTTATGTTAGTCTCTATCACATAGTTTCACACCCAGTATTCCTACAGTATTTATGTTTTATCATATCCCAACTTTAGTTATACTTATACCATTAAAGTAAAGTTTTACAGAAACTAAGTGTAGAAATTCACCATCCTATCAGAGAATGTTTAACACTCATGCTTTAAGATATTTTAGTTTCTAGTTTATTCCAGCCTATTGGTGAGTCTACTTACACTTAGCATGCATGTATGATAAAGTATGAAATTAGTTTTACTTTTTGCATTCACCCCTGCATACTCAGTACATTCCAAAAGTACTGATCCACATATATGTCTGTGTGGCTACATTATTTCATAATGTAGGTACTAATTGTAGCTTGGACATCACGATCAGACAGTTGCAAATTCTAGCCAACAGGTGATGAGTTCTCTTACTTTGGGAACTCCCGACAGTTTTAGTTCATGTACAGTTTATTTATTTTCCATATGTATTGATTAGTGGTAGTTGGAAGCATGTACCAATTATCTATAGTCAGTATAGTAGTGATTTCATAGATGTCAGTTAGAGTCAGTATTGTAATTCCAGTTTCATCCTTCAGATTTATCAGACTGTATAGCTTTATCAGTATTGTATCTATTTTAGATTTTCAGTATGATTATGTTTTTTTTATAGCAGAATAGTTTATTATGTTATAATTCAGTTTCTTAATAGTATGCCATTTCATGGGTTAGCTTGACATCACTAATGATTCCAAGCACCGTGTGGCGCCTAGGGGTAGTCTCGAGGAGTTACAAACTTGGCATTAAAGAATAGAGTTCAAGTGTCCTAGGGTGTCTGTAATACCCCGAGCATCCCAACTGATAGTAGAACCATGATTCAAGATCATGATAAATAAATCTTAGTGATTTGGTAGTTTTATGATCAAGTTTGATATGTATTAAGGCCTTAAATATGTCCTAGCTATTAGACGAATCAAAACATCCCTTACCGATCGAATTCTTGAGAAGGACATTGTCATAGTCAACTTTAAACGAGCATATCTCCCATTCTACAAATAATTTTTGAGCTCATGACCTACCAACAGATAGTTAATTGAACTATCTTTCCAAAATACCAATTTTGCCAAAATTCGATATCGGAGTAAGAAGTTATGGCCATTTTATTGAGAGTTATTCGAGCTATCCAGGAGTGACGGACAAACTAACGGACCGTCAAGTCAGTGATGGCCCTTCACTTTGATCGTCAAAACTAAAGCATTAAGGCCCTTTTCTGGACCAAAAGTGATGGTGGGAGTGATGGTTAGTCACTAAAGTGACGATCCATCACTCTGACCATCAGATTTGTCCGAGACAGCGCTGAAGCACTATTTTAAAGAGATTGTTGGGTTATTTTTCACGCTATTTAACACCTAATCACCCCAAAACAAAGCTTATAACTTCTCATTCATCCAAAACATCAAATTAGGATTTCTTTCCAAGATTAAAATCCATATTTCTTCTTCAAGAAAAATCAAGAGAGATCAAGAGAAGTCAAGAAATCAAAAATCTCTTCAAGAACCTTCAAGAAAGAAGTTTCTCCAAGATATGTAGATGTTGATTCTTGGGTCAGTTTCATCCAAGAAGCTCAAGCACCCATCTTTAAGACTTAAAGATTTTATGTTTGTGAAATTCCATGATTTGTATGAGTTGAAATTGATGTTCCATATGTTGTTGAGTTTTGATTTATGTTTGTTTACTAGATTTTGGAGCTTTGACCCTTGTATGTTGAATTCATGTGATGTTGGTGATAAACCCTCTTGAAGTTTCTATGTATGTGATGTGTTCATGACTTTTGGGTGTAGAATTGGTTGAATAAGCGGAGCATGTCTCCCATAGGTTTGATAAAAGCTTAGGAGAAGCATATGGGCCATTATAGTATGTTAAATAGGAAGCCACAAATTGTGAGATAGTCTATGCAAGCCTAGTGTTTGATAAAATGCCCAAGTGAATGAGTTATTCCATGATAGTAGGAAATCCCTAAATAAGTGTGAACCTATGCATGTCTAGTGTTTGTTGAAGGACCTTAGTGAACAAGTGGAGATGTGATAGTAGTAAATTCCCCAATTATGTGCTCTTTAATATATGCTAAGTTTTTAATACATGCCAAGTGGTTAGCAAGTAAGTTATGACATGATAATATGAAGTTTCCCCAAGCCATGTGATATCCAAACATATTTCAAGACTGATATAGGTATGAATAGTTGAGGGAAAACCTTGTAGAATGGAGTACGATTTAATAGCATGTTTCCCCATTGTTATTATATGATTATTATCCCGAGATGCTTAAAGCGACTCTTTGGTGATTGTGATGATGAATAGGAGCCTATGTTTCCTAAATAATTGATACGATGCCTTAAGGATTTTTGAGGGGGAAAGTATGTTATGATTCCTAATTACTTGGAGCGATGCTTGAATGATTGTGATGATGAATGAATGCTTGTGATGATGAATGAATGATTATGATGATGAATGAATGCTTGTGATGATGAGTGAATTATTGCGATGATGAATGGATGATCGTGATGATGCAAGAATGATTATGTTTAACTTTTATGTTATCGAGTCCTGGGGATATTTATACCCGACAATAGAGCTGTTGTCTAGAGCCCGTGTCAGTTCCTCGATAATTCCAGCCGAGCCATGATTCTCAGAACTCAGTAAACTATAGAACTCTGTATCCTCAGACAATTACAGAACTTAAGAAAGCTTAGTAATCTCAGTTATTTTTGTAATCTCCGTACCGCTAGTAATCTAGCCCCAATCCTATAAATTAGCTCAGATCTAATAGTATTCAAATGATTCAATTCTAATCTCAAAAGTGATTTTAGTAATCTATTCAAGCTCTGTATCACCAGTCAGTTACCATGATTCGATACCTTTTTCGTCTAATACGAAACTAAGTAATCTCAGCATAACTGAATCAGATCTTTTGAGAAACATGATCAGTAACAGATTCATCTTTGTTGTATACAGTTTAAGAATCAACCCAGAGTCTTTCAGTTGGGAGAGGATTTAGCATCGAGCGAACCCAAGGATGGGAACTCACCTGCTAGTAGAGGGTGTGATTCTTAGAAGCAATCCTTGTGTTCCTAAACTGTGTAGCCAACACAGGAACAATTGTCAACCTATTGAGGGTCACCGCCAGAGAGCCTGACCTTAGAGAAGAGATAATATCTTTAACAGTGGCACGGTATTAGCACCCTCCCAATTGGGGGTAGAGGTTGGACCCCTAAGAGATAGTAGGGGAATATTGGCTAGATAAATACTTCCCATAGTTTCAGATTTAGTCTCAGTTTTAGTATAAATATCCAGAAATCAGGACTATCAGATACAGTCATCTATCTCTATGAAGAACTCAGATAGTTCCATTGATTCATGGACCATCCCGTCAGATAGGCTTGGTCTCACATATAGTTATTTGATATCATATTCAGAGATATGCCGTCAGATAGGCTTGATCATAGTATCAGATTTCTATTAAGTATTCTTGTTGTCAGATTCAGATATAATCATATTCTTATCATCGATAATAGCTTCCGAAATCATCCATTGGAAAAGTTGATCCCTAATCTTATCAGTCAAAAGTAGTATGCTCAAAATTCAGTCTTTGATATAAATACATCCAAATCCTCAGTTAACAGTATTAGATGAGTCAGTGATTCAGTAGCTCAATTTCAGTAGTGAGTTAAGTCTGCAGTAAAGTGGTATCCGAGTTTTAGTACCTAGAGTTGTGATAATTGTGTTTATGGTTTGTGTATTCATGTATGTGTTCTCGTGCAACATTTTCATGATTATTCATTTTAGATATTGTGTATGCATGATCCTTTCCATTTAGCCTTACCTCGTCTACCTATCTAGTACATCCCTATACTGATGCATTTGCGCTATGGTGTTTTATTTGGCACCATAGGTTCAGAGGCACAGGACCCAGAGTTTTCTCAGCAGTTCAGTCCTAGTCAGCAGCAGTAGTCATAGCAATGAGTCCTCTTCTTTCGAGGATGAGTTTCAGTTTACTATTATTTGCATCAGATTTTTTTATTATTTTTAGTTTATGGATTTAGTTGGGGACTTGTCCCATCAACTCCATAGTTCATACGGTTTAGAGGTTTTTCAGATAGATGACGGGTGTTGATGTATTAGTATTTAGCTTTCAATTTTAAGTATTTATAGACGTGTTGAACCTTATGGCCAGTTTTCGTATTTATTTCAGATATTATGCAGTGTTTAGGTATAGATATCAGAAAAGGATTAGCTTGTGGTCCTTTGGGTCCATAAGCACCGTGTGACATCTCGAGATAGGATCTCAGGGTGTTACAGTGTCTATGAAGCCGTTTCTAGTAGAGTCTTACGGAATAGTATGGAGACGTTTGTACTTTTCTTCGAGAAGCTACAAGGCATTCAAGAAATATTTCCCTTATTTCATGTCTTAAATCATGTAGTAGAAGTATTATCTAAGAAATTAATGCAGATCCTCATCTAGCTCTATTCTTGCTAACTCTGTCTTAGTTTTGAGGCGACAGAAATAGTGAAGCTTAAATCCCTACAGACAGAGTTTCCTCAGCCAGTCCCTACAGACAGTTATGGGATTATATGTTGGCTCAGAAAGTATCCCATCAGTACCATTATGTCATAAGTTTTGAAATATTTCCTTCTTACTTATGAAAATCAGTCATTAAGCCAAAGTCAGATGTGCTTTCAGATTCCTTCTCTGAATCTCTTTTACAGTACGTGATTTAGAGTTAGAAGTATGAACACAAAAGTTTAGTAGTAGTAGAGTTGGGATAGCTTTATCTAGATTGAGCAGATTATGTATTCATGGGGATAGTTGTAACATAGATGAATCAGTAGGCTTGAACAGTGTACCGCAAGAATTTAAGTCTGTTAATTTAAGATTAAGGATGATGGTGTGGATGTGAGTTAAGAGATATGATATTAGTAGTGCCAGTATATGTAGGAAAGCAGTAAGGGAAGACATTTTCCAACCTATTCTTATCTCAGTACAAAGTTTTTTAGTCATCATGATATCTACTTATGCCGAATATGTCAGCTCCATCATCACAACTCATATTCATGCATTTGATAGAAAAACCATGTATGATTTCAGTTTCTAGTATGAGGAATTCTAGTTCACTCAGTAGTATGAATTATGTTCCATGAAGTCATGAACTCTAAACTCAAGTCATGCAGTTCATGACTCATGTACCCATGCCTTACGGTATTTTTAGGACCAGGTGCTTATGTTACACCTCTAATGATTAGCAAAATTTAGTTTATGTCATAAATGTCCTCAGTTCAGACCTCTCTGACAAATTCATGTCATTGATACTTTATTCCACATGCCTCAGTTGAGTGTCAATGTTATTCTTTTGTATTTTAGGACTTCATGTTCTAACCTTGCAGTGACCTCTCCTTATGTCATGATTAGTTGAAATTATATGTGTTTTTTTTGGGCTAGTGCATAAAAGTTTTAAGGATAGAGGTTTAGAGAAAATAAGAAATATACTTTTGTGGTGGTTTTCTTACAAGTTCATGTATGGTTATGAATATAGGATTGAATGTCATGTTAGTGTACAAGTGAAATGTATAGTTGAGTATAAGCTTTCAGTATAATTCTGTCCGTATAGGTAGTAATCCAGTCTTGCAGTCAGATAGACAAGTTTTTATGGCTTTCCATCTTTCCATCTTTCCATCTAGTCATACTATTTGAAATTCTCATGAATATGGCTATTCCAAGAGGTAATTTATTCACATCCATGTAATTTGTAAATTTAGCTCAGTTCATGCATCAGTTTCAAATTCCATATATTCGTTTATGATTCAGTCCATAAGTTTCCCCTGCATCATCTCAGTCTTTCCTAAGTATTTCAACCAATTCAGTACCATTCAGGGGACGAAGTATCCCAAGGGGGAAATGTATTATAATACCCTGAGTATTCATGTCCTAAACTTTTTTATTTTTCTTTACAAAATAGGATCCATCTTGTAGTAATGGTTACTCATCAGTTGACTCTCTCGTTTCTATCTCAGCCTTATAATCATTCTCATGTCATTACATGTATTAAAGAAATCAGTTTAGTTCATGATATTCAGTTCACGTATTATATTTTAGAATAAGTTATGCAATCATGTTCTAAGTCATGCATGTTCAGAAAATGATTTCAGTTACCTTTGTACAGTACTCTCAATCTAACCAGTCTCATTCGAGGATGAATTTTCCTAAGGGGGAGATAATGTAATACCCCATATTTTCGGGCAAGTCTTTGAACCATCATTCCTACGTGTAAAAGCTATGATCTAAATTATTCCCTTGAAAATATGAGTTTCATGATCTATATCCTCATGTTTGATTTGCTTTTGGAGGTGAAAAATGTTTATAAGAATCTCTTAGAACAAAGTTGAGCCTTTGATTCATCCAAAGTTTGGAATTTGATTCTACAAGGGTCTAATTTAAATGTGTATAAATTTTATATACATAGAATTTGCATCTAAAGACCCACCAAATTAAAGATAATTGAATTATCTTTCCAACGATACCAATTTCGCTTTAATTCGATACTCGAGTAAAAAGTTATGGCATTTTTCGTGTGAGACAATAAGCCGATGAGATAACGATGTGACGCGTCAGCCAACGTATTACGGTACTGTTTCACATGATAATTCAGTTTCTAAAAGGTATAGGGGCACTTTGGTCACTTCCGCTCACCTAAATCTACCCATAACACTTAATTTCAGCCCCTAAAAGCATTATACACTCAGTTATTCATCTTTTCTCTCAAAGAAAAACCTTAGCCTCCTCAAAAACACCAAGAACATCAATTTTTCTTCAAGAAAAGAAAGAACCCAAGTTTCCTAATTCATGAATGATTTCAAGATTGTGTTTCTCCTTCAAGAGTAAAGCTTTAAGGTATGTGGGAGTTCATCCATGGGCTCTCTTTCACCCATGGAGCCCAAAAACTCTTTTCTTGTAATTAAAGAATGAATTTTCCATTATTATGGTATTATGTATGTTCAAAAAAGATTGAATATCATGTTTTCATGGTGGTTTTTAATTCAAATCAGCCCATGTTTGATTCCATGCAAGATTTTAAATTCCTCATGCTATGAATTTGAATTTCCTTTGTTTTATTCAAGTAAATTCCATGAAGGAACCTAAATTCATGATGTTTAGCAATATTCCTATGTTTTAAATTGATGTCTTCCTCATGTTTGATGAAATTTTCATATCATGTTAAGTAAATTCCAAGATGAATCCCCAACTTATGAATTTTGTCATGCAACTCTATTATTCCCTCATGTTTAAGACATTCCTACGTTCATGTTATGATTTTTACATGTTTTGATGAAACACCCATGTCCTATTTCAAGCGAATTATATGTGAATTCCCCAATTCATGATTTTAGTTATGTAATCATGCTATGCTCCCATGTTTAAGTTATTCCCATGTTCAAGTTCATGAACCTCAAGTGTTTGACAAAATGTCTAAATAAATGCATGGTGAATAAGTAGTTTATGAAATGCTTTCAAGGTCATGCCATGTTTTATTTTCAATGCTATCGAGTCCTGGGGGTATTCAATACTTGAAATCTAGCTGTTTAACTAGAATTATAGTTGCTTCAGAATAGTCCCAGTGATGTCACATACAATAGTACTTAGTCAGTTACAGAACTCAGTATATTTAGCCAGTTAACAGAACTCAGTATATTCAATGAGTTAACAAAACTTAGTGTATTTAGTCAGTTAAGAAAACTCAGTGAACTCAATCCAGTTCATTCATTTAGCATGATCAGTAATAGTTCAATCAACCCTAGTATAATCTAGTAATCTGTTCAGTGTCTATACTAGTCTAAACCGCACAACGATACTAGTCTAAACCATATGATTCAGTATTCTATATATTTTTCGAGATCACACCCTAAACATAACGTGCCTTATCACTCAATGATGACTAACTCTGAACTCTTACTATGGATTTACTAGCACATATTATATTTCTCCACTTAAATCCCAACATGTCATTCAAGCCTATCTTTATAACCACATATGAACTTCAAGGCAAACACCCATAAATATATACTTCACATAGTCTCTAAAATTGTAAGACCCCGTAAAATTTTCTCGTAGTCTAAGACTTAGAGCATGTTAAGTGAAGTATTAATTTGGCCCTAAAAGGGGGAGAAGTGTCTTACCAAGTGAGAAGTATTTTGAACCATATAGAATTTCCCTAATATCAAATTTTTGTCATGTAGAGCACTGAATAAGCTTTCCGTCGATACCAAATTTTCCCAAATTCGACACTCAGGTGAAGTGTTAGAGCCATTTTAGTGAGACAGTGTGCCACCTGGCACTTTAACGCATCGTAAAGCCAGCCAAAATGACAATCGTCAAAATCCAGTGAGCCTCCGCAATTATGGCATGTTTCACCAAGGATTAAATTTAGAATTATCAATTTCTAGTGCACCAATAAGATTCCACCGCATCGCGGTGCCTTTTCAGTTCCCAACCAAGGTGGCAACGCGATTTTCACCGCGTCCTGCCATCAAGAAGTTTCCTGATTGTCCAATTTCTAGCAAGCTGGCGTGATTATGGCACGTTGTGCCAGCATGTAAAATTAGGATTTTTATGTTTAATTCCAAGGTCAAAAAAGGTCATTTTGCTACCCCTATATATACTCCTTAACACAGGATTTAGCCTTATTTTAACCTAAAAATACTAGTTTTCTCTCAAAGTTGTCCAAGAACAACAGCTAGGGTTTCTACAAAATCAAAACCCTTCCTTCTTCATCAAGAGAAATCAAGAAATCAAGAATCTCTCCAAGAGTTTTCAAGAGAGAGTTTCTCTAAGGTATGCTGTAACACCTCGATTTTCTAAACCGAAATGCTACATGGTGCTCATGACCCCGAAGGACCACAAGCTAACCCATGACTAATATTTGTACCTGTATACATCATAATATAAAATAAAATGCAGAAACATGAACATGAAATGCGATAAGGTTCGAACTAAATAAACGTCTAAAAACAAAATATCTGAAAAAGGTATAACAATACTAAAACAAGTCATAAATACTGAAAAAAGAGATCTGAATATCTAATCTGACATATACTCTAAAAGCCTTTAACTGAACTGAATAAGGAGTTGAATGAACATGTCTCCAACTAACTCCATCTAGCAACTAAATAGTAAATATAGTAATAATCATATCGTCCTCGAATAAGAAGGACTCACTGCAAACTCTGAACACCAGAATGCTACTGCTGATCTGGAGCTCGTGCCTCTGAACCTATGGTGTAACATAAGAGAAAGAACCATAGCGCAAATGCGTTAGTACGTCTGAATATACTGAGTATACGAATGTGGTAGGCTAAATGCAAAGGGTTATATGCATGAACAATGCTAACTAATATGAACCTGAGAATACATATATGCATAAACAACTATAACTGAACTCGTGATAAGCCTGAATACTAAGTCTGAATGCTGATGACATAACTTTATTGTTACTGAGGTACTGAATAGATTATTCACTATTTCTAACAGTTTAAATTTTGAAGAACTGGTTTGAATGACTGTGTCAAATAGTTTTGAAACTGAATATAGGTAACGTGAGATATGACAACTGATATAGCTGATATAACTGTAATGATTAGACTAATCGATATAACCGATAATGAGCAACTGTATCTGACAGTCTAAGTTCTAATGGAACTATCTGAGTCCCGTTCAACTTGGAGTAACTTAATCATAGATCAGTCCTATCTAGCGGGTGATCATGAGTATACTGATAATAAGGATGATTTGACTTAGTCTGAGATCAGTCCTATCTAGTAGGTGATCTTTAAATCTAATGATTCTGATACTGATTAATCATAGTTGGGATCAGTCCTAGCTAATGGGTGATCTTGAAGTCAATTTACAATGATAAGCATTGACTGTATCTAACAGTACTGAATCTGTACTACTAAGCTGAGTTGACTGTGTCTAAAAGCCCTGATTTTGTAACTGAAATTGTGGGATGTGTTTATATAACTGAGATGCCCCAAGCTAAGTTGACTGGGGTCCAATCTCGGCCCTGACTGGAAGGGTGTCAGTACTACACCACCAGTAAAGACATCTTCTGTGGAGTTAGTCCTAATCTAGCGGGTGACTCCTGGGATCAGTCCTATACATATAAATGTGCTAACGGGTGACCCCTAAGTATGTCAGTCCTATCTAATGAGTGACATATTGTACCTACGCTAGCAACGTAGTTCTGGAACTTAAGGATTGCTTCTAGGGATCTCTGTTCTATTCTAGAGGGTGAGCCCCGATCCCTAGGTTTGCTTGGTGCTGAATTCTACTCCTATCTGAAAGACACTGAACTGAATAACTGGGCTGAACTAAATAACTTAACTGAACTGATTTACTGAACTGATACTGATTAACTGAACTGATACTAGTGGTATTGTTTAGCGGAGCTAAAACTAAGTTTACTAGATTCCGATGACGGACAGAATATAATGAGTTCTGAGGACTGATTAAGAGTACTGAAGTTACTGAGATTTACTGTGATTACTGAGGTTACTGAGCACTGAGATTACTGAGAATACTCAACTATTGAGATTACTGAGTTTTCTTGAGTCACATGACTGATTAATTTCTATAGGTCATGGCTTGACTGAGAGTATCATGAAAACATGACATGGCTCTAGGCATACAACTATATTTTTTGGGTACGAATACCCCCAGGACTCGAAAGAGGGAAACTAGCACACATGACATGACTTGTTCACAAAATTGGAGTCAACAATTCATAATATCATAAGTAAGGGATTTCATACTTATCATGGTTCTCAGCACCTTATACATGGAAAGGAGAATTCATACGACATGCAATTACTTGCATATCTTCAATATCATGCTCGTTCTATACCACAACCATGACACATAACAACAACGTGGAATTCATGTGAAATTATAAAGTATAGAGCATGGAATTCATATCAAATTATAACGGTTAACATTGGCTTGTCATTCAAATACTATTGAGTCATGGAAACTTGGTTTATCACATACTAAGCATTTTATCAAACACCTTGCATGCACTCTTTAAGGCATAGGTGTATTCACAAA
>JAPEIP010000013.1:189749035-189788026 GCA_026120095.1 Capsicum chinense | reverse complement strand
AAGACTTGGCCCCAAATCTTACTTCACACTTATGGTCTTATCTAAGACAAGCATACAATGATCTTTCATCAACAAGAAACATCTACTCATCACCACTATCATTACATAAGGAGGAGTCACTAAAAGGTTAGAACATAAGACCTTGAAACATGGAATGATATCATATGAGACTTGACACTTAACTGAAACCTAAGGAACAACGAATCAACATCATGGATTTATCAAAGTGATCTGAGTTTAGGGAATACCCGGCTATAAGTTAAATCTCGCCAATCATTTGGCGTGTAGCATGATTTTTAGAAACTGAGCAAACTATAAAGTATGAGTACATGAGTCATGAGTTGCATGACTTCAACTTGGAGTTCATAACTTATGGAATGTGATTCCGACTACTAAAATGAACTGGAATTCCTCATTTAGGAACTGGAAGAGTACATAATTTTCTATCATATGCATGAACATAAACGATGATCATGTAACTGAAATGTAAAGCATGAGTAGGTATTGGGATAACTGAAAAATACTGAAATAAGAATGGGTTGAGTCTCACTCTCACTTTCTGATGGTCTATATCATATTGACATCACTATTAGAATCTGAGAGCCTGACTTGGTCTCTTGTTTTATGATCTCGACCTTAGCTTTAAGCCACCATCTTAAGTTTGAGAGATCCCTTACTAGACTTCAAACTAAACTACACTCACTGAACTCTAGGGTCTGGAAAAACGACCATACACGCATATCATAGAACTTAACCCGAATGACTACATTTGAAAGTGGAAAACCCACTATTAATACTACCTTCTGAGACACACTTTATGTTTCTATATCCCTAATAGTCAATCCCATATTACTTGAACACTTACTAAATTCAAATCCCCGTGAGTATCCCCATAGTCAGAGTGCACACCCTATAGTGCTTTAACTCGTATTTTTGTCGGTTCAACCTTCAAAAATTCTAACTTAGATTCTAAAACTTAACATGGATATCACCAAGCCTTTGATGAATCATACTACTAGTATTTCTCCACAAGAAACTCAACGGTACTACTATGTCTACTAGCCACACGCAACATGTAATAGCCATAGAAAAATACCGCAACCTTATATCACCTTGGGCATACTTCTACCTCATACATACAACATCATACTTTATTATGAATCAAATAAACTTAATCTATTGCATACACTATTCAAGACTATTAGATCACTTCCATATAACTAGTACCATTAACCAAGCAATCATCACATCCACCTTCATGGACATTAACTGTTCAAACTTAATGTCTAGTGTTAAACATGACTTACAACCCAACCTGACACATAATTCTCACAAAACATTCATCATTAATCTTAAGACATTATTCTTACATTCACGTTCTATATTTAATTCAAGCCTATAGTCTAACATCAATCATCTACCACCAATGAAGAATGCAACATAATATACTAGTCAATCAAATTTGGACATTCTATCCAAATACCTCAAAAATGTACTACATACCTTCTCACAAGTAGTACTAGTTTACAACTACCAACAAAAAGGTCAACGGCGGGTAAAGTCACATAATAGACATGGTCAACCTTAATCTTATATTATAACCCCATACAATCTTATCTACTTATACGGCTTTCTCACATCACACTTACTTACCCAAGATTACATTTAGACTACCTTCAAATTCCACAACAACCAGGAGTCTATAATTATAACCTCCTGGATAATCTAGCCTTTTTCATACTTCAAGCAAACAACAATTCACCTTGACTAATAAATCCTTCTCTATCTTCTACTAAACTAACAAACAAGGATGTATCACCTCATTACCAACTCAATCTATGGTGAAAAGATTCGGCTATACCTATATTCAACCAACACAAGAACAACAAGTTGCTAGTGAATTGAAATAGGCCTCACACGGCTTTACTAGACTTTGAGTTTCAACAACACAATGATTAAAAGATTACAAGAGATAGAAACTTGACACACAATATTCAATGATCTAATAATATGCATCTTACTCTGTATAAATAAAAATCTGATTCAAACACTCCCCTAATAGACACCATACAATCCACACTTACTACTAGCTACCACATGAGTCTATCACTATAATGGGGTAAATCATCCTTAAACATCGGTTATTCAAATAAAATATTTAGTTACACAAAAGTCACCCTCACTCTAACTTCTAACTTTGTGACTTTGTATCACCAAGTTCTTGGTTCAACATCACTACCAATAGGTCATGACACCAAAACTTTAACTCATACTACTATTCGAGTGGAAATACTATTCCAACATTCTTCTACACATCATTTCCATTTTTAGGATGATATCTACAAAATAAACTTTTTAACAAGACTGAATACACTTAATACCACAGGCTCAAAAGCACCATTTCATCATAACCAAAGTTCACACTAGAATTAATACACTCTGAGGCATTAACAGATTCTTCACAAGTCCTTAAAAAATTTTAAAATCTTATATGGCTCAATCAAAAAGGACCATAGCATTTAGATTCTAGACTTCTACACCTGAATCACCTCAATTATGAGACATATCTGAAAACATCAAGGTAGAAAAAGAATTGGGATGACTGTTAGCTTTGTATGAGTGACACCATAGCACGAATTAGAGTATGAAAGAGAAATATTCTGATCTATAGCAGAAACCAGAACATGAAGAAAGGGAAACATTTCTAAAAGCCTAGTAGCCTTCTACTTATAAGTATGGCGCGCTACACACCCATAAACAAGAATCTACCCAATGTGATTTTGCAGAAACCCTAGGACCATGAACTATGCTCTAATACCAAGTTTTTCACAACCCAAATAGAGGCCCTGGCCGTGATGAGCATCCCAAACCATAAAGGCCCAGACGCGCTTCTCTATTTGGTAATTATACACAATATTTATAAATTATAATAGAAGATGCAGAATTGTAAAATTATTATGGAAACATGGTTATACTCTGAGTTTAATTAAACTATGAAAAATAAAATCCAATATCAACTACACAATATCTAAACCAGTCTGCGAAATCTCTACTTCATGAAAATCTGACAACTATTCGAAAACAAGGACAAGGCCCCCAGTAGAGCAAAACTATAATAGATGACATAATCTAAAAGGAAAACACTTTTGGAATAGAGAAAGCTCACTACTGCACAATCTGATCTGCTGTATAAATTATCTTTTCTTATCTGGACCCCTAAACTGAGCCTCAGAACCTGAGAGGTAGGGGAGGAGGGGGTTAATATAGATGTAATGGTACACAGAGCAAATCTAAAATAATCATTTATATTCAACATATGTAAGAGCAATTTAAAGTAGTTCATAAACATATCATATAGTAAGAAATCACATGGGCATTTTAAAAGACTCTGTGAAAACATCTGAAATCTATGACACTCTTTGTCTTACTTCCATGCTAGGTGGTGTACCCTATAATCTATAATCCCATAGGATATATGGGATATGCCATTTATTCAGCAGCTAAGCCCCCAACCCAAGTGTGCCGTAAGGGTCGGAGTCTCTAAATCTACTATGGCATACGGCCGTCGCCAGCATACAATAATAATCTACTCGTATCCAAAAATACAATTTCAAGCTAAGATTTACTTGAACTCATGAATTCTTCGGGTAACCACCTAACCCTCTTTATGCCCATTTTTAGTTCTTTAAATATGCATGCTCTGAAAACATATTCTCTGAAAACATACTCTAAAATCTTTAACTCTGTCATGGCATATGCTTATATATGGTATCGTTATACCATTGACTTGCAAGTCACATTTTCTTAGCAATTTATAGCAATTTATATCTCTGTATTCAAATCATGAAATTTTGGACCACCATATGAACAATTCTTTCAAGAAACTCATGTAAAATAATGTGATTAATTCTCTTTATTAGTGATTCAGTAAACAAAAGTGGTCATGTTAAAAGTCTCAATCTCATGCAATTCTTTCTCTTTAACATCACATAGTTATATGAAGAATCACCCTTTAAACAATTTGAAATCATATTCAAGTACAAGGACATTGAGAAAACATCTTTCAAATCATAAAACATGCATGTCAACTCTTTTCCAACAAAACCATAAGCTTTAATCCAATACAAGAGAGGGAGTTCACAATTTATGCCCTCAAACAATCTTAAATCTTAAATCCCATACATATACGTATACATGTAAATCAATTTAGGGGATAGAACCATAAGGTCAAAACAATAGTAACATTAGAACATTTGGAGTACGTAATTTAGAACACAGATTACAAAACCCCTTTTAAATTCATGCATAAAAATCTTAAAATCATGCTCTAATGATTTTAAGCACATGTAGTGTTTAGGATAAACCCCACGTACCTTAAATTATAAGATCTAAAATATGGAACCTAGATCTTGATAGATGAAACCCGGATCTTGATTTATTTCTTGGAGATATTGAACTTAAGGCTTGATTTTCTTGAATTTTTTATTCTTGGAGAAAACCCTAATTGATCTTATTTTGAGAGTGAAGAGAAAGTTTTTGATGTTGTAAAACTGATAATGATTGATTAATAATACTTAAGGGGTGATTTAATTTGTGTAAAAGGTTATTAGAGTGAGGGAAATACCAAAATACCCCTAAGAAACCCAAAAAAAATTGCATAATTGCATTATTTGATGACCAGGGTTGACGAGCCATCACTTAGGTGATAAGTTATCACCCAGGTTGTTACTTTTGAGCTAGTTTTCACCATTCACTACCTTAGGATAACGAACAGGTCTGACGGGCCATCACACATATGATAAGTTATCATCTTCATCATCATATTTTGGCAGACAAATGCTTCAAAGTAAAATAAGTATAACTTTCTACTCTTATATCGTATTTAATTAAAACTAGTGGCGTTAGAAAGAGTACTCAAATAAATTTCATTTGATATATAGTAGTCCTCCTAATTCATTATATACAAATAATTATGGTTAATTAAAGTTGATCCAAGTTTTACCACTCACTCAAACTCGAATGATAGGAAAGCTTTCAAATCATCCTTGAGTTAGGGGACCTCTATGATCTCAATTCAAGCTTAAATTGGTTCCTATACTATATAATTGATTACCATACCAAATTTGCATAGGATTTATTACTTTTGGATCATCTATGCATGGAAATGATGGTTTTTATTCTAGCTCAAAATGTAGGGTATTACAGTTTAGCAGTAGTAGATTTGGGATATTGTTATCTGGATTAAGCATATTATGTATCCATTGGTCTAGTTGTATGAAAAGTGAATCAGTATGGTTGAAGCAGTGTATGCAATAATTTAAGTTTGTTGATTCAAAATCATATGTTTTTGATGTTGGGTATGATGGTGTAATGGTAATTCTCATGGTTTAGATGTATTTGTAGGCTATGAAAGAAGTTAGTATGGTTCATTGAAGGTTTTGGATATCCATTTTAAGTGTTATAATCTAAGTTTGAATCTTTGAAGATTGAGCTAATAAAAAGATGAGTTGAAGCTCTAAATGGTGTGAACTCAGAGTAAAGTGACTGTAGTTCAGTTTAGATATATTAAAGGGGTCTAAAAAATTAGAATAATGACTTAATGATAAGGGGGATATGATAGAAAGGTAAATAAGTCAGGCTCTCAGATGCTAGTAATGGTGCCAGTATATTGTAGAAAATAGTAAGGGAGGATTATGCCCGACCCATTCTTATCTTAGTGTAAAGTTTTGTACTTCAGTTATCACGACATCTACTCATGTCTTACAAACTAGTCCTATGATCATAGGTTATATTCATACATTTTTCATAGAATCATGTATGTTCCAATTCCTAGTATGAGGATTTCTAATTCACTCAGCTGTAAGAATCATATTCCATGAAATTGTGAACTCCAAACCCAGGTCATGTAGCTCATGACTTATGTGCTCATACTTTACATTATTTTCAATTCCAAGTACTCATTGTACACTCCTAATGAACATCAAAATTCATATTATGTCATTTATGTCCCCAGTTTAGCTCTCTTTGATGAATCTATAATGTTGATACTGTATTTCTCAGGCCTCTGTAAAGTGTCAAGTTATTCACAGTATCCCTTCATGTTTAAGGTCCTCATATTCTAACCATTCATTGACCTCTCCTATGTAAGGATAGTGGTGATGAGTAATTATTTGTGTAAGAAGAATTGTCGTATACTTGTTTGATCTAAGGTATAAGTATGAAGTAAGATTGAGGCTAAGTTTTTGATATAGTTCATGGTTAGTTGAAATGTTGTATGTGATTTTCTAATGAATCGTGCATGAAAGTTGTTAATGATAGAGGTTTAGAGAATATGATAAAGATTATTTTGTTATTATTTTCCTAGAAGTTCGTGTGTGGTTATGAAGATAGGCTTGAATATTATGTTGGTGTATAAGTGGATGAATACATTGTGCGCTAGTAATTTCATGGTAAAAGGTTAAAATTAGTTGTTTAAATGGGAATACGTATTATTCCTGAGATGAGAAGTTGTGAAAATACAAGGTTTATCAAATTCATGATTCAGACTAGTATTACAGTGTCATGTGTGGATTTTGTAGATTCGAGTAGGCTTGAACATAGTGAGAGAATTGAGTTTAACTCGGACTTCAGTAGATAGGGTTATTAGTTCCTATGTGAAGATTTTAAGTAGCCTCAAGTGAAGTGTAATATTGAAATAGAATGTATAGTTGAGTATAAGCTTTCAGTATAATTTAGTCCGTACAGCCAGCAATCCAGTTTAGCAGTCAGACAGACAATCATGGGGTAATTCACATCCATGGAAATTTTAAATTCAGCTTAGTTTATGCAAATGTATAAGTTTTAGATTCCAAATATTTAGTCATGGTCAGTCCATAAGTTTCCTTGTATCATCTTAGTCTTTCCTTAGTATTTCAGCCAAGTCAGTATTATTTCGGGGATAAAGTAACCCAAGGGGGAGATGGAATACCCCGAGTATTCATGTCCTAAATCTTTGATCTTTTCTTTACAAAAAACAAGATCCAACTAAAGTAATGGTTACTCATCAGTCGACTCTCTCATTTCTATCTCAGCTTTATAATCATTCTCTTGTCATTTCATGTATTCATCAAGTTAGTTCAGTTCATGTATCATGCTTCGACTAAGTTATGCAGTCATATTCCAAGTCATGTTCCAAGTCATGCATGTTTAGAATATGATCTTAGTTATCTTCGTACAGTACTCTAAATCTAATCAATCTTATTTGAGGATGAATGTTCCCATGGATAAATAATATAACACCCCACATTTTCAAGCTAGTCTTTGAACCGTCGATCCTACCTGTATAAGATATAATTCAAATGATTCCCATCTGAATATAAGTTTTATGATATTTATCCTCATGTTTGATATGCTTTCGAGGTGAAAAATGTTTATAAGAATCAGTTAGAGACAAAGTTGAGCTAAGAGCCTTTGATTCATCCAAAGTTTGGTATTCGATTATACAAGGGTAGACTTTGAACATATATAAATTTTTACATACGTATATCTTTTCAACTCACGACCAACCAAATTGTAGATAATTGATTAAGCTTTCCAACAATATTAATTTTTCCTTAATTTGATATCCGAGTGAAACTTTAGGTATTTTTTGTGAGAGGTAGTAAGCCAACGCGATTGTGACCAGTCTTTCAACGCGATAAGTGATGCAATGCATTAATCTCTCAACATGACATATGATGTGATGCAAAGCTTATTCCCCCTCTGTTTCAACTCTTGAAGGGTTAAAGGGCACTTTGGTCCTTTTTTCCCTCAACCCAAAAGGTCCAAAGGATGATTTATATCCTCCAAACGGGCATTATTTTCCCATCTTCTTCAAATCAACTCTCACAAAAACCCTCTTTTTTCCCCAATGAACAAACTTCAAGTTTCTCCTCTCAAGAACACAAAGAATTCAAGATTTTAAGTTCAAGAAACCCTCAAGAAATCATCTATTAAGGTATGTGGCAGTTCATCCATGGGTCCCTTTTCACCCATGGAGCCCAAAAAGCTTTTCTTGAATTAAATATATGAAATTTCTTATTTGTTTATGAAGAATCATTTGTTCAAGATGGATTTAAATCATGATTTCCTTAGTAATTCGACTAAATTCATGTCCAAGGATGTTTTCATGAAAAGTTAGCTTATCTCATTCTTTATGTTTTGATTCCCATGATGTATCCAATTTAATTTCATGTTATAATATCAAATTATGAACTTTGTCATGTCTACAAGTGTTTCAAGTGAATGAATCTATTCATGTTTTGAGTTGCAAGTTTCCATGTCCTATTCCATTGATTTCATGTTAAACCCCCAACTTATGAAGTTAGTCATGCACTTATGTTTCTTTCACATATATATCATATTCCCATGCTTTAACTCATGACCTTCTTATGTTTGATGAAATGCCTAAGAGATAAATTTTGAACAATGATCCCTATTATGATTTGTAAAGCTATATATGTCCTTATTGATACTGCTATTCAGTGCTGGGGGTTATGAATACTTGAAACTTAGATGTTTACTTAGTCTCAATATCTTTCAGAATGATTTCATATATGTATGAGCATTACTCATTCAGTCAGTTATCATAATCAGTTAAACATAAATCAGTTTGGTAATCCAACTCAGTTTAGTTGGGAGTAGGATTAAGCACCAAGCAAACTTAGAGATGGGGGCTTACCATCCAGAAAAGGGTGTGACTTTTAGTAGGAATCCTTGTGTTCCAGAACTACATAGCCAACATAGGTTTGAGATGTTAACCTGCCAGTTGCGTGTTGACACATATCTCACTAGGGCACCTGCCAGTAGAGGGTGATTCTTTAGTCCTTTAGGACTTCACTTTAGTGGATCCACATACCAGTGTTTGTAACCGTGGCACAGTACAGATACCTTTCCCACTGGGATTATAGGTTGGACCCCAATTAGTTCTGATTAGGTTATGTTGGTTAGATAATACCTCCCACAGTCTCAGTATAGTATCTTAGTATATTCTAAGTTTAGGTTTGATTGACCAAGTGTACAAACTTTTAGTTCTTCAGTTATATAGTTTACAACTTTTAGATTTTAGACTTATTTCAAATTACAAATTTATGCTTGGTCTTGCATTCTCATATATTACAGTTTTTATGCATTCATGCTTAGTTATCTCATGTTGATAAGTTTTTCCTTACCTCATATACTATGTACTCCACAGTTTTAGTCCAATTATTCAGACCAAGTATAGTTCAGTATTACATGACCGATATTCAGTTATCAGTTAATCAGTATACAATTTTTAATTAATCAGTAACCAGATACTAGTTATTTAGTATTTAGTATTCAACTATCAGGCATCAAGTTAATCAGATCATCTTAATATATGCTATGTTTGGTTTTGTATGTTTATGCATTTGTGCTTAGTATAATTGTATATTCAGATCCTTGATTTATATCATTTTCCATCACGTAATTTTAGGCCCAACATTCCTACAATATCCATATTTTTACTGATTTACAACTTCTGCTCTACATATAGTATAAAAGTAAAGTTTTAAAAATCTAAGTGCAGTGATTACAGTTACGCATGTTTTAAGATACTTCAAATTTCAGTTTATTACAGTCTCTTGGTGAGTCTACTAGCACTTAGCATGCATGTTTTAAGATTATGTATCTACTTAGTTTTACTTATTGCATTCACACCCACTTACTCAGTACATTCTAGAAGTAATGATCCATATATATGTCTATGTGCTACATTATCTCATAATGTAGGTACCAGTTATAGCCTATGCATTATAATAAGACAGTTGCAGCTTCCAGCCAGTAGGTGATGAGTTCTCCTATTTTGGGGACTCCAGTCAGATCTAGTTTCTATACTATATTCTATTTTTAATTTTTAATGCGTATTGATTAGTGGTAGTTGGAGGCATGTCCTAGCAATCCATAGTCAGTATTGTGGAGGGTTCATAGATGTCAGTCAGAGTTAGTCATGTAATTTGAGTTTCTTCCTTAGTTTTGTCAGATTGTAAAATTTTTATCAGTTACATACTTATTCTGATTTCATTATGATTATGTTTCCGCACAGCCAAACTAGCTATTTAATATATTGAATTAGTTTCTCAAGCTGTATTCCAACTAATGGGTTAGCTTTGGATCACTTGTAGTTCCAAGCACCGTGTTATTACTAGGGGTAGTCTCGTTTCATGACACGATAAGTGAAGGATAAGAAGAAAAAGTAGGCAGATATTGGGGAAAGAAACAGTAAGAGATCCTTGTTTTTTTAGCAAGGTGACGACCAACAAAATAGTGGCGAGAATAGCAGGCAGTGGTCTAAGAAGAAGTGGGGGAGTTATAGTTCATACTCTATGAATATGTCTCCCTATCATAAGCTATCTGGTGATTGTTGTTTTTAGATAAACAATGGATTTTAGGCATAAGGTTCCCAATATTAAGCCGGTGGGGCTAAGTCGACTTTATCTTATCCCTCTTTTCATTTTTGTGGTCAGGTGCATCATAGATTTTGTGATGAGGGGAGGAATAAGTGTTTTAGATGTGGTCAACCTTTCCATATTTTGAGGAACTATCCTTCATGTGATGTTGATAATGGGGCTAATAAGGTACCAATTGCTACTTCTTCTTATCCCACACCAAAATGTTCTACTTCTGGCTGTGACACTGGTCGAAACTGTCTGTATGCTCTTGCCACTCGTCAAGATTCTGAGGTGTGTCTAGATGTTTTTACTGGTACACTAAAAATCTTCTCCCACGATACATATTGTCTACTTTATCCTAGGTCTACACTCTCTTATGTGATCCCTTATGTGTCTATTCATTTTGGTTTTGATCCTGAATGTATTTCTGATTCCTTTTCTGTGTCTACCCTGGTGAGTGACTCTATTATGGCTAAAAGAGTCTATAAGGGTTATGTTGTATCCATCTATGGTAGGGAGATGTTAGTGGACCTAATTAAATTATACATATTGGACTTTGATATGAATTTGGGGATGGATTGGTTGCACTCGTGCTATGCATCTCTTAAATGACTGACTGACCCAAAGGGTCAGTTTTTGATTCTCGAATGAGCTGGTGGTTGGGAGGGAAGGTAGTTCCTTAGTTCCTAAGGGAAGGTTTATCTATTATCTTAGAGCTCAAAAATTGGTTTCCACGTGGCTTCTCTACCATTTTGTGCATGTTGAGCATTCTAGATTCAAAGGTCCTTCTTTTCTATCGGTCCCCATGGTCTATAAATTTTCCAATGTGTTTCCTAAAGATTTTCTTAAAGTTTCTCCCAATAGGGATATTAATTTTTTAAGTCATCTTATTCCAGATACTTGTCCTATTTCTATCCCTCCTTACAGAATGGCTCTAGCTAAGTTGAGAAAACTTAAGGAGCTGTGGAAATATCTTCTAGATAAGCATTTTTATCCACACTAGTGTTTCTCCGTGGGGTGCTCTAGTTCTTTTAGTGCATAAGAAAGATGGGTTCCTTCGGATGTGTATAGACTAACACTAGTTGAATAGGGTAAGTGTGAAGAATAGTATCCACTTCCTAGGACTGACGATCAGTTTAATCAGCTTCAGGGAGCTAAGTACTTTTCTTAGATTGATCTTCAGTCTGGGTACCATCAGATGAAGATTAGGAAAATGGATACCCCTAAGACTACTTTTCGAACCTTGTATGATCATTTTGAGTTTTTGGTCATGTCCTTTGGTTTGTCTAATTCCCGACGACATTCATATCTTATGACCGGGTGTTCCATCAGTTCTTGGATTTATTCATAATTATGTTTATTAATGATATTCTGGTGTATTCTAAGAGTTAGTCGGATCATGTCGATCATCTTCGCCTTGTAAAACAAACCTTAAAAGAGTAGCGAGCATATGCAAAGTTCTCTAAATATGAGTTCTGGTTAAATATTGTGACCTATCTTGGTCATGTTTATTCTAGTAAAGGGATTATGGTGGATCCACAAAAAGTTGTGGTGGTTAATAAGTGTCCTAGACCATGACTCCAATCGATATTTGGAGCTTCTTCGGTTTAGTTGGTTATTATAGGAGGTTTGTGGAGAGTTTCTTTTCTATTGCTTCCCCATTGGCTAAGTTGACTTAGAATAAGGTGAAGTTCATATGGTCTAATGCTTGTGAAGGTAGTTTTGAGAAGATCAAAGATAAGTTTAACTTCATCTCCAGTTTTGACCCTGTGCGAGGGTACCAATGATTTTGTTATTTATTGTGATGGATTGATGTCATCCAAAACTAACCTCAAAAGAAGTATACTACAATCTATACCAAATATAATAACCCAACTCAGGTCGGGGTTGAACCCACAGAGAATACGCATAATAGTATCCCACACTCGACAAAATTCACGATTAGTGCAGAATAGTAAATGGGGAAATTTGAAGTAAACAGTAACAAGTAGCCGAACTTGAATGCTTGAGTTTGTAAAAAATAGAAGATGAACACTAGGATAATGTTCCCCTTAACTTCATAACTATGTAAGATTCTTGTGTTCAATTCACCTAACCTACTACTCTGCATGCAAAGTTTAGAAGATATGTACTATCAACTATCTTGTGAATGTGTTGATAGATCTCACCATTCTCCTTATGAGGGCGTCTCTTTGCTATCCCTTGTCTTTAACCTCAGTACAACTCTCACCTTTTGAGTCTCAAGTTGATAAGACAAGGGTTGATAGCCTCCAATCACTGTTGTAACCTCTTTTTCCAAATCTCAAACTCCCCTGTGAGGACGTTCTCAAATACAAGAAATTTCTAAGCTTCTGCAGTATCTTGGGTATGATTTATAGGAAGAAGTTTCCAACTCGTGCAACTATAGAAGAATAGATAAATCTCCCACTCCCCTTATGTAGCCAATCTTCCAGGGTTCCCACAACCCTAGTTAAGAAAGTTAGCCACTCATGTTTATACAACAATGCATGGAAATTAATGACGAAGGCTTGTAATTAATTTCACAATAATGAAAGAATAAAATTCAAATTCTCCAATTGAATACGAACACAAAATCTCAAGAACAAAATCTCAATGACCAAAGTACGTGAGAAGTATAAAAAATATTATAAAAATGCATAACTTTATAAAGGAATATCCCTAGGGTATTTATAGTATCTCAAAATAATAAATAAATTCTAATAAAAATGGAATATGATAATTAAGTCGGCAGTTGTTACGACTTGTAGGGTCTCCTAACGAGTCATATGTTGCTAGCCGTAGGCACTCCAGTGAACTTTTAGCTTCAGGGCTAGAAGCTGCTATTGTCATTAAGATTCCTCACCACGAGTCGTAGTCATTCCTTATAACTTATGGCCTTTAATCGTTATCACTTATGCCTAAATCTTTTGTTATTTGTACATTGGCCTCATTACGGTTGATCACTACGAATCGTAGTCTGACCCTACGACATGTAGTCTTCTGTGACTTCAATTCAGGAACTCAGCTTTGCTCACTATTCTTCTTACGAGTTGGGCTATGAGTCATGTAGTGACTTAACGACTCTTATCCTGACCAGTACGTCACCTTTTTTGATACTTTTCTTCCATTTTTTGGTTCAAGATACTTCCTTCCTAATTTTCCTGCAATAAGGCAACAAACACACCATATCCAACTAGATAACCTAAGTTCATGCATAAATTCTTTGTTTTAAGCATCAAATGTGGCACGAAATCTCGACACATCAACAACCTCAACTTAGAATATTTGAGTGTCCTCAGGCAAAATAAAAATCAACACCCACAACTTATGATGCTTAACTATAGAGAGTCTGCAACACATTTGGCATTCGACTTATCAATCAACACAAGAACACTATTCCCTCTCCGATTTCACTGTTAAAATTGCTTTTGTGTGTAACTATCCTGCATAACAATGTGACCCATAGGAATCCAATGATGTACATTAGTGATGAATAACTAGGTCTAAGCAACATGCACTACCGGGACAGATACGTAGCCTAACATTGCAACCCATGCACCTTCACAGTTAAAGAAGTCCCTATCACTCATTTTGATTCAGACTAATATTCTAGGGATGATCTAGAGACACTCACACTCAAAAAGAAATTCCCATCTGTGTAACAGAATGCCATAAGATTGCCCTTGTGCTCTTTACCAAATTTTTTGAATGGTAATGTTAGGATCACTATAGGGTTTTGTTAGGCTTTTAACGTAGGCTTGGGGCTGGTTATGGTATATTTGGGAAATTTTTAGTGACCTGCCTCCTTGGCACTGCATTTTTTTCTGGTCCACTTCTTTTACCATCTTTTTATTTAGTCCGCCCTCATCTCTCCCTTTTATTCTTTTTATGCCTATTTTGGGCATGGTGAAGTTCTCCTTTTTCATTATGTTTTTCTTTTCTTTTCTTCATTTTGTTTTTCTTCTGCTATTTATTTTTCTTTTATTTTTACCACACCTGCCCTTATTCATTTTTCTATATACATCTCTTTCTTCATACTCACTTGTAACTACACAGCCCTGCGATAGCCACACTAAACTTAGGCAATTTTCTTGAGTTGAGGTTCACGATGTCCAAGGAGGACTAGGGCCAAAACAGGTTCATTGTAGTCAAGCGGGAAGGTGAAATTGGAGTAAACAACAAAAAATAGGTCTATTAGGCTCAAATTAGGGATCAAGAGATTCTTACTTGCATTTGGTTTGTCTTTTTTTTGGCTCGAGTAAACTATTCATAACAATGTCCTATGATCATTTCCTAAACATCCATCCTACAATTAAGGCAAAAGAACAAGGTAAGTTCTAAACTCCATACACACTAGGAACTAAGTAACGCCTTACATTTGCGTGGTACGGGTCACATTGTAAGTCACTACCTACACCTAAATTCTATAGTTATCTTATCCCTAGTTCCAATGCAATTAAGAGATTCTCAGTAGTTACACATATACACCCAAATCACATAGTCTATCATAAAAATATTTTAGGAGGGAAGGGTTATCAATTTTTCAAACAAAAGAGATATTATGCACCGTTATTGACTTTCTTCACCACACTATTTTTTCTCAATTAGACATCACACAACAATCTAACAACACACACAGACATATTTTGGTTCATTATTCAGATTGTGGCCTACGGGTTTTGAAACATGACAACCATTACCTGTGGTGACTGTGGTACAGCCCTACCCCAACTAAATTTTATGCGCTGTCCCCAGTGCATCTATTAGTATAATTAGGGACCGAGGACATACCTTGGTGCCCTAGGTGCCAACTTATACTAGATCAGCATAGGGGCCCTCAGATCGGGCCCTACTTTCCTTAAAAATATTCCCAACAACTTTTGGGACATCATCAGTAATCATGGCACTGGTGATGGCCGGTGCACTCAATGGTGGAATCAATGCCTCTCTTGAAAGCATCAGTGGGTCTCGAACTACTAGACCCCACCGCCATCTCTTGGACCCTCATTTTTCAGTCCTTCTTACTATGCACACTTATTTTCTTTATTATCTCAATGTTTTTTACTTCTGTGCTTAGTTTCTTTCTTTTATTGCTTTTCTTTCTCTTTCTCTCTCCTTCTTTATTTTTTACACCCCAGATATTTTCAACCTCTTCTTCAGACTGGATCTCCATAATGACATAAATTAGATAAATTGGCTACTCGTGTAATTAATCAATCAAAGTTTGCATCTTGGCTATCTCGACCTTAACTTCATCTAGGTTAGGGGTTTGGAAACCCTTAATTTGGAGAGCGATCCTTTGTTCAAAACTATCCATCCAACTCTGTATTATCCTACTATGTACTTTGACTATTTCATCAACACAAGGCTTTACACTATTCTCCATTAACCTCACCTTCATCTCCATGGTGCCAAAACTTTTCATCACGTCATCCAAGAACTCCTGTGGTATAATCATATAACCTGCTGGAACTGATCTAGATGTAGTATTGTAGTTTGTAGGGGAGTAGCAGTACTGGATATACCAGCTGCACCAGAAGGCTGGATCTTAGATGGGCCACCTTCAATCGGATTGTCATCTAGCTTTGTAAATCTATCAGCCTCGATATTTGTATCATTATTTTGGAGAACCTCAGCTATCAATGCTGCTCCTTGTTTAGCTACATTGGAAAAGGGATTTGCAGTATCCTGAATCAACCCCAAGTCAGTGGTGTTCTATGTCTCAACAAATTGATCTACATCCCAGAAGTATCGAAACCCCCGCCTCCAAGCAGATTTGAGTCAATAGGCATGGGAATGTAAGAATCACATCAGTTCCCCCCGCTCGGTCACATATATCTATGGTAATGAACTGTGCCACATAAAAATCATAGCATGAGCCCAGCTATTAATGTTGTGTGGACTAGTCTAAACACATTGTCCCTAGTTGTGGGACACAACCTATGCGGGGAAAGAGTCCATCATGCCTTTGTACCAAAATTCAAAGTGTTTCTTTTAATCATCTACATGTTTACTCTCGAACCACAAAATACCCAACTATCTTTTCTCCATTTGCAATGATAATACTAGACATCCATCGGAAATGCATCTCTTATTAGTAGTGCCTTTTGTTTCCCTTTTTTGCATTTCATACATGCGATTATCAATTTTGGCTGTATTCATCGATGGTTGGAAATTTGGTCCATGCAGATGTCTGGAAATGGAATGGTCATCACATACCACCTAGACTTCAACTTACTTGAAAACAAGCAAAGTCTAGAATTATATAACAATACCCGATCACGGGCTTAAATACTTTTTTTTTTTATCATGATGCAACTTTATTCTCTCTTTGTATAGCATAGGACTCTCATAAGATCAGAGTCAAAACTCATCTAACTCATTTATCTTACTCAATCTCAACTTTGCTGTATCATGCCACTCTAAATTTAGCTTTTTCAATGCCTGTAGTGCCTTGTACTCAAGCTCGACAGGAAAATGGCATGCCTTTCCATACATAAGTTAGAATGAGGAGGCATCAATAGGAGTTTTGTAATCTATCTAGAAGTCCCATAATGTGTAGTAACCCATACTTCTACCTAGCTTAAAATCATCCTAAAAATGTTAGAAACTTACTTTGAAAGATGAATCCATTTTGTACACATTGAATTTTTTATATTTTCACTTTTTGTTGAGTAGAAAATGGAATTATCTTTCCAATGATACCAATTTCGTCTAAATCTGGTATCGGAGTAAAAAGTTACGGACGTTTTATTGAGAGCTGCTAGAACCGCTTAGGTGTGATGGGTAGGTTGACGGACTGTCGATCTAGAGATGGACCATCGCCAAGACCATCATAGCTAAGGCAAGAAGTCAGTCTTCTGGCTAAGGTATGATGGACAGGTTAACAGACCGTCAAACTTATGATAGACCATCGCCTAAGCCATCGCAACTAAGGTAGTGAGTCCCCATTCTGGCCAAGGTGCGACGGTCAGCATGCCTGACCATCGAGCCAGTGATGGACCGTCGCATGAGCCTTCACAGATCCTGTTTAACAAATGCTATGACATTTTTAAAAGAGTATTTGGGTCTTTTTTCACCTATTTTAACCTCTAATTATACCAGGCCAAGGCTCATAAGTTCATTATCCGTCTACAACATCAAATTAGGGTTTTCTCTCAAAGATAATCCCCAAGAAACAAGATCTGAATCTTCTTCAAGAAACTAAGAGATTCCAAGTGCTTTAAGTCCAAGAACTTCAAGAAACTCATAATCAAGGTATGTCATGTGTTGATTCATGGGTCCCTTTCATCCATCAAGCTCAAGAATATCTTTTCAAAATCTAAGATTGGTGTATTTATGAATGTTCATGATTTAAATTGAATTCAAATTCATGTCCATGATGTTGTGGGGTCTTGATTCATGTTTGAAATTACATATTCCAATGATCAACCCTAGGATGTGGTAATTTTCTTAATAATTATGATAAACCCTTAAATTTACACGTTGATTGATGTATCCTTAATTATTAGATGTGTTGATGATTGTATAACCAAAGTATGCTCTTAATGTGTTAAATTAAATGCCTATGTAAAGGAAAAGTGCCATACTAGTATGATAATATGAAATCCCCATTTATGTAAAGGTGTATGCATGTCCAGTATTTGATGAAATGTCGTTGTCAATGAATTATGGATATATGTGTAGGAATTGTGGTGCTTTAGAACTTGTACTTCAGGAAATCTCCAACTTATTGTATTATGGATTGTGATGTTGGTTGCGTATTCAAGAAAGTCATACTTTGTCAGTTTTTTTCTATCGAGTCTTGGGGGTACTTGTACCTAAAAATTTAGCTGTGTTCCTAGAATCAGTGTTATGTTTTCAATATACTCTCAGTCAAGCCATGATTCCTAGAATTCAGTTAGTCTCATGACTCAGGAAAACTCAGTAATCTAAATAATCTCAGTAATCTCAGTCAGTTATCTGATCTCAGTAATATTTAGTCATTCAACAGAACTCAGTAAACTCAGTCCAGTCAGTTTAGTATAATTAATGTATTATCTAATATGATGGGAGTAGGATTCAGCACCGAGTAAGCCCAAGGATGGGAACTCACCTGCGAGTTGAGGGTGTGATTCTTAGAAGAAATCCTTGTGTTCCAGAACTACGTAGCTAGTATAGGTTTAGACATTATAGCCAGTTATATGAGGGTAGATGAGGTGGCTTAACCTGTTATATAAGGGTTCCTACCATTCTCACTAAAATTACCTATTATATAAGGGTTACTCATAGATTGTTATTACTAGTGGCGCGATATTTACACCCTTCTAATTGGGGTTACAGATTGGACCCCAACTCAGCCATAATGGAGTATTAGGGGAATGTCAGTTAAATGACTACTTCCTACAGTTTTCGTACAGAATCAAGACTCTCAGATACAGTCATTCAGTCTCAGTAATAGAACTTAGATATTTTGACAGAATTTAGGACTGTCAGATACAATCAATTCAGAATAATACGGAACTCAGCTAGTTTTATTTGAACCCATATTGTCAGATATAGTCGCTCAGTATTAGTTATTCAGTTACACAAATATAAGTATCTCATGTTATTGGTACTCAGACTCAGTAATCATGTTATCACAAACTCAGTTATATTTATTATGTAGTTATACATGTATTCTCACGTTCATGTTATGCAGTCAGTTAGTATAGTTCATGCATATGAACCCTTTTACATTTAGACTACCTCACATGCATACCAGTATATTCTAACGTACTGAAGTATTTGCACTATGGTGTTTTACACCATAGGTTCAGAAGCTCGAGCTTCAGAGCATCAGTGGCATTCCAGTCTTAGCAGTCAAAGTTAGTAGTGAGTCCTCATCTTTCGAGGACATGACCATTACTTTATTATCTCAGTAATTAATTTATTTCAGTAGTTGGAGTTAGTTGGGGACATATCCCATCAACTACTTATTTAGATAGTTCAGTCAGTTAGAGGCTTTTCAGACTAGCATGTTCAGATAGTTTATTTCAGTTGTTTTGGGTATTTCATATCCCATCCATATGTTATGTTTTATCAGTTATGTTATATTTTTGAACCTTACAGCCTTATAGCCTTTATTTCCACAATTATACAGTATATTACGCAGTGTTCAGGTACAGATACCAGTCATGGGTTATCTTGTGGTCCTTCGAGGTCATGAGCACCTATAGCATTTTGGGTACCAGATTTGGGGTGTTAAAAACTTGGTATCAGAGCCTAAGGTTCAATAGTGTCCTAGGAAGTCTGAAAGTTGCATCTAGTAGTGTCTTGTGCATGGGTGTGTTGCACGCCACATTTATGTGCAGGAGGCTATAAGAGGTTTTAGGAATAGTTTCCCTTCTTTCAGTATTCATTTCATGCCAATGAGCATAATCTTAAGTCAATCTCTCAGTCTAATCCATTTCTCCCTTTCTTCTATAGAACATGCCTCCAAAAAAAAGAAACAAAAATCAGTCAGCCCCTCAGCCCAAAGATCCTTTGGGTGAACATGTCTCTAATGCAGAGTTTAGAGCTGCATTCACTACTCTTGCTCATCTAGTTGCTGTTCAGAATGAATGACTAGAAATTGTTCCGGCCAACCCAGTGGCCAATACAACTACAGCTAGGATTCGGGACTTCACCCGAATGAATCCTCTATCCTTTTTTGGGTCTAAGTCAGATGAGGACCCTCAGGAATTTCTTGATCAATTTTAGAAAGTTATGGATATCATGGGGGTTATTTTTAGTAAGAGTGTGGATCTGGCTGCATATCAGTTGTAGGATATTGCTCACACTTGGTACAAATAGTGAAAGTCAGAGAGGGCTGTAGATACAAGGCATATTGAGTAGGAGGAGTTTTCTACTGCCTTCTTAAATAGGTTCTTTCCCATAAAACTGAGAGAAGATAAGGTGTTGGACTTATCAACCTTAGGCAGGGCAACATGACGGTGAAAGAGTATTCTCTTAAGTTTACACAATTAGCCAGATATTCTCCTCATGTGGTTGCATATAGAAGGGCCAAGATAAGTAAGTTTGTCTCTAGGGTAAATGGTAGTGTGGTCAGGGAGTGTAGGTCTGCGATGTTGAATAGTGACATAAACATAGCAAGGCTTATGACCCATTGTCAACAGATGGAAGAGAAAAAGATTAAGATGAGGGAGAAGAAGAATAAGAGAGCAAGGACAGGTAGTTTTAAATTTGCTCAGCCCAAATTAGAAGGAGGAAACTGTTTTCAATTTTTTCCTAAGTCATTAGTTCCATCTCCTTCTTCAGCTAGTGCTCTAGCTCCTAAGTTCATGGATGGTAATAGAGTAGAGTGCTAGACTCTAAGTCTCAAGTCAGTGTTAGTGGTGCCTGCACCTATCCTCTTTGCCAGACTTATGGCAAGCCCTATCAGGGTATTTGCTGAGCTGGCAGTGGTATTTGTTTGGATGTGGCAAGCCATGCCATAGAGTCAGAGACTGTTCTCAGCCAGGTCCTTAGGGTCAGCAGAATCGTTCCTCAGCTCAGTCCCGTTGCCCAAACCAGCAGGGTGCCACCTCTAGCGCTACTAGTGGGCAACACCCAAACTAACATTATGCTCTCCAATTCCGGAAAGATCAAAAAATTCTCCAGATATGGTTACTGGTATGTTACAAATATTTCATGTCATGTTTACGATTTGCTAGTTCCAGGAGCTTCTTTGTCTTTTGTTACTCCCTATATAGCAGGCAATTTTGAAACTAGTCCTGAAATTCTAGAAGAGCCCTTTCAGTTCCTACCCTAGTGGGTAAAACCATCATAGCTCGATGGGTATACAAGAACTGCCCGGTTATGATAGTTCAGAAAGTCACTTCAGCAGACTTAGACAAATTAAAGATAATTGATTTCAATGTCATTCTCGGCATGGATTGGCTTCATTCCTGCTATGCCATAGTTGACTGTAGAAATAGAATAGTCCAGTTCCAGTTTCTGAATAAACCTATCCTAGAGTGGAGGGGAAGTACTTCAGCTTTCAGAGGTCAGTTTGTTTCCTACCTTTGGGTAAGGAAAATGATATCTAAAGGATGTGTCTATTATCTTGTTTGAGTTAAGAACACTAGTTCTGAAACTCGCAGTCTCGAATTAGTCCCAGTCGTAAATGAATATTCAGATGTCTTTCCTAAAGTTCTTCCAGGAATTCTTGCGAAAGGAAATTAGACATTGATATTGATCTTCTTCTAAATACTCAGCCTATACCAATTCTGCCATAAAGAATGGCATCAGCAGAAATCAGAGAATTAAATGAGCAGTTAAAGGATCTCTTAGATAAGGTATTCATCAGGCCCAATGTGTCCTCGTGGGGTGCACCAGTCTTATTCGTGCACAAGAAAGATGGTTCTCTCAAAATGTGTATTAATTACCATTAGCTCAATAAAGTCATGGTTAAGAACATGTATCCACTTCCCAGAGTTGATGATTTGTTTGACCAACTTTAGGGTGCCAACTATTTCTCTAAGATAGATCTCAGATCAGGCAATCATCAGCTCAGAGTCAGAGAATGTGACATTCAAAAAATAGCCTTCTGATAACGCTCAACTTACACGTCAATTTAGTGCAAGGCGGTCGTCGTAAATATATTTACCCAACTTCAATGTCGGGGTTAAATCCACAGGAAAAAATGTGAGTGGCGATTAAACTAGTTTGAAACTAAAGCTACAAGTTAAATTCAAACAACTGGCACGAAAAGATAAAATGGGGGTTTTCAATGATCAAACAGGTGTTAAAGTTATTACTTGCTTCAGAACTTAAAGCCAAAAGTTCAATAGTTCAAATCAATGATAAAGAATAACTAGGGTTGTGATCACTGTGATTACTAATCCCCATTAAATAATAGCTATGGCATCAAGTTCTCATGACTTGCGGGAAACACCAGATTATCAGTTTCGACAGTCCATCTAAGTGTTTCTCAACCTACCTAGATGTTGAACTCCCTAATTCTCTCGATGAGAACTTAACCTTCCCGAATCCTCATTGATAATTCACTTCTTACTTGGGCTGATTTCTTATCTCAAGCAAATCAACAGTAAGAAAACCTACTTTTTGAAACAAACAAAAAATAAATACAAAAGAATTATCAAGATGTTCCCATAATAACTCGAACCATAACCAACTACTAAATCAATGAAAGAATAGTCATAGATCCCACAACCCTAGTTGTGGGTTTTAGTTGCTCATAAGATAGAAAGAGATAACAATGATTGGATTCATAATTTAAAGCAATTAAACTTACAAAAGATGAAATCGAAAGTTGATTCCCCTCCAAGTACAATAAGAATTTCCCACAACTAAATCAAAGGATTGAAAAATTGAATTACAAGCTTAGAGACTAAAGGGAAGTAAAATAGCCTTTGGAATGAGTTTCCGATAGTTCCAGATGATGAATAAACCCTAAAAGCTGCTATTTATAGCCATAACTTAAGAAAAAGTCAAAATTAAAAATTTAGATTTTCGCCCCTTAGTTGACGACATTTATGATAGCTTATTACAAATCTGACAACATTTGTGATGACTTATCACAAATCTGATAACTTATCACAAAATGTCTTCAGACCTTCTACCCATGTGTGATGACATTTTTAATGACTTATCACAAATCTGATGATATTTATGATGAAATTTGTGATGACTTATCATAATATTTATGATGATTTTTCACAAATCTGACGACTTATCACAAAATATCATAAAAAATGCTTCACCTTTCTTGTTCTCTGCCTATATGTGATGACATATTCTGATAGCTTATCACAGATCTGATAGCTTATCATACCAAGTCGTTAGATGAAATCTTCAGAACTTAATTTCTTTCATCTTTCACCAAAAATCATCCTTCTTGATGTAGCTTTCATGAATTTTCATCCATATTAACTTTCCTACAAAATCATAAAAAATATAATAAAAAACAACAATAGTCACTTAAGAACTTACAATTATTCTGAGTTAAAAGTCATAAATGTGCTAATAGAATGTTAGCACACCACCTATCATACTCGATATGGTCACTTTGAATTCTTAATTATGTCTTTTGGTCTTACCAATTCCCTAGCCGCTTTGATGGACTTGATGAACCGCGTGTTCAAGTAGTACTTAGACATGTTTGTCTTAGTCTTCATAGATGATATTTTGGTCTATTCCCATAGTGAGCGTGATCATGCAGACCATCTCAGAATTGTACTTCAGACTCTCAGAGATCATCAATTATTTGCCAAATTTAATAAGTACAAATTTTGGCTAAGGTCGGTAGCATTCCTTTGTCATATCATTTCTGGTGATGGCATTAGGGTTTATACTCAAAAGACCAAAGTGGTAAGAAACTGGCCTAGACCTATCTCTCCATCAGATATTAGGAGTTTCCTAGGTTTAGCTGGCTATTACAGATGGTTTGTTGAGAGATTTTCTTCTATTACATCCCTTATGTCCAGATTGACTCAAAAAAAATTAAGTTTTAGTGGTCAAATTCTTTCGAGAAGAGTTTTCATGAGTTGAAGACTCGACTCACCTGAGCTCCATTCTTAGCTCTTCCAGATGGGCCAGATGAGTTTATAGTGTATTGTCTAGAGTAGGTTTGGGTTGTGTCCTCATGCAGCATGGTAAGGTCATAGCCTACACCTCTAAATAGCCTAAACCCCATGAGAAGAATTATCCTACTTATGATTTTAAGTTAGCAGCCGTAGTATGTGTATTAAAGATTTGGAAGCATTATCTATATGAAGTTTATGTGGATGTAGTCACAGATCATAAGAGCCTTCAATATGTCTTTTCTCAGAAAGATCTCAATCTTTGCCAGAGAAAATGCTTAGAGCTCTTGAAAGATTACGACATGAGTGTCCTTTATCATGCAGGCAAGGCCAATATTGTGGCAGATGCTCTCAGTAGAATGTCTATGGTAGTGTTGATCATGTTAAGGATAGTAAAAAGAAGTTAGCTTAGTAAATCCATCAGCTTGCCAGACAAGGCATTTGCTTAGTTCATTCAGAGGAGGGTGAAATATAAGTTTAGAGTAGTTCAGAGTCATCTCTAATTTCCGAGGTGAAAGAAAAGCAAGATACAAATCCCAGTCTAGTTAATTTGATAGAGTCAATCAAGGATCAAAAAGTAGAGATTCTCTCCCAAGGAAGAGATGGTGTTTTGCATTGTTAGGGTTATCTGTGTGTTCCAGGTATAGATGACTTAAGGTAGCGAATTCTTGCAGAAGTGCATAGTACACGCTACTCTATTCATCCAGGTGCCACAAAGATGTACCACAACTTCCAGGAAATCTATTGGTGGAGTGGGATAAAGAGAGATATTGCAGAGTTTGTGGCTAAGTGCTCTATATGTCAGTAGGTTATGATAGAGCATCAGAAATCTAGTAGGTCCATATAGGAGTTCAGTATTCCTACTTGGAAGTGGGAAGAAGTGAACATATACTTTATGATGGGTTTGCCTCATACTTGTTGCCAGCATGATTCAGTTTGGGTCATTGGAGATAGGGTGACCAAATTAGCTTATTTCCTTCCAGTCCATACCTCTTATTCAGCTGAGGATTATTCCAAACTTTACATCAAAGAGTTGGTCATATTGCATGATGTTCTGTTATCTATTATCTCAGACAGAGGTACCTAATTCACCTCTTATTTCTGGAAAGTGTTCCAAAAGGATCTTGGTACCCAAGTTCATCTCAGTACAACCTTTCATCCTCAGATAGATGGTCAAGTAGAAAGGGCCATTTAGACTTTAGAAGATATGCTAATGGTGTGTACGATCGATTTCAAGGGTAGTTGGGATGACCACTTGTCTTTGATTGAGTTTGCATACAACAATAGCTATCATTTCCATATTCGGATAGCCCTTCTCGAAGCTCTTTATGGTAGGAGATGTAGATCTCCAATCGGTTGGTTCAAAGTTAGTGAGGCCTCAGTTATTAGGCTTGACTTAGTATTCAATGCTTTAGAGAAAGTCCAGTTGATCAGAGAAAGACTTCGGGCTACTCTGAGCCGATAGAAGTCTCATATAGATATGCACAAAAAGGATATCGAGTTAGACATTGGTGAGTATATATATCTAAAGATCTCTACCATCAAGGGAGTGAAGAGATTCGATAAGAAGGAAAAGCTTAGTCCTCGATATGTCGGTCCCTTCAAGATTCTTCGTCGATTTGGCAAGGTAGCTTATGAGCTCGAATTGCCTTCAGATCTAGCCTCAGTTTATCCAGTCCTCCATGTCTCTTTGCTCAAGATGTGCATAGGTGACCCAACACTTGTAGTTCCTATTCAAAGCATAGATGTTCAGAACAGCCTCTCTTATGAAGAGATTCCAGTCAAAATCCTAGACTATCAGACTCGTAAACTGAGGAACAAAGAAGCCCCTTTAGTTAAAGTTCTTTGGCAAAATCAGTCCGTTGAGGGAGATACTTGGGAAGAAGAAAAAGATATGCGAACCATGTATTCTCACCTCTTCTCCGCCAACTCAGATCAAGCTCAAGGTAATAGTTCTCCTTAAGCTTACTCAGTTTCATGTTCAGAATTCCATTATAAACTTGGTATTAAGTTCCATTGTATTTCAGTATTGCATTCATATGTCTGTTCAATCATGTATTCATGCATCAGATATGCATTCTCATTATGAGAACCTTAGTTCATCACAACACTCAGTCATGCATTCATAAATCAGTTACACATGCATCAGATATGCATGTTCGGTATGATATATTCAGTTATCAGTCATGTCAGTCATGAAATCCTGTTCCAGTTGTTCATGTTTAGTATGTGCATCAGTTTATCTTCTCCCCTCTCACTCAGTGTATCAGTTTATCTTTTCCCCTCTCACTCAGTCTCATTCAAGGATGAATGTTCTCAAGGGAGAGATATTGTAATACCCTGTACTTCTACCTAGCTTAAAATCATCCCAAAAATGTTAGAAACTTACTTTGAAAGATGAATCCATTTTGTACACTTGGATTTTTTGAGATTTTCTTTTTTTATTGAGTGGGAAATGGAATTAGCTTTCCAACAATACTAATTTCGTCTAAATCTGGTATTGGAGTGAAAAGTTATGGATGTTTTACCAAGATCTGTCAGAACCGCCCAGGTGCAACGAGCAGGTTGATGGACCATCGATCTAGCGACGGACCGTCGCCTAGACCGTCATATCTAAGGCAGTAAGTTGGTCTTCTGGATAAGCTATGACAAATAGGTTGATGGACCATCAAACTTGCGATGAACCATCGCCCAAGCTGTCGCTACTAAGGCAGTGAGTCCCCATTCTGGCTCAGGTGCGACGGTTAGCACAGTGGACCGTCGAGATAGCGATGGACCATCGCACAAGCCATCATAGATCCCATTTAGCAAATTCTAAGCTATTTTTAAAAGGGTATTTTGGTCTTTTTTCACCCATTTTAACCCCTAATTATACCAGAATAAGGCTCTTAAGTTGATTATCCATCTACAACATTAAATTAGCATTTTCTCTCAAAGATAATCCCGAAGAATTAAGATCCAAATCTTCTTCAAGAAACTAAGAGATTCCAAGTTTTTCAATAAACTCACAATCAAGGTATGTCATGCATTGATTCATGGGTCCCTTTCACCCATGAAGCTTAAGAATCTCTTTTTAAAATACAAGATTTGTGTATTTATGAGTGTTCATGATTTAAAATGAATTGAAATTCATATTCATGATGTTGTGGGGTTTTGATTCATGTTTGAAATTACATATTCCAATGATCAACCCTAGGATGTGGTGATTTGCATAATAATCATGGTAAACCCTTAAATTTACACGTTGATTGATGTATCCATGATTATTAGATGTGTTGATGATTATATAACCAAAGTATGCTCCATGTGTTCGATTAGATGCCTATGTAAAGGAAAAGTGCCATACTAGTATGATAATATGAAATCCCCATTTATGTAAAAGTTTATTAATATCTAGTGTTTGATGAAATCTCTTAGTCAATGAATTATGGATATATGTGTAGCCATTGTGGTGCTTTAGAACTTCTACTTCATGAAATCTCCAACTTATTGTATTATGGATTGTGATATTGGTTGTGCATTCAAGAAAGTCATGCTTTGTCGGTTTCCTTCTATCGAGACCTGAGGGTACTTGTGCCTGAAAATTTAGTTGTGTGCCTAAAATCAGTGTCATGTTTTCAAGATACTCTCACTCAAGAAAAGATCCATATAATTTGGCCAGTCTCATGACTCAGGAAAACTCAGTAATCTCAGTAATCTCAGTCAGTTATCAGATATCAATAATATTTCATTAGTCAACGAAACTCAATAAACTCAGTCTAGTTAGTTTAGTATAATTAATTCAGTGTCTAATCAGATGGGAGTAGGATTCAGCACCGAGTGAGCCCAAGGATGGGAGCTTATATGCGAGTAGAGGGTGTGATTTTTAGAAGCAATCCTTGCATTCTAGAACTACGTAGCCAGTATAGGTTGAGACATCATATCCTGTTATATAAGGGTAGATGAGGTTGCTTACACTTTTATATGAGGGTTCCCATTGTTCTCACTAGAGTTACCTATTATATGAGGGATACTCATAGATTATCCTCACCAGTGGCGCGGTATTGACACCCTTCTAATTGGGGTTACAGATTGGACCCCAGCTCAGCAATAATGGCGTATTAGGGGCATGTCGATTAGATGACTACTTCCCACAGTTTCAGTACAAAATCAGGACTATCAGATATAGTCATTCAGTCTCAGTAATAGAACTCAAATAGTTCTACAAAATTCAGGACTGTCAGATGCAGTCAACTCAGATAGTTCCATCAGAGCCTAGACTGTCAGATACAGTCGCTCAGTATTAGTTATTCAGTTACACAAATATCAGTATGTCATGTTATCAGTACTCAGACTTATTAATCATATTTTCATGAACTCAGTTATAGCTATTATGTAGTCATACATGTATTCTCACGTTCATGTTATGCAGTCAGTTAGTATAGTTCATGCATGTGAACCCTTTTGCATTCAACCTACCTCACATGCATACTAGTACATTCAAACGTACTGACACATTTGTGCTATGGTGTTTTATACCATAGGTTCAAAAGCCCGAGCTCTAGAGCATTAGTAGCATTCCAGTCTCAACAGTCAGAGTTAGCAGTGAGTCCTCATCCTTTGAGGACATGACCATTACTTTATTATCTCATTAATTAATTTATTTCAGTAGTTGGAATTAGTTGGGGACATGTCCCATTAATTCCTTATTCAGACAGTTTAGCCAGTTAGAGGCTTTTCGGACTAGCATGTTTAGATAGTTTATTTTAGTTGTTTTGGGTATTTCATACCCCATCCATATGTTATGTTTTATTAGTAATGTTATAGTTTTGAACCTTATGGCCTTATAACCTTTAGTTTTGCATTTATACAGTATATTATGCAGTGTTCAGGTACAGATATCAGTCATGGGTTAGCTTATGGTCCTTCAGGGTTATAAGCACTATGTATCATTCCTGGTACAAGATTCGGAGCATTATATATTGCATCATCCAATTTTGTAGAACAATCAGTCCTATTGGCAATTTTAGTCTTCGCCAAAATAGACTTGATCTCTCTTTTTGAGACATCAACTTGCCCACTTATTGTAGGGTGATAAGGTATTTCCACCTTATGCTTTACTACATATATTTCAAGAGACTTTTTAATAACATGAGGAGTGCCAAATAGAGAAAAAATATACTTTTTCAGTAATGCGGTGATACTTCTTCCTTCATTATTAGGGAGTTCTACTGCTTCCACCCATTTGGACATATAGTTCACCACAACCAAAATATATTTAATACCAAAGGAGCTCATAAATGGCCCTATGAAGTCCACACTCCATATAACAAACAACTCCAATTCTAAAATAGGAGTCATAGGGAGTTCATGGGGCCTCAAAATATTACCTTGACATTGGCATTGGTCAAAGGCTGCAACAAAGTCATGATCATCCTTGTAAATTATTGGCCAGTAGTACCCATACTGCAAGATGTTATGGGTTGTACGAGTTCCACCATTGTGACCCCCAACAGGTGAAGCATGACAAGCCTCAAGAATTCTCATCATCTCCACTTTAGGGAAACATATATGAATAACCCCATCCACACAAATTCTGAAAAGATACGGTTCATCCCAAAAAATATCATGCATAAATCTTTTTCTCTGCTGGGAGGATAGATTTTCTGGAATGAGATCACTTGCCAAGTAATTTGCGAAGTCAGAAAACTAGAAAATTAGGTCTTGCGATCCTGCCACAATCTACTCGTCTAGAAAAGTATCATTGATTTCAAACCCATTCTCTACTTTTTGCACTACATCATCCTCAATCTCGGACAAAAGATCATCAACTTGATTCTTTGTATATTTTCTGTCTTTTACCTCAAAATCAAACTCTTGCAGCAAGAGAACCCAGTGGATCAATATAGGCTTTGCAACTTTCTTCGCCATCAAGTATCTCAAAGCTGTATGATATGTATGAATAATAACCTTAGTGCCAATCAGATAAACCTAAAATTTCTCAAAGGCAAAAACCACTGCTAGTATCTCTTGTTCAGTCACAATATAATTCTTCTAAGCAGGGTTTAATGCTTTACCGATATAATAGATAGGGTGTAGAATCTTTTCTCGCCTTTGTCCTAGGACAACACCTAGAGCCACACCACTTGCATTACAAATGATATCAATGGCGTAGACCAGTCAGGATACACAATGATAGAAGCCAATACCAACCGCTCCTTCAAGCACTCAAAAGTTTTCAGGCATGCATCATCAAAATCAAACTTCACCTCTTTCTTAATAAGCTTGCACAAAAAGAGTTAGAAATCTTTGATAAATCCTTCATGAATCACCAATAAAAACCAGCATGGTCTAAAAAGCTTTGAATTCCCTTAATTAAAATTGGTGGTGGCAGCTTCTTATCACTTTAGTTTTTGCCTTGTCAACCTCAATGCCTCTTTTTAAGATTTTGTACCAAAGCATAATTCCTTATTTTACCATAACGTGGAACTTCTCTTAGTTAAGTGCCAAGTTGCATTCTTCATATCATCTCACAGAATTTGACAAGTGAATAACCAGTCATCAAATGAATCACTAACTATAGAAAAATCATACATAAATACCTAAATGTTGTCTTCTACCATGTCAGAGAAGGTGGACATCAAGCATCTATGAAATGTGGCTGGAGCATTGCCCAATCCAAATGGTATTATTCTCTTGAATGTAAAAGTCCCATATGGGAAGGTAAAGGTTGTCTTCTCTTAATCTTTGGTAGAAACTGTGATCTGATTATAACCCAAATAGCCATATTAAATATAATACCAGCTCCTTCCCTCAAGTCTATCTGGAATCTAGTCCATTAATGGCATTGGGAAGTGGTCCTTTTGAGTCAATGCGTTCAACTTCCTATATTCCATGCACACTCTCCAACCTATGACTGATCTCATTAACAAGAGCTTATTCTCGTCGTTTGGCACTACTGTGATACCATATTTCTTCGGGATGAATAGAACAGGACTAACCACTTTCTATCATCAATGGTATAAACAACACCAGTGTCCAACCACTTAATGATTTCTTTCTACACCACATCTTTCATAGGAGGATTCATTTGTTGCGATGCTCTATACTCAAAATGAAGTCTGATTCAAGTTAGATTTTGTAAGTAAAAATTCCTGGGGGAATACCCTCAATATCCACAATAGTCCATTCTATGGCTCATTTAAACTCCTACAACATAGAAAATAATGCCTATACCTTAGTCTCCATCAAATCCACAATAATAATCACTGTCAGTGTGTTATTTGCCCCTATAAAAGCATAATGCAAATAGGATGGAAGGTCTTTCAACTCTAATACTGGTGGTTGTTCAATTAATGGATGAGCAGGAAGAGTGGTTCTATTTTTCAAATCTATATCAAGCTTTGGAGCATAAGTATATGAACCTCTATCATATAAAGCTCCTACCATATTGTCATATTCCTCTATTTCATCACTATTAAAATTCATAATCACCGCTGCTAGTGCTTCAATACCAACCCCTATTTAATTGGAACAGTCACTACATCAACTTCATCATCATTGGTGTCTATCACAGACACAACTCTCATATCATATAGTTGCCACATTAACTAGCAGACATTAAATATTACCTGTTCATCATTGAGTCTGAACTTGATCTTCCCCAACTCTATATCAACCAATGGCCTACCCATAGATAGGAAAGGTTTGCCCAAGATTATAGGAACTTAGAAGTCCACCTTATAATAAAGTATTACAAAATAGCTGGAAAGATGAAAGACGCCACCTTTACTAATACGTTTCACAAAATACTGATCAACTTTTTCATAGTTCGATCAGCCATCAACAATCTGATCGACATTGGTTTAGGTGCTCCTAACCATAACTATTTAAATACAACCAGCGACATAAGATTAATACTTTCTTCTCGATCACATAAAGTATGAGAAAGGTTAAAATACCTAATGGTTCATGCAATGATGAAGGGTCTAGGGTCCTCCTTATTCTATACAACGATCTAGAGGCAACAATACTATAGTTATGAACATTGTCAATAGGCTCATACCTCACCGTCCACTTTCTAGTGACAAGATCTTTCATTAATTTTGCATAGCCTTGCATTTGCTCTAATGCCTCGACTAGTGGAATGTTTACAAATAGCTCCTTCAGCATAGATAGGAACTTCTAATACTTACCTTCTTTTTGCTTCTTTTTTAACCTCTTAAGAGAAGGAAAGAGAGGTATCCGAACAGTCTTCCAAATAGGCTCCTCAATCTTGCCTTTACCTTTATTTTGCTTACTACTACTCTCAATTTTAGGTGATTTCTCAAAATTAAAAGGATCATCATAATTTTTTGCTTCAATCATAGTGGGTACAACGGATCCATGGTGGTTTTACTATTCTAAGTGGTAATAGAATGGCAATGACCATCATTTTTTAGGTTTCGCACTGTATTACAAGGAAAAGTACAAGGATACCGTTGATTCAAAGTGGCCGACATTATGCCAAACTGCTGCTCAAGTTGTTTGATTGCGGTAGCATGCGACTCAACTTTCTGATTCAGCCTTGATAGGTCTGCCTTAATCTCCTTAAGACAACTCTCTTGACTTTGTTGTCCTTTTACTAATTTAAAAAACATGGCTTCTATTATGTACTCGGTTTCTTTAGCTACCTTGTGGAACATATCTGTTAGTCTTCTCTTTGTAGTCATCTTTATGCCTCCAATCACCATCTCGTTCTCTGCTCCTATGTTTGTACCTATCACTATAATAGTTCTAACCTGGGTTTCCTTTCCCTTTGGCTCAGAAAGCTGCCACTTCACGATCCAAATACCATGCTTTCTCATCTACATCAGACTCATAAGTTTTGGAAGTTGATCCCTGTGCCCCCACTGTGTTCATCTTTTTAGCCATCATTACTGCAAATTGTTTTGAAAGTAGCCTAATGTCAGTTGTGAGATATGCAATCTTTTGTGCTACCTTATCACTTCTAGTTCTGTAGTCACTAGAAACTCTAATAGCATATGTACTAGCTCTTCTATTAGTCTCCTGAATGTGCCATCCTCAATTAGTGACAAAGATCTCAAGTATCTCTTGGGCCATATCCCAATGCAAATACATAAGTGCACCTCCAAATATTGTGTTTACCATTGAGCTAGGGCTATTATTCAAAGATCAATAGAATATCTCCAATAGTTTGGAACCTGTAATTTGGTGATGAGGTACCATACTCAACTTTTTTTGAATCGATACCATGCTTCATACATATACTCTACCGGTAACTGCTAAAAATTTTAGATCTCATCTTTCAGCTATAGCATTTTGGTAGGGGAAAGAATTAAAATTCAAAAATTGTTTGCAAAGCTTATACTAAGCCATGATTGAGCCTTTAGAAAGTTTCCCCAACCACAATGATTCTTCATTTGTCAGTGAAAAAGGGAACAACGTAACCTCAATGTTTCCTGATCTATCCTAGGGATGATATATGAAGTTTGCATTATCTGTTACTACCTCCGAGAAGATACCCTTTAGATTCAAAAATTGGATCATTGCACTAGTATTATTGAACTTCATATTAGGGTGTAAAGTAGGTGGAACAATGGCTCCGGTCTCAGCAGGCTCTACATAACCCATGTCTTCATCTTTATCATATGGTGGAAGGTATTGATAAGATAGGATTACTCTATCTCTTCCACTACATGCCCTGTTATGATTTACATCAGATGGTGCTACATGATCATGTAATGGTCTTGACAAAGACAGATGTGCCCATTGAGCCAATCAGGCCTCCTCGACTGCTCTTTTCTTTTTAACCCCCTCTGCTAATAATTTCTTTATATTTTTATTGGCAATATTTTGTGGATCAGCAAATAGAGGAGAAAGTATACTTTGAGGATCTTAATTACTAATAAGAACAACATCATGTACTTACTTTAACATCCTTCATAGTGTTTCTAGAATTCTCTCTACTCAGGATCATTAAGGAGTAAGGGATTATCTTGACTCCTAGTTTTAGGCATACACCGACGTATACCCAACTAAGAATAGAAAATAAAGACTCGCGAACTTTATCAACTTTAATCAATAATTCATTTCATCAATTTCTCGGCAATGATACCAAAATTTGATGGCGCCCAAAACTAACCTCTAAAGAAGTATGATGCGGTCAATGCCAAATATAGTAACTCAACTCAGGTTGGGGTCGAACCCACAGGGAATACGCTAAGCAATATCTCAAACTTGATAAATTTAATGAGCAGTGTGGATAAATAAATAGAGAAAATTTAAAGTCAACAGTAACAAGTAGCCAAACTTGAATGCTCGAGTTTGTAAACTATAAAAAATGAACACTAGGACTGTGTTCCACCTGGCTTCAAAACTATGTAAGATTCTTGTATTCAATCCACCTAACGTACTGCTCTGCATGCAAAGTTGACAAGCTATGTACTATCAATTATCTTGTGAACTTTTTGATAGATCTCACCCTTTACTTTGTGAGTTCTTGGGTGTCGCCTTGCTTTCTCTTATTTCTAACCTCAATAAAACTCTCACCTTTTGAGTCGCGAGTTGATTAGATGAGGGCTGATAGCCTCAATTCATATTGTAGCCTTTTTTTCTCAATCACAAACTTCCTTGTAAGGACGTTATTGAATACACATAATTTCTAAGCTTTTGCAGTAGCTTTGGTATGATTTATATAAAGAAGGTTGCAATACTCGTAATTATAGTAGAATAGATAATTCTTCCACTTTCCTTATGTAGTCAATCCACCAGGGTTCCCACAATCTTAGTTAAGAAATTGCCATTCATGTTTATGAAACATTCTATGTAAATCAATGTAGAAGGCATGTAATTAATTGCACAATAATTAAAGAATAAAATCCAAATTCTCCAATTGAATACGAGCATAAAATCTCGAGAACAAAATCTCAATGATCAAAGGATGTAAAAAGTATAAAAAATGTTATAAAAGTGCATAACTTTATCGAGGATTAACCCTAGGATATTTATATTATCTCAAAATTATAAAGAAATCCTAATAAAAATAGAATAGGAAAATTAAGTCGGCAGTCATTTCAACTCGTAGGGTCTCCTTACGAGTTGTATGCTGCTAGTCGTAGGCACTCTAGTGAACTTTTAGCTTCAGGTCTTGAAGTTTTTATTGTTATCACAACTCATCACCATGTGTTATAGTCAGTCCTTATGACTCGTGGCCTTCACTCATTATCACTTGTGCCTAATCATTCAGTTTTTGCACACTGGTCTCATTACAGTTGATCACTATGAGTCATAGTCTGACCTTATGACTCATAGTTTTCTTTGAGTTCAATTAACGACCTCAGATTTGCTCACTGTTCTTCTTACGAGTTTGGTTATGAGTTGTGTAATGACTTAACGACTGTTAGTTGAACCAGTACTTTACCTTTTAGAGACTTTTCTTCTATTTTCTTGGTTCAAGCCACTTCCTTCCTAATTTTCCAATAATAATGTAACAAATACATCATATCTAACAAAATAACCTAAGTCCATACATAAATTCATTATTTTAAGCATCAAATGTGCCACAAAATCCTGACAAAACATGCCTCCCGGTGGGATTGGGTTGTGCGTTGATGCAACATGGTAAAGTGGTTTCTTAAGCTTCTAGGCAGTTGAAGGTGCACGAGTAGAACCGTCTGACGCATGATTTGGAATATTTGGATATGGTCTTTTCTTTGAAGATTTGGAGCCATTATTTGTATGGGGTTCCTATTGATATCTTCTCAGACCATAAGAGTTTGAAATATGTGTTCACCATGAAGGAGTTGAATCTCAGGAAATAGAGATAGCTTTAGTTTCTTAAGCACTATGATATGGCTCTTTAATATCATCTAGGTAAAGCTAACATGGTTATTGGTGCTCTTAGCATGTTATTTATACGGAGATTATCTCATGTAGAGGAGGAGAAGTAAGAATTTATGAAGGTTATTCACCAATTGGCTAATCTTTAAGTTTGTCTCTTAGACTCTGAGGATGGAGGTGTAATGGTGCAAGAGATAGTGAAGTCATCTCTTTGTGCCGAGGTAAAAGAGTAACAAATTTTGGATCCTATCTTAATAAAAATTAAAGATAATATGGTAGACAAAAGGTGATAGCCTTTGAGATTGGCGGTGATGGTATCTTAAGGTACAAAGGTAGGTTGTGTATTCCTAATATTGATGGACTCCGAGAGAGGATCTTGGCTGAGGCTCATAACTTGAGGTACACTGTTTATCTTGGTTCTACAAAGATGTAACATAATTTGAGAGAAATTTATTAGTGGAATAACCTGAAGAGAGATGTGGCCAACTTCATTGCTAAGTACTTAGTTTGTCAACAAGTGAAAGTCACATGAGATGTAGTGGTTTGTGTCAAGAGATTGAGTTATCTGTATGGAAATGGAAAGTGATTAATATGTATTTCATTACTGGTCTTCCGCGGTCTCACCATTAGTTTGATTCCATTTGGGTCATCATGGATAGGATGGCTAAGTCCACTTAATTCTTACTAGTGAAGAGTAACTATTTGGCAAAAGATTATGCTAAGCTCTTTGTTGAGGAGATCATGAAGTTGTATAGTTCTCTAGTTTCCATCATATCTGATTGAGGTAACAAGTTCTCATCCCACTTTTGGTGTTCCTTTCAGAGAGGTTTGGGGACTAAGGTGAACCTTAGCACCACCTTCCCTCCGTATATGGATGAACAAGTTGAAAGGATGATACAAACTTTGGAAGATATGTTAAGGTCTTGTGTGATTCGTGTTGGTGGTAGTTGGGTTGACCATTTCCCTCTCATCGAGTTTGCTTGTAATAATCATTATCCCTTGAGTATTGGGTTGGATACATTTAAGGCTTTGTATGGTAGGAGATATAGGTCTCCTATTAGGTGGTTTGAGGTTTGAAAGAATAGGTTGTATGGTCCTAAATTGGATCACCAAGATATGGAGAAGGTGAAGGTGATTTGGGATAGGTTGAAGACAACCCAAAGTTATCAGAAGTCCTATATGGATGTAAGGCGAAGGGACTTGGAGTTTAATGAGGGTGATTTAGTATTCTTGAAGGTATCTACCATAAAGGGAGTGTTGCAATTTAGGAAGAAGGGGATGTCAGTCCTATTTATATTGGTCCATAGAATATTTTGAGACGAGTGGGTAATGTGGCTTATGAATTGGAATTGCCTTCGAGTTTGGGTTCTATCCATCCGGTCTTTTTTGTCTCAACCTTAAGGAAATGCGTAATACCCCGTACTATTTTTAGTTCAGTTCAGCTTCTAGCTACTTTCATCAGAGGCTTAAAGCCTAAAAATTTCACTAAGTGTTGGGGACTTAGTCATTTTTAAGGTCCCTTAAGTTCGAGGATTTTTAAAATTGGTCTTCTCGACCCCGAGATGTTGGTTTTTGAGTAAATTCATTTTTAGAGGTGTATGGAGCATGTCTTGGAGAAGTTTCATATTTTTTGGATGACGATTGGGTCATGTTTGGATCACAATTCTAGCAGCTCATCATGATAGTATCGCGTCACGGTCGTTATAGCGATGGAGCCCTTATCGGATTATGGTGACCATATGATCCGCATTCCAGTTATGCATTTAAATGTCTGAGGGGCAATTGTGTCTTTTCTCCTCAACTAAATTTGTACATTCACAACTTAAAGCTTCAGTTAGGGCATTATTTGCCCATCTTTTCCAATTTTCTCTAAAAAACAAACCCTCTCCTCCCTTAAGATCATCAAATTCTATTACATTCTCTCCAAGAAAACCAAGAATTCAAGTTCTCCAATCCAAGAACATTCAAGAAAGCATCAATATTGGTGTTTCTCTTTTAAGCTTAAGGATTTGAGGTATGTGTGATGTTCATCCATAGGCCTTTTTCACCCATGGAGTCCAAGAACCCTTTTCATTAGTAAATTATGAGTTCTTACATGATTATGTTGAACTATCTCCATGAATATCTTGTTATTTCAATTTTCAAGTTCAGATTATAATTCTTTTCAAGTGGAATGGATTATGGTATGCTTTAAATGTTGTAGTTCCCACATCATGTTCATGCGATTTAGGATGAACCCCCAATTTTTGGTTTTTACCGTGTAATTATGCTACCTCATCATGTTTAAAAGAATCCCCATGTTAAAGTCTTAATCTATATTTGTTTGATGAAATGCCAAAGTGATGGATTTTTGAATAATGATTCCCTATTATGGTTATCAAAGCTTGTATATGTCCTTAATGTTATTTTCGTTTAGTGATGGTGGTTTATAAACACCTGATACCAAGTTGTTTACACAATTTCAGTATCTTTAGAATGATTTCAGATATACCATGAGCATTATCATTCAGTCAGTCATTATGATCAGTTTTTTGTTCAGTTAAGCTTAGTTCAATCCATTAAATAGTGTCATTCAATTAGGAGTAGGATTCAGCATTGAGCGAACCCAGGGATGGGGGCATTCCTATCAGTTTAGGGTTTGACCCTTAGTAGCAATCCCTGAGTTATAGAATTGCATAGCTAGTGTAGGTTTGAGATGCCTTTCTACCAACTTAGGGTTCACACATATCTCATAAGTTTCCTGCTAGTATAGGGTTACTCTATAGTCCTTCGAGACACCTGTATAGTGGATCCACACAACCATTGTTAGTACCCGTGGCACGATACTGACACCCTTCCAAATGGGGTTGCAGGTTAGACCCCAATTACCTCAGATTGGGGCATGTCAGTTAGATGATATATCCCACAGTCTCAATTCAGTATTCAATACAAAATTCAGTTCAGGTTTGCTTGACCATAGCATACAGATTTCTAGTATTCAGTTATTAGATTTAAGTATTTTACTTTATAGATTATTTCAGAAACATTATATTTTTGGTCTTGCATTCTCAGTTTTTCAGTTTTCATGCATGCATACTATTCTATCTCATGCTAATCAATCAGTCATTATTTTATGCATAGTTAATCCTTGCATTTTTGCCTAACCTCATCTAATATACCAGTACATTCAAAGTACTGATCATATACTTTTCTTTGTGCTA
>JAPEIP010000013.1:189720603-189733078 GCA_026120095.1 Capsicum chinense | reverse complement strand
TACATATATTTAGAATATTGGAAAATGGATATGAAAAATATACAATCAACAGAAAAACAAATGAAAACAAATTTAAATGAATATATGAGGACTAAAGATATAAAATATATACAATTTCTCAGTGAAAATATAGAAGAATTAATAAGATTAAAATAAAAAACTAAAAAATATTATAATAAAATATTTAACAAATTTTAAATGATAGATAATCTTAGAATATTAATCTTATATATACTTAGAGATATAGAAATTATAGATATTAAGAGAATAATATTAGAAAAAATATTAGGCTATGAAATTGAAATTATAAATTGAATAGAACAACTATACCTAGATAATTACCCAGATGGATATTATTCAGATAAAGAAATGTTAGAATATATTAGAAAAACTAGAGAAAATCAAAATAACCTAAATGAAGAAATTTATCATAGAAACCGAATTAGAGAAATAATAAAAAAATCTAAAAGAAAAATTAATGTGGATAGAAGAAATCCTAGAAAATTTAGAAAATAAGTACATGTAATAGTTTATATAATTTAAAAAACTCACTACAAGAAGAACAACACGAGATAATAAACAGCATTGAAAATCTAGAATTAGATATACATTACAGTACAATTAGGATTAATTACTATACCAAAATTTGTAAATCTACAATTACTACATGATAAAATGATAAACTACGAATATTTAAAATATTGAAGAAAAGATATGGAAGAAATAAGAGCAACAGAGATACTTATGAAAGAGAATTTAATTAAACATTTTAGAACAAAAGATATAGAACATTTAGAATGCCTCCAAAATAATATAGAAGAATTACAAAAACTAAGAGAAAAAACTAAAGAATACTACAGTAAAGCTTTTAATCAGTTACCACATAATCACCCTCCAAGATATGAACAATAATAAAATAAAAATATTTAGAGAAGTTAAGAAATAGTCACACACAAATAAAAATAGATCCATTATCCTAAATCTATTTATCTATTTATTTACCCGAGTTATCCGCACCCCCTACAATTGTAAACAATTAAATTTAGATATTTACCAAAATAATATTTATAATATTTGTTTAGATGGATAACGTACAGTACAATTAGGATTAATTATTATACAAAAATTTGTAAATCTACAATTACTACAGGATAAAATGATAAACTACGAATATTTAAAATATTGGAGACACGGTTTCTAGGACCAACCTCATATCGGCAAATATGAGTTTCCAGTTTAGGTCCCCCCGGGATCTCCACTCTCCACAACTTTGCTACACATCCCCCTTTATGCCCAATTAAAACCATTACCAAATAACCAAACCTTTATCTATTTATTATTAACCAAGGCCATTAGTAGTGGTATCGCCATACCGATTATAACTTCCAAGTATTGTCCTTAGCCAAACCTTTTTGAGACCAAGGGATTCCCATGTACCCATAGATCATATTATCAAATTAACTCAGGGGATACCCAAGTACCCTACAAGTATGTTTATTAGTCGAAACCATTCCAAAACTATTTATACCATTCATACTATTTAGGGTTCCATTACCAAGTTTAAACCATCCATAAGTTCCAATGAAAAACCAATATTATAATAAAATTATTGTTATAGGCATTTTATCAAAAACATTGTTCCAATTACCAATAAACATTCCCATGCAATAAAATCATCCAAAAACACCATTAAATCTTCTGAAAATATAATTAAAACATAGGAAAACCATAACCAAGCATTTATAGACAGAACCCCCAAATCATATTTGAAAACCCAAAACTATACGATATTCAAATCATACAAACATTGTATATAACCGTGCCTTTAGTTGGAACTAACAATGAGGGAAGAGAACATGCCTTAGACTAAGATGATGATGGAGAGAAATCACCAAGATAAGCCCCAAACCAATCCTTGAGATGAAACCCTAGCTTTCCTTGCCTAAGTACTCTAGAGAGGATTTAAGAATGTTTTCCAAGTGTTTAGGAATAGAATAATAGGGAAAATAACCTACCAATAGGAATATAAGTCATGGTACCTTATTAAAATAAGGGGGAAATTTCCAAATTTCCCTCACTTAAATTGAATTAAACTCCCGTCATAGGGTACAACTGATCCTTATGAGTCGTACCCAACCTGTACGAGTGGTACCTACCTCTTGTACCCTCAGCCTTCCCTCTTGGAACCAAAACTTTCCAAGGTACTACATACCCAAACCCAAGTCATATTTCAATGTACCAGTAAACTGTAGCCCTAGCAAAATAGAATCCTAAGAGGATTGAACACTATCCCTCATAGAGTATATAGTATGACTCGTACCTTGACTTATGGCTCATAATGAGCCACTCATACTCAGATCCAACCTAACTCACTAAGTCAAAGGTTAAGTGAATGAACCAAGTAACACGTATCCACCAATATGACTCATACCCCATATTCGTACCTATTATAGTAACCAAAATCCATCTCACCAACCAATAATGGTTAGTATATGACTGGACCATACCAATTGTACCCCAATGTGTAACTTGTACCCTATAGTCGTATCATGACTAGAAGCCAGAAATCCAAGAAATTTTCTAAGAGTCAAAACCCAGGGTGTTATATCTATTAGAACTCTTTTCAGATTTATAAGTGTGTTGTTCTCTTCATCTATGATTGGAAAGTTTCCACCAAGTTACCCCATTGTGTTTAGCTTGGGTTATGGTTTGTCTTACCTACTGGATGGATAGAGTATGTGCTATCTTGACTCGTAAATTGGGTCATGATAGAAATATAGTATGACCAATATTCCTTATTCTTCAAATGGTGTGTACCAAACCAGATATTGCTCATGCAATTGGTGTTATTAGCAGGTTTGTTCAAAATCCTGGAGAAGAACACGGGGAAGTAGTCAAGTGGATATTCAGGTACATAAAAGGTACCACAGGAGGATTTTTGTGTTTTAGAGGATTTTATCCAACCTTGAATGGCTATAAAGATGCTACTATGGCATGTGACCTTGATAACAGAAAATCCACTACCAAATATGTTTTACCCCAAAATTTTGACTAGGATTCGAACCATTCTTTGTATGTGCATAGGCCCTCAAACTCGATGACCTATATTTTAATATGGGTGCTAAGAAGAATTTCATAGTGTGGTAAGTTCTTTTGATGTTAATCATGATCATAAGAAAATCTAGCATAAGGTTAGATTGAAAGTTGTTTGATCAATAGAGATGATCAATAGATTTTTATATGTTTTTACGTAGATCATCTTCAAATGAGCATTGCTCCAAAAATATAAAGTGTTACATCGAAATTACATATGGATTAAAGTTCTTTAAGACTTGTTTGTAATGCCATAAATAGTTTATAAATTAGAGTTCAGAATGAAAAAAGATGAGCTTTCCAGTGAGGGTCCACAATAGGTCCATGGAACAGAATTTAAACTCTAGTTATCACCATACCATAAAGTTGGCATCCACATTTTAGCCTAGAATAGAGATGATGTACAGTGTTGAATCCTTTTATTTTTCTATGCATTTTAAAGGAAATTTTCATCTATTCCTTACCCAAAACCATACCACACTTATACAAAACCTTCCTTAATCCTTAAGGGATGATTTTAAAAACATTAATATGTTACTCGTTTTCCCAAAGTTCCATGAAACAATAACATATAGTGTTCAAGGGTTAAGACTCTATTTCAAAGTTTTCAACTAGGGACTGTCTCAATGGCTTTTAAGTTTTAGTTAGAGGATTTTTAAGACTAGTTAGATGATGTGTTTTTTTAGTTTCTCATAGATTTAAATGTTATTAAGTTACAATATTTTATTGAGATTGTTTATTTATTTGAATCCAAATTATGAGTTTTCATCAGTTTCCGCTCATCTCTTAAGTTTAGATGTAGTAAAGTTTAGTGCTTAATAGATATCCTGGTTTAGTTTGGGGCTACTTGTAGTCCTAAGTACCGTGTAACGTCTGAGGGGTATCATTAGGGTATTACAGTTCATAACCCAAATAATACTTGTAACCCTACTATATGATGAATAATAATTTTTAAATGAAGAAAGTTTTCATGAATCCCAAATTTTGTTTAATTTAATAACCCTTCAACCTTAGTCAAAACCATGATCTTTGTATAAATAAGAGTTTATAAAAATACTTTTGAAATCCGATAGAAGTTGGATCATTCTACATACCTTTTGATAGAGAGAATTACAAGAACCAAACTAAAAGCATAACTTATAAAATAATAATAATATCAAACATCTAAAATCAACACAAGTCTGGCCCTCGAACTATGAGGACTCATCAACTGGATGGATGTAGGAAGTGGTGATGATGGCTAGTCGTGCTACTGGGGATGAACACTAGATCTTATATTGTGAAGCAATATAGCAACGCAGACACATATCTTGTTAATACTTTTGGAATGTACTAAGTATATAGGGATGAATGTAATAAGTAAAACCTTTATATGCTATAACTAAAAAAATATATGCTAAGTATAAAGAGACTCCACAAAGTGGTCAATATAAGCATGTTTTCAATAATTCTTACTCATGTCTATTTGGATTGCTTTTATTGTTATATATGTATTATGTTCGGATTGGTTAGGCAAAAAGGGGGTGGTACCAGATCCTCAACAGACTTGAGATATCCATCATGACTAGGCCCTGGTTTAGGTCGTGACAAGCTTGGTATCGAAGTGCGATTTATAGTCATTAGGTGTCCACAAAGATGCATCAAGTAAAGTCCTTTTTATAGATGTGTAGCAGGCCATAATTTTAAGAATGAGGCTATAAGACATTGAGGAATGCTTCTCTTTCTTATGTTCTATTTTCGAGATATAGAGTCTAGTGTTATGAAACCTATCTAATCCCTGACTTCCTAATATTTTAGATCATGCCTCCCCAAAGATCTGACGCTCATATAAACTCAATTAGGAACTTTGTTCTACCTGAAGACAAAACGGAAGGTACTTGCCCTGTGTGTGAAATGCAGACCGGTCTAGGGTCCCTACTCCTAATTGTATTACTCTACCTGGAGTTCCATGGTTCCTACTATTCCTCCTTGGGATTTTTGGACTACTACTGCTAATACTCACATGACCTAAAGTTATATTTCTAAGATGGATTTTCGCTAGTTCATTCATCAGCTGACTCAATTGTTGGTATCTCAGTCCCGTCAGTCCAACTTGGTTGGTTTTATTGATCCTTCTTTTGAGATTACTAGAGTTTTCCAATTTATGAGGTTAAATCCCCCAACCTTTATAGGCTCTAAGGTTGAGGAGGATCTGTAGGTATTTATTAATGAGATGAAAAAGATCTTTTGGTTAATGCATATTGCTAATATAGAGGGTGTGGAGTTTGCTACATATCAATTGAAAGATATAGGCTATCAGTGGTATAAGGAGTAGGAGTAGATGATAGATGATCATGCTGAGCAGTCTATGACAGATGACTTTTTAGGGTCCTTTCTTAATCATTTCTTTACTCCAGAGTTGAGGGAAACTAAGGCTAGGAGTTTGTTAATTCAAAATAAGAAAAGATGACTAAGAATATGTATGCTTTAAAGTTTCAGCAGTTGTGTCGGTACTCTCCAGAGTTGGTATCTAGACAGATGGATAAAATAAGAAAGTTCGCTTTGAGTTTGTCTCATGACTTGGTATTAAAGTGCAAGGTTGCAATGCTGAATAATGATATGGATATCTCTAGGATTATGGTTTCTATGTATCAAGTTAGGGATTAAAAAATGAAGCAGGTAAACATGGGGGAAAGGCAGAGTACGAAGTTTAGGTATTCAGAGTAGTATGGAGGCCAGCAAAATAGTTGTAGAGATGGTAGATAGTGGGGCAAGAGGAAAACTTGGGGAAATTTTGCTTTTTATTCTATGGCTAGTTCTACATATCTAAGTCATTGAGTGATCGTCATATTTAGGCTAACAGTGGGTTTAAGGCACAAGATGCCCAGTATCAGGCTAGTGGAGCTCAATCAGCCCTACCATATCCTCATTATCATTTTTGTGGGTAGTTTTACCATGGTTAGTGTGATGAGGGGAGGAATCAATGCTATAATTATGGTCATCTAGGATATTTACAGTGACAATGTCCAGTTAAGGCTGCTTTTGAAGCTAATAAAGTCCCCATTGCTACTTCTTCAGCTCCTGTATCAAAGGGTGCTCATTCTAATACAGGCATTGGTGAAAATCATCTCTATACCTTTTCTACCCATCTAGAATCTGATGCATCTCCTAATGTTGTTACTAGTACATTAGAACTCTTCTCATGTGATGTGTATTGTCTGTTTGATTTGAAGTCTACCTTTTTTTTATGTGACTCCTTATGTGGTTTTTTATTTTGGTTTTGGTCTTAAAGTGATTTCAGATCCCCTTTTTGTGTCTACCTTAATGGGTGATTTGGTTATGGCTAAAAGGGTCTATCGGGGTTTTATGGTATCTATTGGTGATAGGGAGACATTGGCAGATCTAATTGTGTTAGATATAATAGATTTTAATATGATCTTAGGGATGGATTAGCTCTATTCATGCTATGCTTCTCTCGATTGTAGGGCTCGAAGGGTCAATTTCTAATTCCTAAATGAATCAATAATTGAGTGGAAAGGGAGTTCTTTAATACCTAAGAGAAGGTTCATATCCTATCTTTGAGCCTGAAAGTTGATTTCTAATGGGTGTCTATATCATTTAGTTTTGGGTTAAGGATTCTAATTTTGATAGTCCTTTCTTGTAATCTATCTCGATGGTCAACAATTTTCCTAAGGTGTTTTTCGATAATCATTCTTGTATTTCTCTGAAAAGGGAAATAGATTTTGGGATTGATCTTTTATCGGATAAAAGTCCTATTTATATTTCTCCCTATAGAATAGCTCCGACTGAGTTAAATAAACTTAATAAGTATTTAAAAGACCTTCTTGATAAGGTTTATTTGCCCTAGTGTGTATCTATGGGGTGCTTCTATTCTTTATTTGCATAAGAAATATGGGTCTCTTTAAATGTGTATAAACTATCGGTAGTTGAATAAGGTGACAGTGACGAACAAATACCCTCTTTCTAGGATTGATGATCTTTTTGACCAGCTTCAGAGTGCTAAGTTTTCTTCCATGATTGATCTATGTTTAGGTTATCGTCATTTGAATATTAGAGAGGTGGATATCCATAAGACTACTTTTCATACTTAGTATGATCACTACGGGATTTTGGTCATGTCTTTTGGGTTCACTAATACACTAGAGGCATATATTGATCTTATGAACCGAATGTTTAGACAGTTTTTGGACTTGTTCGTTATCGTGTTTATTAATGATATCCTTGTATATTCTAAGAGCAAAGAGGATCATGCCAATCGCCTTCGAGTAGTGTTACAGACCCTTAAGGATCAGAAGTTGTATGCTAAATTTTCAAGTATGAGTATTGGTTGAATGTTGTAACCTTCCTTGGTTATGTGGTTTCTAGTGAAAGGATCAAGGTGGATCCATAGAAGGTTGAGGCAATTAAGAAGTGTCTTAGATCCACGAATCCAACAAATATTTGGAGCTCTTAGGTTTAGTCAGGTATTAAAGGAGGTTTATGGAGATTTTTTCTTCTGTCGTAGCTCCGTTGACTATGTTGACTCAGAAGAAGGTTATGTTCTTGTAGTCCAATGCTTGTAAGGGTAGTTTTAAGAAGTTGAAGGATAAGTTGCCTTTGTCTCTGATGTTGACCCTGCCCTAGGGTACTGATGGTTTTGTTGTTTATTATGATACATTCTGTGTGAGGCTGGGTTGTGTGTTAATGCAGCATGGTGAGGTTGTAACCTATGCTTTTAGATAGCTGAAAGTTCATGAAAGGAATTATCCGACTCATGATTTAATGTTGGTGGTTGTAGTGTTTGCTTTGAATATTTGGTACTATTACTTGGATGGGGTACATGTTGACATATATTCCAATCATAAGAACCTGTAGTATGTATTTACTCTGAAGGAGTTTAATCTCAGGCAGAAGATATGGCTTGAATTGCTTAAGGACTATGATATAAATCTTTATTTTCATCTAGGTAAATCTAATATGGTTGTTGATACTCTTAGCAGGTTGTCGATAGGGATGTCTTATGTAGATGAGGAAAAACAAGGATTAGTGAAGGATATTCTCCGATTGGCTAATCTTGTAGATTGTCTTTTGGATTGTGAGGGTGGAAGTGGGATTGTACAAGTGGTTGTAAAGTCATCTCTTGGTATAGGGGTGAAGGAGAAGTTGGTTATGGACCCCATCTTGATAGAGATTAAGGATGAGGTGGGTCAGTAGAAGGTCATGGCATTTGATATTGGTAGATACGGTATCTTGAGGTACCAAGGCAGGTTGTGTGATCTTGATATTGATGGGTTGGGGGAAAGGATCTTGTTAGAGGCTCAAGAATCAAGGTATATAGTTCATCCTAGTTCAAAAAATATGTATCATGACTTGAAGAAGATTTATTAGTGGAACAACATGAAAAGAGTAATGTCTAACTTAGTGGCTAAGTGTATGGTTTGTCAGCAAGTGAAGGTAGAACACTTGAGGTCTGGTGGGTTGTTTCAACAAATTAAGTTGCCTATGTGAAAATGAGAGGTGATCAATAAGGATTTCATTATAGGTCTTCCGCGGTATCACCATTATTTGATTTGATTTGGGTCATTGTAGATAGGATGAATAAGTATGCTCAGTTCTTGCCTTTGAAAACTACCTATTTTGGAGAGAATTATGCTAAGTTATTCATTCAGGAGGTCGTCAAGTTGCATGGTGATCTAGTTTCTATCACTTTTTATTGAGGTATGTAGTTGTCATCTTCTACGCTTATTTAAGAATGGTTTTAAGACTAAAGTGAATCTTAGCACCGCTTTCCACCTCATTTGGATGGACAAGCAAAGAGTACTATTCGGACCTTAGAGGATATGCTAAGGGTTTGCGTGATTGATTTTGGTAGTAGTTGGGTTGATTACTTGACTCTCATTAATTTAACTTGTAATAATAGTTATCACTCAATTATTCAGATGGCTCCATTTGAGGCTCTCTATAGTTAGAGGTGTAGGTCTCCTATTGGGTGGTTTGAAGTCAATAAAACAAGGTTGTTTGGTCCTAATTTTGTTCACCAAGCTTTAGAGAAGGTAAAAGTAATCAGGGATAGGCTTAAGACTTCTCAGAGTCGTCCAAAGTCCTAGATTATGTGAGGCGAAGAGAGTTAGAGTTTGATATAGGTGATTGGGTATTCTTGAAGGTGTCTCCCATGAGTGGAGTAATGAGATTTAGGAAGAAGGGGAAGCTCAGTCCCTATTATGTTAGCTCATACTTGATCTTAAGAAGAGTTGGGAATGTCGCTTGTGAATAGGAATTACCTGCAAGTTTGGGTTCGATTCACCCCATGTTTCATGTGTCAATGTTGAAGAAGTGTGTGGACGATCCTTCTTTTGTTGTGCCTATTAAGAGTATTGGTGTGACAGATTCTTTGTCTTACGAGGAAGTCCCGATTGAGATTTTGGATAGACAAGTTCATAGGTTGAGGACCAAAGATGTGGCTTCGGTAAATTTCCTTTAGAGGGACCAAAAGGTAAAAGAAGCTACTTCGTAAACTGAAGAGGATATGAAGGCTGAATTTCCATTCTTGTTCCATGTGTCAAAGGAGGTTTATTAAGGTAAGAGTATTGTTCTCCTATTCCTGCTTTCTGAGTTTGCCATTTGATTCTGGTTTATTCTTCTATTCTCATGCTAAAAGTGTCCTAACTAATCATTCGGGGATGAATAATCCGAAGGAGGGATATGTAAGACCTATTTTAGGCATTTTATTTTTGTCCTTCCCATTTTTGAAACATCGATTTTTGACTTAATTTGTGTTTAGGGATGTTAATAGGGGGTCTCAAAGGAGTTTTAGAATTATTGAAAGGTTTTTTGGGTCATTTGGGAATTCCGAGGCAGTAATCCTCTGTGTTTTTGGCATGCCTTGGAGTATAGCCTCTACGATAGCATCGTGTCATGGAGTAAGGCATGTATCTCTTTCCTAAATTGATTTTATGTAAAAACATGTATGTAAATTGTTATCCAGGTATTTTAATAGTGGATTTTGAATGTAGGTTGAGGTATTTGGAATCGTTTAATTGAATACCCATGGTTTTGAATTGATTGTTTATATCATATTTTCATGAATTTGAATTATTTAAATGCTTAGGTGTGGGAATTGGAATGGAGAACATGGGTTCCCCAAACTTGATGGTTGAATTGTTTGGAATTGGCTTTAACCTCAACCCAATTTGTGAAATTTGATTTGAGACATGTATATATGCATAAATTACTTCACTTTTGAAACTTTGCACTGCATAAAAGATTAATGGGACATAAATTAGATTTTGAAAGTCCTTGGTGGCCATGGATTGATTTTCAATTTGAATTTTGGAGACCTATTGGTTGATGGGTTAGAGTTCCAGTTGGCTAAATGGGTTGGAATCCTATTGGTTAATGGATTAGAGTCCAGTTGGCTAAAATATTTTGGATGGCATAATGACATTGGCCTGCAAGTTTTTTATTTGGTATGATGACACCATTATGTAAATGCCTTAAGGGATGAATCCTTGCTTAATTGTTGGGAAGGTATAAATGTTTTAATTGGGTTTAAGGGGGTTGTGTAGCTAGTCTTGAATATGGAGGTAACAAGGGACTGATACTGGAAACTCACGTTTACCTGCGTGAGGGTTGGTCTTGATAACCGTGTGCTTGTGGCACACTTGATATATGTATTATGGATGGCGTAGGATCATGGATTCCCTGGCCTTATATGATATCTCTGATTCCCGTGGGTGTTTTTATAACAGTCAAGCTACACAGTCCAGGTTAATGTTTTAACTCTCATGCTAAACCTTTCTCACTAACCTAGCATGTTATATATATATATATATATATATGTATATGATTGTGTACATATGGTATTGGACTAATTTTGATCATGGAATTATTTTTTCCCTTCCCTGAGTTACATGCTAGCGCTCACCCCGCTAACCGTTCTCAGATGTTGTATCCCCATGCGATGTAGGTTTCAAAGATATTTTTGTTTTTTTGCGCAGTGCTAGGTGATTTCTGGACCGTTTATGAGTCAGCTTCAAGTAATGAGCCTCCTTTTTCAGGAAGGCCTGTTACTTCATGGTTTTATTTATGTATACACCATTGTTGGATTCCTCTTTACCTACCATTGGTGGCATTTCCCGACTTAGGTTGTTCTTTAGATATTAGAGACTTTGTGGATTACTGTGTATTGGATTGTTGTTGGAAATCTTAGTTTCCTTTGAGCCATTCGTTTATCTTACTCATGTCTATTTGGATTTCTTTCGCTGTCATATTGTATTGTCAACTAATTGGTTAGGAAAAAAGGGGGTGGTCTCCGGTCCTATGCGGAGTTGAGATAACCGTCATGACTAGGCCTTAGTTTGAGTCGTGACACAACTCCTCCTAAAAAGCCTTCTAAAAGTGTGATGTGAACACTGAACCTCGATTCAAGATGATAGACACTGCACACCATAAAGACGCACAATCTAATAAATATAGATATGGGATAGCCTCTTAACACTGAAATAAACCTGAACCAAAATAAAATGTGCAAATTTGGTCAATCAATCCACGATAACTCAAACACTATCAAAACCACAAGAAGTATAAGGCAACCTAGTCATAAAGTCCATAGTGATCCACTCCCATTTCCACTCGGGAATGGATAATCTTTGAAACTAACCACCAGGGCTCAAATGCTCAGCCTTCACCTACTGTAAGCATGGAAAATGAGATACAAAGTCCCTTATATCCTTCCTTATACCACTACACCAATAATGCTGCCTCAATTCACAATACATATTAGTAACTCCTATATAGAATACTTGGAATAATGAGCAGCCTCAAAAATCAATCTGATCCAATCACCCACTGCCGACACACAAACTCGGCCTCAAAACCTAATCTGAATCAAGTGAGGCTTACTTAGCCTCACCACTTAACACCTTATCTCAAATCACTCTCAAACAAACATCATCAAACTGAGGATCCAAAATTTGCTCCATCAAGGAAGACCTAGCCTCAACAAACACCAACACATACCCAAGTGTCAAAATATTAAGCCTAACCATCTGGTTATCCAATCACCTTATCCTACTGCATTAACACAACACCTAACCTAATACCTGAAGTATTACAAAATGGTAAAAATAATGCCCTCCTTGGGTAAAGTCAAGATAGGAGTTGATGTAAATAAATACTGGAGCTTTTAAAAGGTCACCTCACGAGCATCGACTAAAAGGAATTTTTTCTGAGTCAACTTGGTTAATGGAGCTTCAATGGATGAAAAACCCTTAACAAAGCAATGACAGTAACATGCTAAACCAAAAAAATCTTAATATCAATGGGAGAAGTGTGCCTAGACAAATCACAAGTTGTAATGCCCCATTCTTTTCCTAGCTTAAATTCATTTCTAGAATGTTAAGGG
>JAPEIP010000013.1:189706471-189720503 GCA_026120095.1 Capsicum chinense | reverse complement strand
CAGGTTAATGTTTTAACTCTCATGCTAAACCTTTCTCACTAACCTAGCATGTTATATATATATATATATATATATGTATATGATTGTGTACATATGGTATTGGACTAATTTTGATCATGGAATTATTTTTTCCCTTCCCTGAGTTACATGCTAGCGCTCACCCCGCTAACCGTTCTCAGATGTTGTATCCCCATGCGATGTAGGTTTCAAAGATATTTTTGTTTTTTTGCGCAGTGCTAGGTGATTTCTGGACCGTTTATGAGTCAGCTTCAAGTAATGAGCCTCCTTTTTCAGGAAGGCCTGTTACTTCATGGTTTTATTTATGTATACACCATTGTTGGATTCCTCTTTACCTACCATTGGTGGCATTTCCCGACTTAGGTTGTTCTTTAGATATTAGAGACTTTGTGGATTACTGTGTATTGGATTGTTGTTGGAAATCTTAGTTTCCTTTGAGCCATTCGTTTATCTTACTCATGTCTATTTGGATTTCTTTCGCTGTCATATTGTATTGTCAACTAATTGGTTAGGAAAAAAGGGGGTGGTCTCCGGTCCTATGCGGAGTTGAGATAACCGTCATGACTAGGCCTTAGTTTGAGTCGTGACACAACTCCTCCTAAAAAGCCTTCTAAAAGTGTGATGTGAACACTGAACCTCGATTCAAGATGATAGACACTGCACACCATAAAGACGCACAATCTAATAAATATAGATATGGGATAGCCTCTTAACACTGAAATAAACCTGAACCAAAATAAAATGTGCAAATTTGGTCAATCAATCCACGATAACTCAAACACTATCAAAACCACAAGAAGTATAAGGCAACCTAGTCATAAAGTCCATAGTGATCCACTCCCATTTCCACTCGGGAATGGATAATCTTTGAAACTAACCACCAGGGCTCAAATGCTCAGCCTTCACCTACTGTAAGCATGGAAAATGAGATACAAAGTCCCTTATATCCTTCCTTATACCACTACACCAATAATGCTGCCTCAATTCACAATACATATTAGTAACTCCTATATAGAATACTTGGAATAATGAGCAGCCTCAAAAATCAATCTGATCCAATCACCCACTGCCGACACACAAACTCGGCCTCAAAACCTAATCTGAATCAAGTGAGGCTTACTTAGCCTCACCACTTAACACCTTATCTCAAATCACTCTCAAACAAACATCATCAAACTGAGGATCCAAAATTTGCTCCATCAAGGAAGACCTAGCCTCAACAAACACCAACACATACCCAAGTGTCAAAATATTAAGCCTAACCATCTGGTTATCCAATCACCTTATCCTACTGCATTAACACAACACCTAACCTAATACCTGAAGTATTACAAAATGGTAAAAATAATGCCCTCCTTGGGTAAAGTCAAGATAGGAGTTGATGTAAATAAATACTGGAGCTTTTAAAAGGTCACCTCACGAGCATCGACTAAAAGGAATTTTTTCTGAGTCAACTTGGTTAATGGAGCTTCAATGGATGAAAAACCCTTAACAAAGCAATGACAGTAACATGCTAAACCAAAAAAATCTTAATATCAATGGGAGAAGTGTGCCTAGACAAATCACAAGTTGTAATGCCCCATTCTTTTCCTAGCTTAAATTCATTTCTAGAATGTTAAGGGATATCTTCCAAAATGAATAACATTTATTCCATGTATAATTTTCAAGATTTCGACTTTTCATTCTGTAAAAAATTGAATAAGATTTCCATCGATACCATATTTGCCCAATTTCGACACTCGGTGGAGGAGTTATGACGTTTTTAAGTTGACAGTGTCCCACCTGAGCAACCACCGCGTCGCGGTGATGGACAATTTCATAATTGTCAAATCCAGTGGACTTCTATGATGTTGGAGCATCACGGAGAGGGAAAAATTCCCAATTGTCAATTTCCAGTAGCTCAATGTGATGGTGGTGCATTGCGCCAGTAGCCAAAATGGCAAGAGCTATAGGACACCGCGATAGCTCCACATGGCGGAGAATGCCCAGTTCCCGGTCATGCTTTTTCCAGTAAGCCACCGCGATTGTGGCATATCCCAGTGGCCAACCAAATTGGGAAAATGTTACATGTTTCAGTTCCAACTTAGAGTTTAAAGAGGGCATTTTGGTCAATTTTCAATACCCCAATCCGTCCAAACATAAGATTTAAGCTTATTCTAAGCACTTTATGCTCATTATTCACCATTCTCTTCAAAAGAAAAACCCTAGAAACCAAAAGACCCTTCTCCAAGAAACCAAATTCCACCATAGATTCTCCAAGAAAGCTTTAGATGGAGGATTTCCAAGACAAGATATCAAGAACTCCAAGAACTCATCTTCAAAAGCATCATAGGAATCCAAGATTCAGGCTTTTCATCTAAGATCATCAATTATGGTATGTGGGGTTATGAACAAGGATACTCCTTTAATCCTTGTGCCTAAAACTTATTTTAAATTACAAAGTTATTTGATTTTATATGATTTTCAAGAATTTGAAATTAGGGTTCATATCCAATGTTGCCATTTACAAGATTATGAGATTTCAAGAGAATTATAAGTTGAATTGCATGTCTATTTTCATATTTACATGCTTATTGTAGTAATTTCCAGATTTCGAGATGAATTTTCATTGTTTTCATTATCAAACATGGTTATTATGATGCTTTTATATGAGTTTGATATATGGGTTGTTAAGCCCCAAGTTTACATGTTGAGATTTTGAGAATGATGATGCTTTAAGCATCCTATGAGCTGATTATTTCAGATTTTCTAAAAGGTTTTGATCATTTGATCTTTAGATAAGATTTGGAATCCACTTTACAAATTTACTATAGATTATAGAAAAAAATTGATTTTATTTACAGATTTATTCAGATAAATGCATAACTGGTTTCATAAAAACCTTATGCGAGTTTTAAAGTGTATTTCCAAAGAGATGAACATAGCAAATTAAAGGGAGTAGTATTTAGCACCAAGATGGGTATGATTCCAAGGTCTCATGCCCCAGAACTACGTGCCATCGTAGGATTGAGATTAAGTGCCTATAGTGGGCAACGTTGTGATCACTAAAGCTGAGGTTATACTCCCTGGAAAGAGTATGACACCTCTCCCCAATGTGAGGTTCCTTCCATAGGAGGGAAAGACATTGGACTCCATGCAACTCACATGATTTATGTTAATTAAGAGAACCTCCCTTGTAGAAGAGTTTCTCCCTAAAAGTTTAAAAGCCTAACAAAAATGATTTTAAGATAAAAAATTCTCCTTAATAGTAAAAAAAGAATAGAAAAACTTTTAGAAAACTAAGTTTAAAGGATCAGAAGTTTTACTCAGATTATACCTTACAGAAAAGATAATAGCTATAGATTTTAGATTTCAGATTCAGAAGTGAGTCCTTCTACACTTAGATAAAATCATTTAAAGTCCTTCTACACTTAGATAAAATTATTTAAAGAGAGAATACTAGTATAATTTTTAGAACTTAGTGTTATGGCTCACAAGATTTATAAAGTATGTTTTGCTTCTTATTGCTACATATTTTAGTATATCAGATACTCCAGCTTATATGAGTCATTTACATTTAGCATGCATTGTTTTATATATGATGATTATGAGATAATAGTTTACTTATGCATAGCACCCCCATATACTCAGTACATCCTCAAAGTACTGATCCACATATATGTCTATGTGCTATATTGTCTCATAATATAGGTACGAGTTGGAGCATGCATATCATATTCAGACAACTTGTAGATTCCATCCAGTAGATGACAAGTACTCCTACTTCGGGGACATTAGTTAGATGTTATTTATGTACTTTACTTTCTTAATCTTATGTATTGATTAGTGTAGTTGGGGTTGCATCCTAGCTATCTATAGTTAGTATAGTAGAGGCTTCACAGATGTCAGTTATAGTCAGCTATGTATTTTCAGTCCCTCTTTCAGACATTATCAGAATGTAAAAGTTGTATCAGTATTGTATTTTTCACAAATTCCACCATTATTATATTTCCATACTGTAAACTCAATCAATTGACACTTATTATTCAGTAGCTTAATAGTTATACCAGTGAAGGGTTAGCTTGGGATGACTTGTAGTCCTAAGCACTGTGTGGTATCTCGGGACAAATTTTTGGGGCGTTAGACAAATAGTTGTAATCTTGGTCGGATAGACCATATTACCATCCTTGGTCACCAGATGACCCAATAAAGAGATAGACTTCAACCAAAACACACACTTGGGAAAATTAGCGTACAACTTCTCCTTCCTCAATCTTTAAAGCACAATCCAGAAATGCTCCTCATGATTAGCCTCACTCTTGGAATAAATCAATATATCATCTATAAATACAATAAAAAAAGAGTTGAGATAGGTAAAAATACCCAGTTCATAAACTCCATAAACGTTGATGCGGCATTGGTAAAATCGGAGGACATGACCAAGAACTCATAATGGTCATTGAATGTCTGAAAGAATGTCTTTGGAATATCCAAAGCTGTAATACTCAACTGGTGATACCCGAACCTCAAATCAATCTATGAAAACACCGAAGCACCCAGAGGCTAATCAAATAACTCATTAATATGAGGAAGAGGAAACTTATTCTAAATCGTTACCTTTTTCAGTTGTCGATAATCAATACACATATGTATAAACCCATCCCGTTTCTTCACAAACAAGAAAAGCACACCCTAAGGTAATAGACTAGGTTGGATAAATCCCTTATCCAACAACTCCTATAACTAATCCTTTAGTTCTTTCAACTCTTCTGGTGCCATCCTATAAGGAGGTAATAGAAATTGGTTTGGTGCCCACCTTAAAATCAATGGGAAAGTCAATATTACAATTCAGAGGCAAACTAGGCAAATCCATAGAGAACACAACGCATGGACAACATGAAAATAATTTAAAGAAGAAGGTGAAGCAATAATAGTATCAATATTATAAGACAAATAGGATAGACATCCCTTCTCAACTAAACGATGAGCTTGAATGAAAGATATAACTCTCTTGGGACCCAAATAAAGCACACCCTTCCAAGCTATCCTTTCCACACCTGATGGAGCTAAAGTCACAATCTTAGCATAATAATATAGGAAAAAAAGGTAAAGAGCCAACCAATCCATACCCAAGGTGACATCGAAATCTACCATATCTTTAACAAGCAGATCTACCCAAGTCTCACGCTCAGCAAAAGTCGTGACACAAGATCAATACACCTTATCCACCACTAAAGAATCTCCTATATGGGTAAAAACATAGATAAGCATTGCAAGAGGCTCACTAGCAGAATCAAAACCCGAAGCAAAATATGCAAACACATAGGATAAAGTCTATCCTAGATCAAATAACACAGATAAAAATCTAAGATAAATATGGATGATACCTATGATAACAACATCAAAAATGTATGATAACAGCATCAAAAGTGTCTACATCTGGTTGGGCAAGTATATTATGACACTATCCATGACCACTACCCAAGTGAATAGCCCCACGACCACCACTATGGGCACTACCACCTCTGCCCTGTGCACCTCAAGTAAAATATCTACCTCTCACAACTGAAATAGGAGTAGCTTTGAATACACGATAAGGATCTTCCTTGTCCACATGGCCAACATGATAACACACAAAGCAAACTCTGTGGCCAGACTAAATAGAAGGAGGTACGGCTAAGCTAGAGCGGTCACTCAAAGCTACTGAACCAGAAGACCCACTATATGAACTCTTCAAGGCTGCCTCCGCTAATCTACCATATCCATGAATATCTTTAGAATCTTTAGCTCAAGAAGTATGATCACTGAATTCACCCTGAGGCACACCTTCTTGGATCCTCCCTAAAATTCTTAAAGAATAGACTCAATTATCCTAGAATGATCCACTATACTTTGAAATGATGCTCCATACACTACCATCTAAGTCATAGCTAGCTGAAGAGAAGCAACTAGCCCCTTAACAAACTTTTGAATCTTTACAAACTCTCTCAATACTAGCATAAAAATACTAGACAAGGCATGCAAACAAGCCTCATATTCTGTAATAGTTATGAAGCCCTAGTCCAAGTGATTAAACTTATCTTTCATCTGATCCCTCATATTGTAAGGCATAAATATCTCTAAAATGGCCACATCAAACTGATACCAAGTCATCTATGGAGAATTAAGAGGTCTGCAACTAACAAGTGACCTCCACTAATATCTGGTTGTATATCTTAATTGTAAGTAGTGTGTTCAACCCCATGCAACTCAATCAAAATGAGGTTATGCAAATTCTCATGACACTCAATCAAGATCTCATAGGGATCCTCGTCTACAGTACCACAGAACCTAGGAGCACCCAAATAAGTAAATATCTCAAACATTTTATTATTCTTAAAAGACATAACTGTACTCATAATAATAGGAGGCATAGTGAATTTGGCTAGCTAAGATCCCACCTGAAGACGTAACATAGATAAAAGTTGACCTCTCAGAATACCATACTCAAATATAGACGCTAAAAGAAGAATAATACTTGTAATTTGTGGAGTATCATAAGCTGATGTTAGTACCTAAAGGATCCATACTCAAGATCAAAGGGACACTATAAGAGGGCTTTGTCACAGACAAAAATATAATGCTCGGGGATGGAGGAAAACTAGGTGCACTCAAAGAAGCACCTCCAAGTAGTTCAACAAGAAAATTAGTAACCCCTCTAAGACTGGGGTAAAAGAACTTGGTAGGATTTAGGTAGGCCTCATAACTCCAACATGATCAACCTAAGGCTCAGGGAAGAGTGCCCTAGTACTACCCCTTGATGAGGCAGATCATTGATCCTATCCATAACTAAAAACTCGCCCTCTAGACTAGGATCTTTCCTCAAATAAAGGCTCTACATCTCTAACCTCATGATTTTAGTCATCACCATCTATGTAGAAAGAGTGAAAATTAATTTATTATGCAAGATAAATTTATTTACATGATGAGGAATAAAAATAAGGAAAGTTTTGTAAAGACATCTTATAGCCTCTCAAAGATAGCTACGAGTGTCTACATACCGATCTATGAGATTCTATTAGACACCCCATTCTTACATTATTAAGACCAATGAACCTGGCTACTCTAATACAAAATTATTATTGCACGGCTGTTGATTCAGGCGGTACTAGGAGTCTATTTAAGGTAGCAGTTAGCCTATGATACCTACTGAGCACATTAGATATACATATATATAAAATATGGATAATTTATATAAAGATGATGAAGATGCTAATGATGATGTTATATGACGCATGAGGTTGTATCACAGCCTCCGTATGCACCTACCGAGCTATGCTCCCAGGTAGGACCCATAGGTGATTCATTAACCCACATACAATCTAATAACCAATACCAATATTGATAACTTCTATCTAGTACATCCCTCGGAGAGGGTCTATAATGATGTCATAACCCAGTGTTTCCATTATTTTAGTATTTTTGCAGTGTTACCAATATTTCATAAATGAATATGATAAGAGGATGTAATGCTCACATCCAACCAAATGAGATTTTCTAATTCCAACCAATATACCAAATGTGTAAGCAAAAATCTACTCAATAGGACTAGTCATTCATGATCAAACATAATTCATATACCAACAGAGTAAGATATATAACATGCCCTTTGATACCACAAAATTACCAATTTAGATAATTTACACCATTAATTATACAAATACCAACCCAATATCATCATATAAGACTCCACATGGTCACAAATAACAGATAATATCTCAAAATTACCAAATAACAACAATACAGGCCCCCACACGGTCATAACATAGTAACAATTTCATTTTCATGATTGGTTCCCATACCAATTACATGATTTTTTACCAACATTAACTACCCATCCCAGTTTGTAGAAAGTAAAGCCATAACTTATCTCAAATGCCAAAACTTAATACAAATAAGAATTCAACAAAGCTTACACATCATGAAATAGCCCACAATCAGCTAAAACAAACAAATATAGAATCTATGCATTAAATAAAAGAAAACAATATAAATATTTCCTACTTTTGAGTTGGGGTCAAAATGGATCCCTAAAATGGGTTCTTTAAAAATGAAGGGTAAATTCACAATTTTAGTCCAAAAATATATCTTCCATGATTAAAGGAACTTATAGAAGAAAATCCAAGTGAAAATTGATTTAAATTGGGGTTTAAACTGAAGAAATGTTAATTTAGGCCTTCTAGCCAAAATTCCCAAATTTCACTTTTCAATTCAAGTTTTAATAAGATTTAAATGATCAAAATCAAAGAAAGATAGTTTAAATAGGGATTTAGAGATTACCCAAGCTTAAAAATGAAAGAAATAACTCAAAAACTTGAAACCCTAAAGCTCCAAGTCACAAAAAGGTAAAATATCACAAAAAAGAGAATTTAAATATCCTAGGTGCCACTAAAGCATAGCTTGGATTGCTTTAGCAGTCACCACTAAAGTGCCTAGGGCCACTAAAGTAGTACCCCAACTCAGGTGCAGGTTCGCTAATACGAGCCCTGGCGGTCGGCACTTAAACTCTCAGGCTACCCTAAAGAGACACCCGACGAATGTACTAAGGCTGCTAAAGTGCCCAAAGATGACTTTAGCACCCTCTACTAAGGTTCCCAAAGGGTTTACTTTAATAGTTGCACCAGTTAATGCACCAGCTATGGACACTTGCAAGTCTCCTCTGAACCCTCAGGATTCATTCAGAATCCCAGGAACACAAACAACTATCCTATCAAAATCAATGCTTTAGACTCAATGACAAAATATGATTTCCAAAAGAACTTCTTTTTCACAAAGTTGACCCATGAAATCCAATTTCACAAATTTCCAAATCGATGGTTAAATGCAATATAAACTCCATAAAACTATACAAACTATGTTACCAATCTAAAATCAATTTTCTAGATCTACTGACGCAATCTGTTTTGTCAACCAATGTACAAATCCATAAATATTGACCAAAGTCAACTGTTGAGCCTTTATAACCACCAAAAAAATATAATTTCACTTAAATCACATCAAAAGGCATTGGGAACCGTGACAATCATCCCTACACCCCAAAATACCATAAAGCAACCACAGAGAGAGGTAAAATAGTAAATCATATAAAAATAAATATTTCACGAGAATCATCAAAATCAAGTCATTACAGAAAATTAGTTATGCTTCTGTTTATAAATCATACTCATGAATAGTTGTGTGAATTTCATAATATGTTTGAGATTATAATATCAAAACAAGAATATAAATCATACCATCATAATTTGAATTCTAAAATAGTAAGTATGAACATATTGTAAACTGAGAGAATCATGCCAAAATCACATAATCTTACTTGTAAACTAACTGAATCATGGTAAAAATTATGTATATTATCAACTGATGGAAATTCATGTCAAGTTATTAAACTTTAAATCATATGATAATATCATAATTTTGAGAACATGAAAATGGTTATGAACCCTATCCATCAAATCTTTAAAACACATGTAAAAGCTGATCTTTTAGGCACAAGGATGAAAGATTATCTTTGTTCGAACCCCATATGCCTGGACTTAGTGAATTGCTTGAGGAAAACTCAAATTGGACCCTTGAAAGCTTGAATTCTGGAGAAGAACTCTTCTTTTGTGTTCTTGAGGGTTTGGGAGAAGAGATATTGTATAATAGTTATGAGGGTGTGAAATTGTATTTATTATTGTTGGGAAGTCATTTAAGAGGTAAAAGTCCAAAAATCCCTTGAAAAAAACTTTAAAAAATAAAATTTGGCTTTCCTGCGCCATTGGGCGTAGAATGCGCCACTCTAAGGGCATAGAAAGCCCTTATCGTAGCAAACCAAGTGTGTGGCATACTCTTATCGCTGTATCTCTCTATTTTAGGGTCCCAAATTGACCATAAATAAATTCCAAGAATTCTGAAACACTTATTAATGATTTTCTTATTATTTATTATTATAATTTAACTCAAAAATCACCATTAAACACGAAGGAGGTATCAAAATAAAATCATTACAATTTTGGGGTCTAACGTGAACTTGTCTTTTTTCCAATCGCAAAGCTATGTAAAGCAACTTTTTTGGAAACCTCATTTCAAATCTATGATTTTAAGCACATATGTATGTTTATATATTTCGAGTTTTGAGTTAGAGTTGCAAAGTATTTCTTGAATATATGAGAAAAGTATGAAATTATGAGAAAACTATTCTTTTGAAATTGCTCTAACTCATTGGTGAATTTAATTTGAAGGGGGAAGTTGAACCTATTTTATTTTCTCCATATTAATGTATTTGATATATTGGTTGGGTCAAATTTTATTTCTAATTGATGAGCTTTTACAGTATGTTAATGTTTTAGTAAAATAAGAATGAACTGACCTATACTAAATTATTTTATACAATCCTTAAGGAATTATGGATCTTAATTGGTAAAACGTTTTCATAAATGGTTTAATTAATTTTCAAGAAGTGTTATATATGTTATTTTTGACATGTTGGGCATAAGAAATTGATGAAAAGCCTTATGGTTTATGAACAATGAAATAGATGACTTGCAAGTCTTGGTATGATGATACCAACTGTGATCTATGCCTATAATAGAAATGAAAATGTTTTATAATGATGATTTATGAGATAAAAATGCTTAATTATAGGCTTAAAATGAATTAGATGGTTAATTGACAAGGTGTGACTCCAAATGGCTCAACACCTAAAACTTGTGATTTGCCGACATAGGGATGGTCTGATCCTTAATTAGATGACCTTATAATTTCCTCCATAAGGATTATTGTGTTGGACATAATGATTTAATCTCAATTCATGTATAAAACATGGTTTGAGGCTTAGTTGGCTAAGCATTGATCGGACCCACATAGCCAATGGTGTTTAAATAGAAGTCAGTGATATCATCTAGTTTAGAACTGAAGGTTTGTGTTTTAACTTTAGAATCACTTAAATATATGTATATATATAGTAGTATATCTTAATATATATATATATATATATGTATATATATCAATATATATAGTAGTATATCTTAATATATATATATATATGTGTGTGTGTGTGTGTGTGTGTGTGTATTATTCATGGTTATTTTATATGTAATATATCTTATCACTTTACTTATTTTGCATACCAATACATTTCACCTGCTGATCATCTCTAAATGCTATATTGTTTTATGATGCATGTTTGGAGGCACATTCTTGTGGTTCTATGCAGTGTTATAATTTGTTCGGTATAGCTTCAGCAAGTGGTGAGCCCTCCATTCTCTTGAAAGACTATTTGGTTCTTTTGTTAGACCATGTCTTAGAGTTTTAGGGTGTAGTCGAGGCCCTGCCCCAGTATAGTTAGTAACTCTTGATGTTAGAGGCTTCATAAACCTATGCAATGTATTTTTCAATATTTTTGATCTTACTTAGTTATTTTGGTAGTCTCCTAAAATTTTGTATAAATACTTTCATACTTATAAAATAACTTTTTATTTTTGCAACTATACTCATGCTCTTCTAAATATTTTCATTCACATATATTTAATGAGTGCTCATGATGTAAGATAAGTGGTTCGCTTGGGCCAGTAATAGTTTAACTATAGTTTTACAGATTAAGGATGATATGGGTCAGCAAAATGTTATAGCTTTTGACATTGGTAGAGATGTCATCTTGAGGTATCAAGGTAGGTTGTGTGTTCTAATATTGATGGGCTACGGCAAAGGATTTTGATCGATTCTTATGAGTTCAGATATATAGTTCATCGAAGTTCGACTAAGATGTATCATGACTTGAAGTATATCTACTGGTGGAATAATATGAGTGAGATATAGAAAGTTTTATGGCTAAGTGTATTGTTTATCAGGAAGTTAAGGTTGAGTATTTGAGGTCTAGTGGCATATTTTAAAAGATAGAGTTGCTCATATGGAAGTGGGAGATGATCAATATAGATTTCATTATGGGTCTTCCGTGGACTCATAACCAGTATGATTAAATTTGGGTCATTGTGGATAGAATGACTAAGTCTGCTCAGTTTCTGTCTTTGAGGACTAACTACTCTGGAGAGGATCATGCTAAGTTGTTCATTCAGGAGATTGTGAAATTGCATAGTGAACCGGTGTCTATTATTTTAGATTGAGGTATGCAGTATTCATATCACTTTTGACATTCATTTCATAAAGTTTTGGGTACTCAGGTGAACCATAGCATGATTTTCACCCTCATATAGATGGACAAGTATAACAGACTATTATGACTTTAGATGATATGCTAAAAGCCTATGTTATTAACTTTAAGGGTAGTTGAGTTAACTATTCACTTATTATTGAGTTTGTATATAATAATTATTATCACTCTAGCATTCAAATGGCCTATTTTAAGGCTCTTTATGGTAGGAGGTGTAGTTTTCTCGTTGAATGGTTTGAGATTGGAGAGACTAGGTTTTTTGGTCCTAACTTGGTTCACCAAGCCATGGATAAGGTGAACGTGATTAGACAAAATACTTAAGAATGCTCAGAGTGGCCAAAATTCTTATGTGGATTGAGGTGTACTGAGTTGGAATTTGAAGTAAGTGATTGGGTATGCTTGAAGATGTCTACTATGAAAGGAGTCATGAGGTTTGGGAAAAAGGGAAAACTCAGTCCTCATTATGTTGGTCCATACCAGGTTGTAGGAAGAGTTAGGAATATCACTTATGAGTTAGAATTACCAGCTAGTTTAGCCTCTATTCATCCTATTTTCCATGTGCCTATTCTGAAAATGTGTGTGGTTATCCTTCTTTGATTGTGCCTATTAAGAATGTTGGCATTATGGAGTCCTTGTATAATACTCCGCATGTTTCTAATCCTGTGATTCATACTTAAGTACATGACGTACAAGGAATATCCTAGTGATAGGATAGCTTATGATTCATTAAGCACGTTCATATGAGTCACTTAAGGTAATGCAAGCTAAGAGTTTTTGAATCCATCAAGTTTTAGTGTTTGATTTTACAAGGGTCATCTTTGAACGAGTGTAACTCAATGTTAATGTGGTATTTTGGCTGATTTAAACCCATCAAATTGTAGAGAATCGAATTAGCTTTCCAACGATACCAATTTCGCCTTAATCCAATACCCGAGAGAAAAGTTAGGCGCATTTTCGTGAGAGACAGTAAGCATAGGCGATTGGTTAGGCACCACCCAACCTCAGCATAGGCGATCACTTGGGTGCGGCCTAAGTCAATTCCAGGTGTCAAAAACACTCCGTTTTCAGTTATTTTAAAGGTAATTAAGTTGTTAAATACTCCTAACACGTCTCTAAACTTAACCCTACGAAATATATATCTTCTAAACATATTACAACCCTATTTTACTCTCAAAGCTCATCATCCAAGAGCACTAAAGGAGAAAAACAACTAGGGTTACATAATTAAGCTTGAAGATTTGATTTCAAGGAAATTCCTCCGTCAATCATAAAGAATCTTCCTTCTAAGGTATGCGTAGTGTTCATCCACAGATTCCTTTTGTCCGTGGAGTTCAAGAATCAATCTTTAAAATACAAAAGCTTGGTTGATTGTGGTGATATGATCATACCTATGTTGATGCTTTTTTGTTTTTCTCTTTTTCATTATAAAGTATGATTTCTATATTGTTGGGTGTTGATGATCATGTTGTTGATATTGGGTAATTCCCAAAATGGAATCTTTATATGTTTTTGTGAATTCATGATATCATATGAATTGGAAACATGTAAATTTGATTGTTCATGATGTATAATTTGGTGATTTCACCTATGTTTAAGATGTGCATGTAATGTGTTTGATAAAATGCCTAAGGAACTAGAAATCATGCAATATAGCTAAATTGTGACTAAGTGAAGGATTCATGATATGCCCTTACGTTCCAATGACTTCTATGTTTTTAATGTGCCTTGTAAATATTGTTGGAATACTCATGAACTATTCTTATGAGATTATGCTATGTTTACTTGCAAATCCTACTTATGAACAAGATGTATGATAACCATGCAACCCACATGAACTTCCATGCTATT
>JAPEIP010000013.1:189683375-189698397 GCA_026120095.1 Capsicum chinense | reverse complement strand
TTTGGTTGTTCATGATGTATAATTTGGTGATTTCACCTATGCTTAATATGTGCATGTAAGGTGTTTGATAAAATGCCTAAGGAACTAGAAATCATGCAATATAGCTAAATTGTGACTAAGTGAAGGATTCATGATATGCCCTTACGTTCCAATGACATCTATTTTGTTAATGTGCCTTGTAAATGTTGTTGGAATACTCATGAACTATTCTTATGAGATTATGCTATGTTTACTTGCAAATCCTACTAATGAACAAGATGTATGATAACCATGCAACCCATATGAACTTCCATGCTATTAGTATGTGTTGCCAATATGATTATGCAATGAACATGATAATAAGATTGTGCAAGTACTTCCATGTGATATGAAATCCTTTCCATGCAATACATTGTTGATAACCATGCATATTATGAGATCCCTACTTATGATATTATAAATTATGGATTCTACTCTTATGATCAAGTTAGTCATGTGCGTCAGTTTCCTTCCATCGAGTCCTGGGGGTACTTGTACCCGAAAACTATAGCTTTGTGCCTAGATCCATGTCATGTTTCATGATATCCAAACTCAAGCTATAATTCCATAGACTTCAGTCAGTCATGTGACTCAGGAAAACCTCATGATGTTAGTTAGTTGTCAGATATCAGTAACATTCCGCTAGTCAACGAAATTCAGTAAGATCAAGTCATGCACAGTCAGTTATTCACGTCCAGTCCCTCCAGATGGGATTAGAGGTTAGCACCGAGTGAACCCAAGGATGGGAACTCACCTGACAGTTTAGGGTGTTATTATTAGTAGCAATCTTTATGTTCCAGAACTACGTTGCCAGCGTAGGTTGAGACATCTTAACCTATCAGATTAGGGTTGATGAGGTGGCTTAACCCGTCAGTTTAGGGTTCCCACTGTTCTTATTGAGTACCCGCCAAATAAGGGTGACTCACAGCTATCCTTACCAGTGGTGCAGTATTGAAACCCCTCTAGTCAGGGTAGAGATTTGACCCAGCTTAGACATAACGGCATACATGGGTCATGTCGGTTAAACACTACTTCCCACAATTTCAATATCAGTCTCCGTAAAAGAACTCAGATAGTTCTTCAGATTTTAGTAGATATAGGACTGTCAGATATAGTCATCCATATTATCAGTTTCAGTATCAGTCAGGACAGTTATCAGTAAACTATGTATTAGTTTACAAGTCATGCTATCATGTATTCACAGTTCCATTTTCTATATATGTGCGTTTGCACTCCCACGTTCATATTATTCAGTCAGTGTTGTTCATGCATGAAACCATTTATGTTCATCCTGCCTTCCTCATATACTCAGTACTCCAGTTGTACTGACGCATTTACGCTATGGTTCTTTCTTTTCATGTTACACCATAGGTTCCGAGACACAAGCTCCAGCCCAGCAGTAGCGGTAGCGTTCCAGTCGCAGAGACATAGTGAGTCCTCATTGATTCGAGGACAATATGATTTAATTTATTTATTTCTTCAGTTCAGTTCTACGGAATTAGTTGGAGACATGTTCCTTCAACTCCTTATTCAAAAAGTTTAGAGACATTCGGATTTACTTTCAGATTTTTGTCCAGATTTAGTTGTTTTGGGTATTTTTGCCCACATGATTGTTTTCAGTTGAACCTTATGGCCTTATATTTCCATGTATTCCATATTATTATATTATGATTTGTAGTATACAGGTATAGATATCAGTTATGGGTTAGCTTGTGGTCCCTTGGGGTCATGAGTACCATGTAGAATTCTGGTTTAGCAAATCGGGGTGTTACACCTTGTCTTATGAGAAAGTACATATTGAGATATTGGATAAACAAGTTTTTAAATTAAGGACAAAGGATGTAGCTTCAGTGAAGGTTCATTGGAGGAATCAAAAGGTAGAAGAGGATACATGGGAAGCTAAGGCAGATTTGAAGACCAAATACTCGTTCTTATTCCCTGGGTTGGATGAAAGTGCTAAAGGTATGAGTTTATTTTTTATCTTGTCTCTTTCCAAGTTTTTCATTTAATTATGGTGTATTCTTCCTATTGTCATGCTAAAAATTTCCTAACTCATCATTCGGGGATGAACGGTCCTAAGAGAGAGATAATGTGAGACCTCTTAAAATTTTGATCATTTTATGTTTAACCCTCCCATGTGAAAAATATCTATTTTTAACTTGAACTATGTTTTGAAATATTAAAAGGGTGCTTGGAAAAAGTTTTGAAAGGGGTTTTAGGTCATTTTGGGACCTTAAGGCAGTAAGGGTCTGTGATAAGGCCATGTCATAGAGGTTAACCTCCACGATATTAGCATGGCATGGAGGAAAACCTCTGTGATTTTGGCATTCCATGGTGATAATGCCCAAACTACCCCTCTTTAGAAGGATAAAGCGGTCGCTGTCAAAATATAGTGACCCAACTAGGTTAGGGTCAATCCCACAGGGAATACGTCAGATATCTTACTTGAACTTATTGAAATCACCAGGTGATGGGAAAAAGTAAAAAAATGGGGATTTGTAGTAACAAGAAAGAAGCAATAAGATTTGGGTTCTTTTGGTTGGAAGCAATCTAAGATGAACACTAGGCTTGTGTTCCCCCTGCCTTCTAACTTTGTAGATTTATCATGCACTATCTAACTATTAGGATACCTTGCATGCAGAATCTGATAAGTTATGTACCATCAACTATTTTGTGGACTTAGTGACGGATTTTACCTTTACCTTTTGAGTTTTAGGGTGTCGCTTTATTAAACCTTATCCTAGATCCCAGTTAACTATCACCATTTGAGTCTCAAGTTATTAGATGAAAGATAATCATCTTATGTCGATGATGCTGATTAGACTAGTTCGATAATTAATCTTCAAATTACTGTTGTGATCTTCTTTTCCTACTCTCTACCGCTTTTGTGAAGAAAGTAGTGAATATAGGCGGAATCTTAACATTGGCCACTGCTAAGAAATCAATAAGAATGAAGAAAACCCAATACATGTAAGAATCTTTATCTAGACTAACTTGGAACTTCCTCTACTTCGTTAATTCACCAGGGTTCCTATAACCCTAGCTAAGGGAATTAGCCACTCGTAGTTATGAGATCAATCATGGAATCCTCAGACAAAATTACATAATCAATCTCATAAGAATGAAAGAAGAAAACCCAAAGTCTCAAATTAAATAACAAAGAAAATGAACTAAGAACAATAGGATCACAAGTCACTATTAGAACCAAAAAATATTTGTGAATTATGTAAACTTAGCCCCAAAGGGCCTTTCTCTAGCCTCGCTCTCTAGACAAAGTCTAAACGGTATTTATACATTACAAAAAAAACTAGAAATCAAATCCTAAATTAAATAGGAAAACCTTGACTAAACATACATAATAATGACTACGATCCTCATAGGAGATTATGTAGGTTACATGGAAACCCTAGCAAATATTTTGAAACGATTTGGAAAAATTTGCATTAGAGGCTTCTTACCTATGTCCACATACGGTCAGAATGTGCCATATATGGACTGTATGTTGACATTGTTAAATGCAGAGTCATATTTTTCTTCTCCTAATCCTCTGGACTTTAATTTCTACACATACCTTGGTCACCTATGCCTAGTAAGTGGTACATACACTCGGAACAGCCTAAGTAAGTTGCCCAAAACTTCTATTTTTCATCTTTTTCTTCCGTTTAGCATCAAAAACATAGTTTCTTATAAATCACTCCCAAAACACATTGAATCCAAAAAAAATCCTTGAGTAAAAGCATATTCCCAAATTTTAAGTATCCAAAGTTCTATAAATTCATAGCACATCACACGGTGATAATTTAATTTCATCCAGTTTTTGCTTTTTTTACTTGGAGTGAGGGAATTTTGGTCTTTTTACCCCTTGTACAACCTTTAAACATAAAATAATCCCATTCCCTTCAGTTTTAAAAGATCATATTATCTTTTTTTCTCTCTCAAACTCAAAACCCAAGAACATTCAAGGGTTACACAAGGGATTCACCATTCAACCTCCAAACTTTCAATTGACTTCAATTTCTTGTATATTTCAGGCATGTTTCTCTTTCCTACACTTGAATTTTACATTGTGACAATAATTTAATGGATTTTCATATGATTTAAATTGTGGATTTGAAATTGGGTTGAGGGGTTTTGGTTGTTACTGATTGAATTACTTCTCCCATATTTTAAATTGATTATTATTGCTTTAAATTGATATTTTAGGGCCTGACTTGGTGCATTATTTAACTGATTGGAATGGGGGAAATAGGTTTTCCCAAATTGGATTAATTTTGTCTTGGAATTGGCATTAACTTCAACCTACTTTATAATCTTGGTTTTTAATATAGGTAATTTCATGGTTTAACTAGTTTTGAACCCATTGCATTGCATTAAATGATAAATGGATATGAATATGGTTTTGAATGGCCTTGGTGGCTTTGGTTTTGGATTTTAAATGGAACTTGGGAGTCTAATTTGGTTATGTGGATTTGGTTTGGTATAATTAATTTAGCGTGCAAGCATAATAGTATGATGATACCAAGTGGTACGTTTCTTAATAAATGAATCATGGGTTAATAGATTGGTATATTTGTAAACAATTTTAATTTAGGATTAAAGGGGATTGTGTAGCTCACCGTGAATATGTAATTCCTGAGGGGACGAACACTAGAAACCATGTTTGCTGGCATTAAGGGTCTATACGACCGTGTGCTTGATGCATACTTGATATATATTTTAGGACAACACGCACTAGGGTCCTTCCATCAGTTTCTCCTCGGTTCATGTGGCTAACACGCACTAGGGTCCTTTCAGCAGGGGTAACTGAACCCATATAGCTCGTGGGTGCCTTTAGGACAGATCAAGCTACATAGTTTAGGTTAAATATTTAAACTCTCATATTATGACCCTTGTCCCTATCCTAGCATCCTATATCTATGTATTTGAATGTGGTGCATATAGTTTATGACTGGATTTTGGTAATTGCATTACTTTATCCTTAGTCCCTGAGTTATATGCCAGTTTTTATCCTACTAACCTTTGTTGGATTATTTCATGATGTAGGGTATGAAAGGTTTTTTGTTGCTCATATATAGTGTTAGGTGGTTGAGCACGTCAGTCGATTTGTTGTGGAGTGGTGAGCCTCTAATCTTTGAAAGTCCTTGTGATTTCATTATGCTTTCTTTATTATTATAGTACATTTGTATTCTATTGTTCATAGTCGAGGGCATGTCCTGACTTAGTTTAATATTTAGGTTTTTATAGGCTTTATGGATAAGTGTGGGTTGGAAGGTGTTTCTCCTTCTTAGATTTTACACTTGCTTTATCTATTCTACTTATTTTTGTTTGGTTTATCTTCCTTTATAGTCTTTTATTATATTTTGGATGTTAGGAAAAGGGGATGGTCTCTGGCTCATGGTGGTCTTGAGATACCCATCACAACTAGGCCCTGGTTTGGGATATGATACAGAGCGTCTGCAAAGCTATGTCAAGTAAAGTCCTTTTTATGGGCGTGTAAATCACCACACTTATAAGAGGGAGTCTATGAGGCATTTAGGAATATTTCGCTATCTTCATATTCTAGTTCGTTCTAAAGAGTCTAGTCACAATGAATTCTTCTAACTTCTAACTTTTCTGCATTTTAGATCATGCCTCCCCAAAGATCTAATGGGCAAAGGAATTCAGCTGGAGCCTCCAAGCCTAAAAGGGGAAATGCCGAGGAGGTCCAGCCTACCCATGGGATGCAAACCTGCTATGGATCCCATCCTTCAGATTTCATAGATTTTGATGGGGTTCCCCCAACCCCTACCAATCCTTACAGGCTCTTAGGACTAGTACCACTCATACGCAACCTCTGCAAGGAGAGGTTTCAAATATTTAGTTTAGGTAAATTATTCAAATACTGGCTCATCTGTATCACTGTAGTCCTACCAGTCAGATAATGTTGGTTATGGTAATGGCTCTTCTGATGCTACTCGAGTTTGCCAGTATATGCAATTGAACCCCCTACCTTCACTGGGTACAAAGATGAGAAGGACCCTCAAGAATTTATTGTCTAAATAAAAAAAATCTTTAAGGTGATGCATGCTAGTGATACTGAGGGGGTAGAGTTTGTGGCTTATCAACTGAAAGGGATGGTTTTTTGGTGGAATGATGAATGAGAGGGAATTAAAGGTGAATATATTGAACCTTCTATTTGGGAGGAATTTTTCAATGCCTTTCTTGATCACTTCTTTGCTCGAGAATCGAGAAAATACAAGGTTAAAGAGTTTATGAATATGAAAAGGGCAAGATAATTGTAAAAAAGTAGTTAATGAAGTTTACTCAGTTATCTCGTTATGCTCCTTAGTTGGTGTCTAACATAAAGTCCAAAATGAGAAAGTTTGCTTCAGGGCTTTCTAACGATTTAGTACTAGATTGTAAAGGTGCCATACTGAACAACAACATAGACATATCAAGGATGGTGGTTTATAAGTAATAAGTGGAAGATAAAAAAAATGCAGGCAGAGATAAAAGAAAAATAAAGTAAAAAAGTAAAACATATATATTAGGATGCAAGTCAGAAGCATAGTAGAAAAGAGGGCAAGCAATGGTTCAATAAGAATTCTTGGGGAAATTTTCATCCTACAACTAGTACTCCCTTCGTTGAACCTTCAGGTAATTAGTGATTTTAGGATAGCAGTGGCCCTAGGGTGCATGTTGCCCAATTGCAGGGCAGTGTAGCTCAGTCGGTACCATCTTACCCTCTTTTTGGCATATATAGGAAGCTTCATCATGGCTTGTGTCATTTGGGAAGTAATTTATCCTTTGGTTGTTGCCAGCCGGTCACAGGCAGTGGGATTATCCTGCAGCTAAGGGTGCTCACAGGAGTAAAAAAACCATGGCTACTACTTCCTATGCTCCTGCTACAAAGGCTACTACTTTAGGGATGGGGAATGGTTGTAATTATCTATATGCACTATTTACTCATTAGAATTCTAAGGCCTCTCTAGACGTGGTCATGGGGATGTTATATTTTTCTCCCATGATGTTTATAGATTGCTTGATCTCGGGTCCACAATGTCCTATGTGACTCCTTATGTGATTATACACTTTGGTTTCTGTCCTAAAAATTTTACTAACCCTTTCTCAGTCTCTACCCCGATAGATGAGTCTATTATTTCAAGAATAGTCTAAACAGGTTTTCTTATGTTTATCTTTCATCGTGCCACTATGGTAGATCTAATAGATCTTGATATGGTGGATTTTGATGTAATCTTGGAATGGATTAGCTTTACTCGTGCGATGCTACCCTAGACTATAGAACTAGAAAGGTCACCCTTTTATTTTCCTAGTAAATCGATGATAGATTGGTAGGGGCATTCCTAAGTACCAAAGGGAAAGTTCATTTCTTATCGTAAAGACCATAAATTGATATCTAAAGGGTATCTGTACAATTTGGTTTGAGTCAAGGATTCTGATTCTAAAAGTACCTCCTTGCATTTTGTTTGTATGGTAAAGAGTTTCTCTAAGTCTTACCCGATAACCTTCCTAAAATTCCTCTTGATAGAGAGATAGACTTTGGGATTGATCATTTGCCCGATACTCATCCTATCTCCATTCCTCCGTATAGAATATCTCTTGCAGAGCTAAAAGAGTTAAATAAATAACTAAAAGAACTCCTTGATAATTTTTACCTGTCCTAGTATCTCTCATTGGGTGTTCTTACACTTTTTGTGTGAAAGAAAGATAGGTCCCTTTGTATGTGCATAGACTACTGTGAATAAAGTCATCATGAAAAATAAGTACCCTCTTCCTAGAATTGATGGTCTCTTCGACCAGTTTTAGGGTGCTTTTCTCTAATATAGATCTCTGTTTGGGTTACCATCAGTTAAACATTAGGGAAGCCGATATTCCCAAGACTGCCTTTCAGACCCACTATGAACATTATGAATTCTTGGTCATGTCATTCGGATTGACTAATGATATTGTTGCTTTCATGGACCTTATGAATATGGTGTCTAAACAATTTTTGGATTTATTAATCATAGTCTTTATTGATTTTATTTTTGTGTACTCCAAAAGTGTAGAGGGTCATGTCAGTCACCTCCGAATTGTTTTGCAGACCTTCAAGGATCAAAATTTGTATGCAAAATTTTCTAAGTGTGATTTTGGGCTAAATGTTGTGACTTTCATTGGGCATGTTATTTCTAGTGAAGGGATTAAAGTAGATCCCCAAAAGATTGAGGTGGTGAAGAAATCTCCTGTACCCACCACTCCAACTGACATTAGGAGCTTCTTGGGTCTGGCAGGCTACTATAGAAGATTTGTGGAAAGTTTCTCGTTGATAGTTGCTCCACTTACGAGATTGACTTAGAAGAAGGTAAAGTTTCTATTCGCTTGACTACTGCCCCTGTCTTGATACTTCCTAAAGGTATTGAATGATTTGTTGTGTATTGTGATATGTCCTTGGTAGGACATGGTTGTGTTCTGATGAAGCATGTAGAGGTTGTAGATTAAGATTCTAGGAAGCTTAAGGTTTATGAGAGAAATTATATGACTCATAATATTGTTAGAGGTTATGGTATTCATATTGAAAATTTGGCATCACTATTTGTATAGAATGCATCTGGACATCTACTCAGATAACAAGAGCTTGCAATATGTATTCACCTAAAAAGAATTGAACCTTATGCAAATGAGGTGGCTTGAATTGCTAAAGGATTTTGACATGACTCTGGACTGCCACCCAAGTAAAGCTAACGTTGTTGCTAATGCTCATAGTAGGTTGTCTATGTGGGAGTCTATCCTATATTGAGGAAAAAAATAAAGGTTTGGTGAATGACATTCATCGGTGGTAAAATTTGTGAGTACAACTTATGGACTTCGAGTACGGAGGTGTGACTATCCATGAAGTAGTTAAGTCATTTATTGCGGCAGAAGTTAAGAAAAAGTAGGTTCTCAATCCCATACTTATGCAAATCATGAAGGATGTGGGTCAACAGAAAGTTATGGATTTTAAAATTGGGGGAGATAGTGTCCTAAGGTATCCATGGAGACTATGTGTTCTTGATGTAATGGGATGCGAGAGAGGATTTTGACTAAATCTCATGTGTCCAGGTATATGGTTTATCTTGGTTCAACGAAAATGCATCATGCTTTGATGGAGATTTATTGGTGGAATAACATAAAAAGAGATGTTGCTAATTTTGTTGCCAAGTATTTGAATTATCAACAGGACAAGGTTGAACATATGAGACCAGGTGTCACCTCCCAAGAGATATCCTTACATATATGAAGTAGGAGATGATTAATATAGATTTAGTTACCAATCTTCGGTGGTCCTGAAACTAGTGTGATTCCATTTGGGTAATTGTTGAAGAATGACTAAGTTTGCTCATTTTCTTTCTTAAAGGAATAATTATTAGAGTGAGGATTATTCAAAGTTATACATTCGAGAGATAGTTCAATTGCATGGGACACCGGTGTCTATCATATCCAACCAATGTACATAATTTTCTTCTCACTTTTGGTGGTTTTTTCATAAAGGGTTAGGAACTCAGTTAATCCTAAGCTCGGCTTTCCATCCTCAAATGGATGGGAAAAAAGAGCATACTATTTAGACTTTAGAGGATATGCTAAGGGCCTGTGTGATTGACTTTAACGGTAGTTGGGTGGATCACTTGCTGCTTATTGAGTTTACCTACAACAATGTAATCATTCCAGTATTCAAATAAACCTATTTGAGGCCTTTTATGATAGAAGGTGTATGTCTTTGATAGGATGGTATGATGTAGGTGAGACAAGGTTGTTTGGTCCTGATCTTGTGCATCAAGCAATAGATAAAGACAAGGTTATTCAAGAAAGATTCAATACCTCTCAAAGTCACCAAAATTCTTATGCGGTTATGAGATAGAGAGAGATAGAATTTGAGGTTGGCGATTGGGTGTTCCTGAAAGTCTCCTATGAAGAGAGATATGTGGTTTGGGAAAAGAAGAAAATCTTCTCCTCTCTATATTGGTCCATATCAGATTCTAAAAAGAGTTGGGAATATTGCTTATGAATTTGACTTACTAGCGAGCTTAGCATCAGTTCATCTTGTGTTTCATGTGTCCATGCTCAAGAAATATGTGGGTGACCCTTCATAGGTGGTTCCTGTAGAAGATATTGGGGTGAAGGATTCTCTATCTTACGAAGAAGTTCCTATTGAAATTCTTGATATACAAGTCCGGAGGTTGAGGGTGAAGGAGATAGCTTCGGTAAAGGTGCTATGGAGGAACCAAAGGGTGAAGGAAACTACCTAGGAATTTGAGGAGAACATAAAAGCTAGATATGTCTTCTTATTTCCATCTCTGTACGAGGTTGCTTAAGGTATGAATCCTAAGTTTTCATTAAATCTATTTAATTTCAGGAATTAGGTTCTTCTATATTCTTCACTACATCATTCTAAAAGTATCCTAAGTTCTTATTCGAGGTAGAATGATCCCAAGGGAGGGACAATATAACACCCCCAAAACTTTAAAACCTTTGTGCACCCAATGTTGTATAAGGGCAAGTACATATGTAAGCAAACTTCGTATCTTTGTTTTATTGAAAGATATTTATACATGTATTAAGATCTCAAGTAACTCCAAACTCTTGTCCAAGTCAAACCTCCCTTACCTATTGATTTCTCAGAAGGTTTCTTACTATAGTCAACTTCAAATGAGTATAACTCCTAGATTATATATTGTTTTTCAGCTCAAGACCCACATACTGATAGATAATTGAAATAGCTTTCCAACACATCTAGTTTTCATTAATCTGATAACTGAGTAAAAACTATGGTCATTTTGCTGAAGCCCTATCAAGCTTTCTTCCTACTTATGACCCTAAATTATGGGTCGTAAGTACTACTTAAAGGGGTTGTAAGTATGTTTGTATGTTGGTATTGAGAGATAAAAAAGTTTCTGATATCTACGACCCTACTGATGGATCGTAATTACTACTTATGGGGGACGTAAGTGGGTCCTTAAGTAGGTTTTGAGAGCTAAAAAAGTATGTTTCCTACGGCGCTACTTATCGTTTGTAGGTACTACTTATAGGGTCCGTAAGTGAGGTCATGAGGACTTGTTTTTGAGAATTTTTTCTGAGTAAGCTTAGGGGTATTTTGGTTATTTTTCATATGAGGTCCAACCCTTATATTCTTAAAACCCTTTTTGAATACTGAATTACGTTTTTTATCCAAAAGAAAAATCAGCAACTCTTCCTTCTCCCTCCAAACATTCTTAGAGGCAATAACACCTAGGGTTCTAGATTCAAGGCTCAGATTCAAACTCTATTCATCAAAAAGGCATGTTGAACACTCCTTTACTTCAAATATTATTATATGGTATTAATTTATTTGGAATTTATATGTTATTTAAATAGTTGACTAAAACCATGGTTGAGGAGATTGTGGTGAAAAACTTTATATTGATTTATATTCTTATTTTATGTTTTTTTCTAAGAATTATTAATGGATTTTGAGATGTAACATAATCTATAAAATGGTGAACTTGGTAACATGGTGTAACACCCCGTACTTTTCGTAGCTTAAATTCATCCCTAGAATGTCAAGAGTTTTCTTCAAAGATAAATACCATTTATTTGATATAGTATTTTTAAGATCTCGACTATTCAGTGTGTGGGAAATTGAATAAACTTTCCATCGATACCAAATTTATCCAAATCTGACACTCAGTGAAGAAGGTAGAGCGTTTTTAGTAAAACAGTGTAATACCCCATACTTATACCTAGCTTAAATTCATCCCAAAAATATTAAAGACTTGTTTCAAAGATGAATACTCTTTTATACATATGGTATTTTCAATATTTTCACTTTTTTGTCATGTGGAAAATTCAATAAGCTTTCCATTGATACCAAATTCGCCCAAATCCGACACCTAGGCAAAGAGTTACAGCTTTTTTAGCGAGACAGTATATCACCTAATCCATCAGTGCATCACGGAGTAGGTCAAAATGACAATCGTCAAAATCCAGTGACCCTCCACTATTATGGCGCATCGCGCCAGGGCTCAAATCCGAATCTTCCTTTTTCCAGTGTCTCAGCGCGATACCACTGCATCGCAGTGAACTTCCAGGTCCTATCCAGTAGGGAAACGCGATTTCACCATGTCGCACCATCATTCCAGTTCCTATTTGGCATTTTCCAGTGATATGACGCAATAGCACCGCGTTGCGCCAGCCTGTCAAATCGAGAAATTTTCTCAGAAAAAAATACGTGTCCAAGGGTTAAAAGGGTCAATTTCTCAATCCTATATAAACCCAATAACATGTGATTCAGCCATATTTGATCCAAAATAAAGGGTTTCTCTCTAGTTTCTCTCAACAACAAGCTAGGGTTTTTAATTGGGGATTCATATTCAAGACTCAAATTCAAAAATATCTTCGTCAATCTTCATAGAATCAAGAACTAAGGTATGCACAATGTTCATTCATGGATTCTTTTAATCCCTGAAGTCCAAGAATCAAGTTTTAAATCTTGTATTGTAAATATTTTGTTGTGGGTTGATTATGTTCATATGATTATGATTGTATGATTCCCAAGTTGGAATCTTTATGTGTTGTTCATGAACCTATGCTAGTATGTGGTCTTAAACATATGAAATTGAGTTGAAATATGAAGTTTCGTTGTGTTAATTTGATGGTCATGCCTATGCCCTATGTCATGCATCCTAGGTGTTTGATAAAATGCTTAAGAGATAGAAACTCTACACTATAGCTTAATTGTGGCCCAAGTGATAAATTTATGCATTACCCTATGACCAAGAATGACTTCCATGATATTGTGTGCATTATGAATGATTGAGGGAATATCCATGATATTAGGTTAATGGAAGTATGACATGTCTATATGCAATTTCATCCACGTACAACATTATGATAACCATGTGCTTTATGAAATCCCTAACTTATTGTATTATAAATTTTTGATATTGGTCATGTGTTCAAGAATTGGCAAGTCTTTTCAGATTCATGCTATGGAGTCCTGGGGGTACTTGTATTGTAATACCCCAAAAAATTTTCTTCGTAAAGATTTCATGAGAAACGTATCGAGTTCTACACTTTAGAGCGATCCATAAATTTTCTGTGTAGTATTTCTAAGACGTTGACCTACCATTGCATAGAGTATCGAATAAACTTTCCAATGATATGTAGATGGTTTTGAACAAGAGCAATCTTCCGTTCTTGTGCCCAAAGCTTTAATTTTATCATGGTTTTACATGATTTTGCAAGTGAGATTATGTCTAAATACTTCGATTATGAGATTATGATGGTTGAATGAATAAACTCTGATTTATATGATTATCTCAATGTTTTCATGATATGATTTAATAATTATAATTGTGAATTACACACTTTTACCACGAGGTGGTATTTTGAATGATTTTGGGACGTATGCCGAGATGGTATTTTGGAATAATATTTTGAGATATGTGTCAAGTTTTATGCTTCCTAATGACGATTTGAATTACTGAATATATATTTAAGACATGAGATGTCTTGATATCTATAATTGTAAATTTCATATTTTTATTTTGAATGATTTCGAGATATATGTTGAAATGGTATTTTGGAATGATTTTGAGATTTATGATAAGCTTAAAGATTCTTTATGACGAAATTGAATCATTGAGCATATTGAGATATAACGTTTGAGATGTTACCATGAGTCTTGATATTTTCTCAAAAATATGGATGTTGTCATGACTTGATAAATTGTTACATTTTGACATTTAAAAAGTTTGAGTTCTATTATTGAAATTTCATAATATTCGAAAATGGGTATACACTCAAATTACTTTATGAAGGATTTATAAGACTTTGATTTTTTTCCAATATGGATATACATGATTACTTCATTACTCTACTTCTTAAATTGAGAATTTATGCTATGAATTGCATACTACTACAATGAATTGATATTTCTAAAGGCTTCCGAGATAAAAGTCGTGATCTGAGTTGTACTACGGGGTATGTATTCTTATTATGAATTGAAGGTCTCAAGTTCTTTTCAAAAGTTATTATCATGATTTAATAGTCGAATTGAAAGAATAATTATTTGAGTACATTGACCTTGAACTCGCAGAGTCGAGATGATTTTGTCTATGAGAAAGATTGATTTTGATATAGATGTTGAGATGAATTTTGGTATTTTTTTTTCCGGATGAATTTGATGATTTGAATTGTTGAAAATATTACGTATTGAGTCTTCATATCCTTGTCCAAATATCGAGTCGGTTATGGTTCAATGCATTGTTACCTTATTGATGTTGAAAAAGATTGAAATATTTTAAGCCGAAGTTGGAGTTTGGAATCCACAAATTGTTGATGAATTATAAATTGAGATATTTATTTTAGTCTTTATGATAGACCCTTGTGATGATGATGGTGGATTTCCTAACGTGTTCTGAGCTTGTCGGGGAGTAGTACTTAGCATCGAGAGGGAAATTTGGTATTTCCCCAAACCTATGTTCCACCGTAGGGTTGTTTGATGATGATATTATTGGCCAGAGAGACCGATTGTGATTATTGCAGTTTTAAGATCGTACTCCCTTGCAAAGAGTATGACGCTACCATCAACGGGGGTTTCAAACGTTGGTATTCCACGAAGCTCACGTGGGGTGATCAATTATAGGAAACTCCCTGGTCCATAAAAGTTATGTTTCTTGAATTACCGAGTCACTCTTAGATTTGAGTCAAAGAGTTGAGATATTATGATAAATTATGATTACCTATGATGAATTTTAATGATATGATAATTTATGATGATTTATCATAATTTATGATTTTTAATTATTTACATGGATTATGAGATTTTACCATTTGAACTATTTATTATGAAAGTATGAAGAATATGATTTGATATAACTCAAGACAAGTGAGTCATCATTGTCTGTATGCATGTTTTCATGAAATTGATGATGTTATTTAAAGTGTTGCATGCACCCCCACATACTCAGTACATTCTCTTTGTGCTGACCCCTATCTACTATTCTATTCA
>JAPEIP010000013.1:189671837-189683275 GCA_026120095.1 Capsicum chinense | reverse complement strand
ATAACTCAAGCCAAGTGAGTCATCATTGTCTGTATGCATGTTTTCATGAAATTGATGATGTTATTTAAAGTGTTGCATGCACCCCCACATACTCAGTATATTCTCTTTGTGCTGACCCCCATCTACTATTCTATTCAGTTGTAGCATCTGGTCAGCAGGTAAAAGAGTCCTTATAGTTCAAGGTCTTGTGTTGGTTGTTTTGGTTCAGAGATACTGTACCTTCTTCTGTCAGCCATATTGAGTGGGATGGTTGGGAGTCATGACCCGTTTATGTACAGGCAATACTAGTAGAGGATTCATAGACAATAGTAGTGGTTGATGTATTCAATCTCCTTCTTGTATATGTATATGTGTCAGTAGAATTGTCATTTTGTAATTCAAATATTGTATTGAACAGATTCTGTATTGACATATTTTCAGCTTTATTCTCTCAGAATTATGTTTTAAATCAGCTACTTTTGGGTTATACCTATAAAAGGGTTAGCTTGGGGTCACTTGTGACCCTAAGCACCGTATGGCGTCTTGGGACTCAATTTTTGGGGCATTACATGTACCCGACAATTTATCCATGTGCCTAGAGCCAAAATCATGTTTTCACACTACTCTCAGTCAAGCCATGATCAGTAGAATTAAGTCAGTCATGTGACTCAGGAAAACTCAGTAAACTCAGTAAACTAAACTCAGTAAACTTAGTATCAGTCCAGTCTCATTCATTAATCTTCGTAATCTCAAAAATCTCAGTAATCTCAGTAGTCCAGTAATTTCAGTGAGCTCAGTACTCAATAATCTCGGTAACCTCACTATTCCAAGAATTCTTAGTAACTTCAGTACTCTCCATCAATCCTTAGATCTCGGTAGCATTCCATCAGTCAATAGAACTTAGTAAAATTATTTTAGCTTAGCCAAACAATACCTTTAGTATCAGTTCAGTTCAATAATCCATGATCAGTGTCTATTCAGATGGGAGTAGGAATTAGCACTGAGTAAACCCAAGGATAGAAACACACACCATCAGATGAGGGTGTGATTCTTAGAAGTCATCCTTGCATTCCAAAGCTATGTAGCCAACATAGGTTGAAACATCAACACTCTAAGATGAGGGTTGATTAGGTGGACATGCACTGTCAGATGAGGGCCCCACCATTCTCTTTTAGGGTCACTATCAGATGAGGGTCACTCATAGCTTGTCCTTACCAGTGGCGCGGTATTGACACCCTTTCAATTAGGGTTACAGATTGGACCCCAACTTAGCCAAATTGGTGTATTAGGGGCATGTCGATTAGATAACTACTTCCTAAAGTCTAAGTTACAGATCCAGTCTTAGTAATAGAACTCAGTTCATTTCTACAAAAATCTAGGACTGTCAGATACAGTCAACTCAGTATAGTGCGGAACTCAGCTAGTTTCATCAGTATCAGGAGTGTCAGATACAGACACTCATGTTATCAGTATTCAGACTTATTAATCATATTATCATGAACTCAGTTAATAGTATATTAATTCTAAAAAAACTCATGATATCATTATTTAGTTTTAAGACTGTTAGATACAGTCAATCAAACTAGTTATTCATAATCAGAATTGTCAGAAATAGTAATTTATTTATCTGTAATATGACATCATTTCCTCAGTCCCAGTATTAGTACTCATATATCAGTAAATCCACATTATCAAAATTCATGAGTCGGCGTTATCACGATCTCAGTTATAGTTAGGTATTAATGTATGTATTCTTACGTTCATTTTATACAGTCAGTTATTATTTTTCATGCATAGAAACCCTTACATTTATCCTACCTCACTTGCATAATAGTACATTCAGCGTACTAACGTATTTGTGCTATAGTATTTTATACCATAGATTTAGAAGCACGAGCTCCCGAGCATCCTTAGTAGATTAGTCGTTCATCAACCAGACTAGCGGTGATTCCTCATCATTTGAGGATAGAATTATTATCTCATTACTTTATTATTTTAGTAGTTCGGGTTAGTTGGGGACATGTCCCATCAACTCTACAATTTTCAGACATTTTAGAGGCTTTTTGACTACCACATGAGTTCAGATAGTTTATTTCAGTTTTGGGTATTTTTATACCCCATTACAGACATTGTATTATATTCAATATTAGTTTAGTTTTAAAATTTATGGCCTTACAACTTATATTATGCATATTTATAATGTATTATTCAGTGCTCAGTTACAGAGATCAGTCATGGGTTAGCTTGTGGTCCTTCGGGGTCATGAGCACCGTGTAGCATTTTGGGTACCATATTTGGGGTGTTACAAACTTGGTATCAGAGCCTAATGTTCAACAGAGTCCTAGAAAGTCTGAAAATCCACATCTAGTAGAGTCTTGTGCATGGGTGTGTTATGCACCACACTTATGTACAAGAGGCTATGAGATGTTTTAGGAACGGTTTCCCTTCTTTCATATTTCAGATCATTCTATAGAAAGGTTCTGTAATAAATTCATATAGGTTCTCATCATGAGCCACTCATATCAACTCCACTTTACTTTTAAGGTAACAGAAACAGTAAAGCTCAAGGTCCTAGGGGTAGGGCTTTCCCAGATAGTCCCCACAGACAGTTATAGGATTGCCCACAGGCTCAAATGTATCCCATCAATTTTGTTATGTTCCAAAGTTTTAAAGATCTCATTCATGATCATGAGAACTCATTCGCAAAACTAAAATTAGATTGCCATCAGATCCCTTCTCAGGATCCTATGATATCTTATGACCTAGAGTTAGAAGCATGAACCCAGGAATTTAGAAGTATTAGAGTTGGGATAATGTTATCCAAATTGAGAAAATTATATATTCATAGGGATCGTTGTACCAAGGTAAACCAGTAGGATTGAATAGTGCAAGCAAGAATTTAAGATTATTGATCTAAAATTAAGTACGAAGGTGTGGATGTGAATTAGGAGATACAATATTAGTAGTATATGAAGAAACAAAATCAGATGATGTGTTTAGTAAGGCAAGCATATCTAGAACAGGTGTAAGTATGTGATGATAATTGCAGTTCATTTCAGAGTTTCGTAATATGTTCATAGACTTATAATGCTGGCTCAAAGCCAAGAGGGATATGATAGATCAAGTGACCAATTCAGGCTCTCAGATTCTAGTAGTAGTACCTGCACATAGAAAAAATTAGTAAGGGAAGATGATTCCCAACCCATCCTTATCTCAGTGTAAAGTTTGGTACTTCTGTTGGCATGATGCCTATGTATGCTTCATATATCATTTCCATGAACACAAATTATATTCTCACATTTTCCATAGAATTCTGTACGATTCCAGTTTCCCAGCATAAGGATGTCAGTTCTATCCCCCTTAGTAATACAAATCATGTCCTACGAATGTAGAAAGCTCCAAACTCATGTCATGTAGCTCATGACTCATGCACTCATGTCCTTCTTTATAGTATGCTTACCTACACGATTCGTAACTTCACTCTTAGGGTTCAGTTAAAATCAGATTATGTCCTATATTCTCTCAGTTTAGATACCTCGATAAATCCGTAGTGTTAATGTTCCATCCCAAAGAGCTCAGTTACAACGTCATTCAGTAGTTAGTATCTAGTAATAGACACAGATAGTCATACAAAACCATGGTTTTCAGCTATCAATTATTTATCCATCAGAATTCAGTGCTCCTGTACCAGTATAAATCTTACTTATAGAAAGCCAACATTCAGTCCTAGATACAGTCTTATTTACAATTACAGTCACAATTACCATATTAGCCACATTCTCAGTCCTAGTTCAGCCAGATCAGAAACTCAGTTCGCTTTCAGGATTACCCAACCATAGCATATAGCTATCAATTTCTCAGTCATTACTATTTTGGTACCACAGTTACAGAATGTTTTTAAATCATGTTATATGCTTGGTCTCACAATTTCAAGTAACACAGTTTTCATAGATCCATGCCCAGTCACCTCATGTCACTCAATTAGTCCTTACCTCCTATGCATAATACTCTACAGCCTCAGGCTAGTCATTCAGACTAAGTAAAGTTTAGTCTTATATGCCATCATTCATCTATAAGTTATTCAGTTAATTAGATCATTTAGTATATTTATTAATTCGTCCTCCACACGATGTGAACTATTTCAGCAGTCTTAGTTATAGTGCATAAGGTTTGGTCACTTTATCTTACATAATGTTTCATAGTCCTCGCCTCCTAATACAAGAACCCCAGCCATGTAGTGATCTCCCATCCAAATGTCCTACATAGACCAGGACAACATTCACTTTCTCTCTACAGTCATTAGAACTCTATAGAAAGAGTGTCATAGAAATGCTCAGATCGAGTATAAGTTTTTAGCATGAGTTAGTGCACAAAGCCAGTACTTCAGTTTAGCAATCAGAACGAACAAGTTTAGATGGTGTGGTTTCCCCATATTTTACTCTAATTACACTATTCAGAATCTCATAAAAGTGATTATTCTAAGATGGACCAACAAGTTAGTTCCATGTATCATGTTATAGTTTTAGATCCCAAATATTCAGTTAAAACTCAGCTCGTAGAAGCCTTGTGCATTGCTTCAGTTTTCTAAGCGACTCAGCCCAATCAATATTCCTAGAGGGACATAGTGTTCCAATGGGGAGATACACTATGAACCCTCCACACTTTCATGAAAATAACATCCCATTCTTTCTTTATGTAAAGAATCTAATTTAGGAATAAGGGGTACTCTGACCTTCTAGCTCTAATATCAGTCGTAAGCTAAGTACTCAATGGATCAATTCAGGTCATGCTACCCAGTTATGTTGTCATATTTCCGCTCATACATATTAAGTAGTTAAACTCAAACTCAGCCCAAGGCAATATCCTTTTTTAAGCTTATCCAGTTTTATGCTCAAATTTCAGTTGCAAATGTGGTAATCAGTTCCATGCTCCGTTTTTATTTCAAACTTGGTATATTTAAGCTTACATGTTCAGTCACATGTTCATGAGTCAGTTCTGTCATATATTCATGCATCAGATATGCATGATTAGCTTAACTTTACTCTCAGCCATACATTTATGCATCAGCTAAGTCATAAAATCATGCATTGGATATGAATGCTCAGTATGAATCTCAGTAATGTCAGCCAGTTAGTCATGTTTCCATAGTTCATGTTCAGTATAAACTTTAGCATATCGTTCCTCCCATTTTAATTAGTCTCATTCGAGGATGAATGTTCACAAGGGGGAGATATTGTAATACCCCGTACTTCTACCTAGTTTAAATTCGTCCCAAAAATTTTAAAGACTTGTTTTAAAGGTTAATCAACATTTATATATTTTATATTTTCAATATTTTCACTTTTTTTATGTGGAAAATTAAATAAGCTTTAAATCGATACCAAATTCGCCCAAATTCGACACCCGGGCGAAGAGTTAGAGCCTTTTTAGTAAGACAGTGTATTGCATAAACCATAAGCACGTCGCAGAGCAATTCAAAATGGAAATCATCAAAATCCAATGAGCGTCCACGATTATAGTGCATCGCTCCTGAATTCAAATTCAGAATTGTCATTTTTCCAGTGTCTCAGCGCGATACCACCACATTGTGGTGAACTTTTAGGTCACATCCAGTATTGCAACATGATTTCACCACGTCACACCGTCAACCCAGTTCCCAATTGGAAATATTCAGTGACATGGCATGATATCACCACATCGCGATAGCCTGCTAAATTGGAAAATTTTCTTAGAAATAAAATATGCATCCAAGGGTTAAAATGGTCCATTTCTCAACCCTATATAAACCAAATAACACGTGATTTAGTTATATTTTATCCAAAATATAGAGTTTCTCTCAAGTTTCTCTCAAGAACATTCTAGGGTTTTCAATTGGGGATTCATATTTAAGACTCAAATTCAAGAATCTCGCCGTCAATCTTTATAGAATCAATAACTAAGGTATGCACAGTGTTCATTCATGGATTCCTTTCATCCATGAAGCCCAAGAATCAAGTTTTAAACCTTGTATTATGAATATTTTGTTGTGGGTTGATTAGGTTCATGTGATTATGATTGTATGATTCCCAAGTTGGAATCTTTATGGGTTGTTTATGAACCTATGCTAGTATGTGGTCTAAAACATATTAAATTGAGTTAAAATATGAAGTTTCTTTGTGTTAATTTGATGGTCATGCATCCTAGGTGTTTGATAATATGCTTAAGAGAATAGAAACTATGCACTATATCTTAATTGTGACCCAAGTGATAAATGCATGCTTTACCCTATGACCAAGAATGACTTCTATGATATTGTGTGCATTATGAATGGTTGAGGGAATGTCCATGAGATTAGGTTGATAGAAGTATGATATTTCCATATGCAATTCCATCCACTTACAACTTTATGATAACCATGTGATTTATGAAATCCCTAACTTATTGTATTATAAATTGTTGATATTGGTCATGTGTTCATGAAATGCAAGTCTTGTTAGTTTTATGCTATCGAATACTGGGGGTACATGTACCCAAAAATTTAGCTATGTTCCTAAAGCCAGTGTCATGTTTTCATGAAACACTCAGTCAAGCCATGATCAATAGAATTCAGTCAGTCATGTGACTTAGGAAAACTCAGAAAACATAGTATCAGTCCAGTCTCATTCAGTAATATTAGTAATCTCAGTAATCTCAGTAGTCCAGTATTTTCAGTGATCTCAGTACTCAGTAATCTCTATAACCTCAGTATTCCCAGAAATCTTAGTAACTTCAGTACTCTCCATTAGTCCTCATATCTCAGTAGCATTCCATCAGTCAACGAAACTTAGTGAACTCAGTGTAGCTCAGCTAAACAATACTATTAGTATCAGTTCAGTAATCCATGATCAGTGTCTATTCAGATGGGAGTAGGAATTAGTACCGAGTGAACCCAAGGATGGGAACACACATTGTCAGATAAGGGTGTAATTCTTAAAGGTCATCCTTGTATTTCAGAACTATGTAGCATAGGTTGAGACATCAACACTATCAGATTAGTGTTGATGAGATGGATAAGTACTATCAGATTAGGGCCCCATCATTCTATTTTAGGGACACTATCAAATGAGGGTGAGTAAAAACTTGTTCTTGCCAGTGGCGTGGTTTTGACACCCTTCTAATTGGGGTTATAGATTGTACCCCAACTCAACCATAATGGCATATTAGGGGTATGCAAGTTAGATAATTACTTCCCACAACCTCAGTTACATATCCAGTCTCAGTAATAGAACATAATTTAGTTCTACAGAAATCCAGGACTATCAGTACAGTCAACTCAGTAAAGTACAAAACTCAGCTAGTTCCATCAGTATCAGGACTGTCAGATGCAGTCACTCATGTTATCAATATTCAAACTCAATAATCATGTTATCACAAACTCAGTTAATAGTATATTAATTATACAAAACTCATGTTATCATTATTTAGTTTTAGGACTATCATATATAGTCAATCAGACCAGTTCTTCATAATTAGAACTGTAAAAAACAATTATTACTTTATCTATAATATGACTTCATTTCCTTAGTACTCAATAAGCTCAGTCATTCAGTATCCCAGTATTAGTACTCAGATATCAATAAATCCATGTTATCAGAATTCATGAGTCATTGTTATCATAATCTCAGTTATAGTTATATATTCATGCATGTATTCTCATGTTCATGTTATACAGTCAGTAATTATTGTACATCCATATGAACCCTTGCATTTAGCCTACCTCAATTGCGTACCAGTACATTTAATGAACTGACATATTTATGCTATGGTGTTTTATACCATAGGATTAGAAGCACGATACCCTACGCATCCTTAGTAGATCAGACATTCAGCATCTAGACTACAGTAGTTCAGAGTTTGTTAGGGATATATCCTATCAAATCCACAGTTTTTAGATAGTTTAGAGGCTATCAAACTACAGTACATGTTCAAATAGTTTATTTTAGTTTCAGGTATTTTTATACCCCATTGCAAACAGTGTATTATATTTAGTATTAGTTCAGTTTTGAACCATATGGCCTTATATCTTATATTCTGCATATCTACAATATATTATTCAGTGCTCAGTTACAAATATCAGTCATTGGTTAGCTTGTGGTCCTTTGGTGTCATGAGCACCGTGTAGCATTCTGGGTACTAAATTCGAGGTGTTAAAAACTTGGTATTAGAGCCTAAGGTTCAGCAATGTCCTAGGAATTTTGAAAAACCATATCTAGTAGAGTCTTGTGTATGGGTGTATTGTGCACCACACTTATTTGGCGAAGGCTATGAGATGTTTTAGGAACTATTTCCCTTCTTTTATATTTTAGATCATCCTATTGAAAGGTTCTCTAAGAAATTCATATAGGTTCTCATCATGCTCTACTCATGTCAACTCCACCTTACTTTCATGGTAACAGAAATAGTGAAGCTCAAGGTCCTACGGGTAGGGATTTCTCAAACAGTCCCCACAAACAGTTATGGGATTACCCATAGGCCCAAATGTATCCCATCAGTTTCATTATGTTCCAAAGTTGTATAGATCTCATTTATGATAATGAGAACTCATTCGCTAATCCAAAATTAGATTGCCAATAGATCCCTTCTCAGGATCCTATGATAGTTTATGACCTAGAGTTAGAAGTATGAACCTAGGAGTTTAGCAGTATTAGAGTTGGAATAACGTTATACAAATTGAGTAGATTATGTATTCATGGGAATAGTTGTACCAAGGTAGAACAGTAGGCTTGAACAGTGCAAGAAAGAATTTAAGATTATTGATCTAAAATTAAGTATGAAGTTTTGGATGTAAATTAGGAGATGCAATATTAGTAGTATATGAATTTACAAAATTAGATGATGTGTTGAGTAAGGAAAGCATGTATCGAACAGAGTGTAAGTATATGATGATGATTGCAGTTCAGTTCAGAGTTTAGTAAAGTGTTTACAGATTTATGATAATGGCTCAAAGCCAAGGGCGAGATGATATATCAAGTGACCAATTTAGGCTCTCAGATTCCAGTAGTAGTGCTAGTACATATAGAAAAGTAGTAAGGTAAGATGGTTCTCGGCCCATCCTTATCTCAGTGTAAAGTTTGGTATTTCAGTCGGCATGATGCCTACGCATGCTTCACATTTAAATTCCATGAACACAACTTATATTCTCGCGCTTTCCATAGAATCATGTACGATTCCAGTTTCCTTTCATAAGGAGTTCAGTTCTATTCCCCTCAATAATACAAATCTTGTCCCATGAATGCAGAAAGCTCCAAACTCAGTTCATGCAGCTCATGACTCATGCACTCATGTTATTTTTTTTACAGTATGATTAGCCCACACAATTCATGACTTCACACTTAAGGTTCAGTTAAACTCAGATTATGTCATATATACTCTCAGTATAAATACCTCAGTGAATCCGTAGTGTTAATGTTCTATCCCGCAGGCCTCAGTTACAGCGTTATTCAGTAGTCAGTATCCAGGAACGGGCTCAGATAGTCTTATAAAACCATGGATTTTAGCTATCATTTATTTAGCCATCAGAATTCAGTGTTCCCATACCAGTCTAAACCTCAGTTATAGAAAACAATCTTTTAGTCCCAGTTATAGTCTTAGTTATGGTTACAGTTTCAATTACCGTCTTAGTTACAATCTCAGTCCCAGTTCGAGGTCAGCTAGATCAGAAACTCAGTTCACTTTTAGGATTACCCGACCATAACATATAGCTATAAGTTAATCAATCATTAGTATTTCAGTACCTCATTTACAGATTGTTTTTGAATCATGTCATATGCTTGGTCTCACAATTTCAAGTAACATATTTTCATAAATCCATGCCCAGTCACCTGATGTCACTTAGTCATTCCTTACCTCATGCATAATACTCTATAGTCTTAGGCTAGTTATTCAAACTAAGTATAGTTCAATATTATATGTCAGCGTTCATCTATAAGTTATTTAGTTAATCGGATTAGTTAGTATAATTATGCATTCATGCTCAACACCATGTGAACCTTTTTAGCAGTCTCAGTTTTAGTGCATAAGGTTTGTTCACTTTATCCTAGATGATGTTTCATAGGCCTTTCCTCCTAATACAAGAACCCCATCCATATAGTGAGCTCCCATTCTGATGTCTTACTCAAACCAGGCGAAGATTCATTTTCTCTCTACAATTATTAGAACTTTATGAAAAGAGTGTCATAAAAATGCTCCGATCGAGTATAAGTTTTCAACATGATTTAGTCCACAAAGAAAGTACTTCAGTTTAGCAGTCAGAACAGACAAGTTCAGATGGTGTGGTTTCCCTATCTTAACATCTAATCACATAATTCAGAATCTTATGAATGGGATCATTCTAAGATGGACTAACTAGGTAGTTGCATGTTCAAATTGATCCATGTATCATGCTTTAGTTTCAAATCATATATATTCAGTTAAGACTCATCTCGTAGATGCCTTATGCATCACTTCAATTTTCACAAAAACTCAGCCAAGTCAGTATTCTTTGAGGGACATAGTGTCCCAAGGGGGAGATACACTATAAACCCCCACACTTTTATGAAAAAAATATCCCATTGTTTCTTTATGTAAGGAGTTCAGTTTAGGAGTAGGGGGGTACTCATAGGTTGACTCTCTAGCTCCAATATCATACGTAAGCCATGTTCTCAATGGCTTAGTTCAGTTCACACTACCCAGTACGTTCTCTTATTTCTGGTATGCATATTAAGTAGTTAAACTCATACTCAGCCCAAGGCAATAGCTTTTTTTAAGCATATCCGGTTTTATGCTCAGATTTTAGTTACAAATGTGGTATTCAGTTCCAAGCTCATTTTTTATTTCAAACTTGGTATATTTACCCTTATATATTCATTCACATGTTCATGAGTAAGTTTTTTCATATATTGATGCATCAGATATACGTGATCCGCTTAACAGTACTCTCTGTCATACATTCATGCATTAGCACAGTCATAAAATCATGTATCAGATATACATGCTCAGTATGACTCTCAGTAATGTCATCCAGGTAGTCATGTTTCCGTTGTTCATGTTCAGTATAAACTTCAGCTGATCGTTCCTCCCATTTCCATCAGTCTCATTCGAGGATGAATATTCTCAGGGGGGAGATATTGTAATACCCCATACTTCTACCTAACTTAAATTCATCCCAAAAATGATAAAGACTTGTTTCAAAGATGAATCAACTCAAATGCAGAATTGTCCTTTTTCTAGTGTATCAGCGCGATACCACTGCATCGCAGTGAATTTCCAGGTCCCATCTAGTATTGCAACCCAATTTCACCATATCCCGCTGTCAGCCCAGTTCCAGTTCCTAGTTGGCAATTTCCAGTGACATGGCACGATAGTGCAGCATCGCGCTAGCCTGCCAAATTGAGAAATTTTCTCAGAAATAAAATACGCATCCGAGGATTAAAAAGGTTAATTTCTCAATCCTATATAAACCC
>JAPEIP010000013.1:189643866-189671737 GCA_026120095.1 Capsicum chinense | reverse complement strand
CTCTCTGTCATACATTCATGCATTAGCACAGTCATAAAATCATGTATCAGATATACATGCTCAGTATGACTCTCAGTAATGTCATCCAGGTAGTCATGTTTCCGTTGTTCATGTTCAGTATAAACTTCAGCTGATCGTTCCTCCCATTTCCATCAGTCTCATTCGAGGATGAATATTCTCAGGGGGGAGATATTGTAATACCCCATACTTCTACCTAACTTAAATTCATCCCAAAAATGATAAAGACTTGTTTCAAAGATGAATCAACTCAAATGCAGAATTGTCCTTTTTCTAGTGTATCAGCGCGATACCACTGCATCGCAGTGAATTTCCAGGTCCCATCTAGTATTGCAACCCAATTTCACCATATCCCGCTGTCAGCCCAGTTCCAGTTCCTAGTTGGCAATTTCCAGTGACATGGCACGATAGTGCAGCATCGCGCTAGCCTGCCAAATTGAGAAATTTTCTCAGAAATAAAATACGCATCCGAGGATTAAAAAGGTTAATTTCTCAATCCTATATAAACCCAATAACACATGATTCAGCCATATTTTATCAAAAATATAGGGTTTCTCTCATGTTTCTCTCAAGAACAAGGTAGGGTTTTCAATTGGGGATTCATATTCAAGACTCAAATTCTAGAATCTCTCCGTCAATCTTCATAGAATCTAGAACTAGGTATTCACAGTGTTCATTCATAGATTTGTTTTATCCATGAAGCCAAAGAATCAACTTTTAAATCTTGTATTGTGAATATATTGTTGTGGGTTGATTATGTTCATGTGATTATGATTGTATAATTCCTAAGTTAGAATCTTTATGTGTTGTTCATGAGCCTATGCTAGTATATGGTCTGAAACATGTGAAATTGAGTTGAAATATGAAGTTTCGTTGTGTTAATTTGATGGTCATGACAATGCCCTAAGTCATGCATTCTAGGTGCTTGATAAAATGCTTAAGTGAATAGAAACTATGCACTATAGCTTAATAGTGACCCAAGTGATAAATGCATGCTTTACCCTATGACCAAGAATGACTTTCATGATATTATGTGCATTATGAATGGTTGAGGGAATGTCCATAAAACTACGTTGATGGAAGTATGACATGTGTATATGCAATTTCATCCACGTACAATATTATGATAACCATGTGCTTCATGAAATCCCTAACTTATTGTATTATAAATTGTTGATATTGGTCATGTGTTCAAGAATTGTCAAATCTTGTCATATTCATGATATTGAGTCCTTGGGGTAATTGAAACCAACAATTTAGATGTGTGTCTAGAGCCAGTGTTATGTTTTCACTAAACTCTCAGTCAATCCATAATCAGTAGAATTCAATCAGTCATGTTACTCAGGAAAACTTAGTAAACGCAGTATCAGTCCAGTCTCATTCTATAATCTTAGTAATCTCAGAAATATCAGTTATCGTAGTAGTCCAATAATTTTAGTGATCTCAGTACTCAGTTATCTCGATCACCTCAGTATTTCTAGAAATCTCAGTAACTTCAGTACTCTCTATCAGTCCTCAAATCTCAGTATCATTCTGTCAGTTAAAGGAACTAAGTGAACTCATTTTAGCTCCACTAAATAATACCATTAGTATCCGTTTAGTTCAGTAATCCATGATCAGTGTCTATTCAAATGGGAGGAAGAATTAGCACCAAGTGAACCCAAGGATGGGAACACACATTGTCAGATGAGGGTGTGATCATTAGAAGTCATGCTTGCACTCTAGAACTATGTACCCAACATAGGTTAAGACATCAACACTGCCAGATAAGCGTTGCTGGGGTGGATAAGCATTATTAGATGAGGGGCCCACCGTTCTCTTTTGGGGACACTATCAGATGAGGATCACTCACAATTTGTCTTTACCAGTGGCACGGTATTGACACCCTTACAATTAGGGTTATAGATTGGACCCAACTCAGCCATAATGGCGTATTAGGGTCATGTCAGTTAGATAACTACTTCTCATAGTCTTAGTAATATAACTCAGTTCAGTTCTACAGAAATCAAGGACTGTTCATACAGTCAACTCAGTACAGTACAGAACTCAGTTAGTTTCATTAGTATCAGGACTGTCAGATACAATCACTCATGTTATCAGTATTCAGACTTAGTAATCATGTTATCACGAACTCAGTTAATTGTATATTAATTATACAAAACACATGTTATCATTATTTAATTTTAGAACTATCAAATATAGTCAACCAGACCAGTTCTTCATAATCAGAACTATCATAAATAGTCATTCCTTAGTCTATAATATGACATCAGTTCCTCAGTACTCAATAGACTCAGTCATTCTATTTCCCACTGTTAGTATTTAGAATCAGTAAATCTACACTATCAGAATTCATGAGTCAGCATTATCACGATCTTAGTTATAGTTATGTATTCATGTATGTGTTCTCATGTTTATGTTATACAGTCAGCTATTATTATTCATGCATATAAACCCTTGCATTTAGCCTACCCTACTTGCATACCAGTATATTCATCATACCTATGATGTTTTATACCATAGGTTTAGAATCACGAGCTCCGAAACATCCTTAGCAGATTAGACATTCAGCATCCAGACTAGCAGTGAGTCCTCATAATTCGAGAATTGTATGAATATTTAATTACTATATTATTTTAGTAGTTTGGAGTTAGTTAGGGATATTTCCCATTAACTCTATAATTTTCAGATAGTTTACAGGCTTTCAGACTACAACATGTCTTCAGATAATTTATTTTAGTTTTGAGTATTTTTTAACCCATTACAGACATTATATTATATTTAGTATTAGTTCAATTTTGAAAATTATGGCCTTAGAGTTTATATTCTACATACTTAAAATGTATTATTCAGTGCTTAGTTACAGATATCAATCATGGGTTAGCTTGTGGTCCTTCGGGGTCATGATCACCATGTAGCATTCCAGGTACTAGATTCTAGGCATTACAAACTTGGTATCAGAGCCTAAGGTTTAACAGTGTCCTAGAAAGTTTTAAAGGCCACATAGACACATCTAGTAGAGTCTTGTGCATGGGTGTGTTGTTCACCACGCTTATGTGCAAGAGGCTATGAGAAGTTTTAGGAACTGTTTCCCTTCATTCATGTTTCAGATCATTCTATAGAAAGGTTCTCTAATAAATTCATGTAGGTTCTTATCATGCTCCACTTATGTCAAATCAAACTTACTTTAAAAGTATAAAAAATAGTGAAGCTCAAGGTCCTAAGGGTAGGGCTTTCTCATACAGTCCCCGTAGACAGTTATGGGATTGCCCACAGGCTCAAATGTATCCCACTAGTTTCATTATGTTCCAAAGTTGTACAGATCTCATTCATGATCATGAGAACTCATTCACGAACCTAAAATTAGATTGTCATCAGATACCTTCTCAAGATACTATGATAGTTTATGACCTAGAGTTAGAAGCATGAACCCAGGAGTTTAGCAGTAGTAGAGTTGGGATAACATTATCCAAATTAAACAGATTATGTATTCATGGGGATGGTTGTACCAAGGTAGACCAGTAGGCTTGAACAATGCAAGCAAGAATTTAAGATTATTGATCTAAAATTAATACTGAGGATATTCTGACAAAAAAAATGATATTCCATGCCCTCGGAAAGTTCTTTGTTGTGCCTCCATCCCCATATTGGGGACCTTCTTTCGTCTACCCTTTCCTGGGACTCCCTCTAAGAGTATGAAGGTGTGGATGTGAATTAGGAGATGCAATATTAGTAGTATATGAGGAAACAAAATTAGATTATATGTTTAGTAAGGCAAGCATGTGTCGAACAGAGTGTAAGTATGTGATGATGATTGCATTTCAGTTCAAAGTTTAGTAAAGTGTTCACAGACTTATGATGATGGCTTAAATCCAAGGGGGAGATGATAGATCAAGTGACAATTTCAGTCTCTCAGATTCCAGTAGTTTTTCCCGTACGTATAGAAAAGCAGTAAGGGAAGACTATTCCCAACCCATCCTTATCTCAGTGTAAAGTTTGGTACTTCAGTTGACATGATGCCTACGTAAGCTTCTCATCCTATTTTCATTGACACAGCTTATATTCTCACACTTTTTATATAATCATTTACGATTCTAGTTTAACAGTATAAGGTGTTTAGTTCTATTCCCCTTAGTAATATAAATCATGTCCCACGAATGCAGAAATCTCCAAACTCAGGTCATCCAGCTCATGACTCATGCGCTCATGTCATTCTTTATAGTATGCTTAGTCTAAGAGATTCATGACTTCACTCTTAGGGTTCAGTCAAACTCAGATTATTTTGTGTATACTCTTAGTTTAGATACCTCAGTAAATCTATAGTGTTAATGTTCCATCCTGTAGGGCTCAGTTACAGCGTCATTTAGTAGTCAGTATCCTGTATAGGACTTAGATAGTCCTACAAAACCATGGCTTTCAGCTATCATTTATTTAGCCATCAGAATTTAGTGCTCCCGTACTAGTCTAACCCTCAGTTATAGATAACTAACATTCAGTCCCAGTTACAGTTTTAGTTACGGTTATAGTCTTAATTACCGTCTTAGCTACAATCTTAGTCCCAGTCATAGTTTAGCTAGACCAGAAACTCAGTTTGCTTTTAGGATTATGATAACGCTCAAACTACACTCTTGCATGGGTGTAAGCGATCATTGTCAATATAAAACCCAACTAGGTTGGGGTCGAATCCCACGGGAATATGGTGTGAACTCAAGTCATTTACGATTTAATTCACTGATAGTTTAATGTTTCCTGAAATGGGGGTTTAAGTTTTACAAATGATTGTTTGTCACTTTAATTTCTATGTTTGTAACTAAGATTTTATAAAATAACAAGAATTATTTTCACTAGGGCTTATGGTACATGACTGATGCTAAAGGTGACTCAAGATTCTCACAGTAGTTATGATAGCAAGCTATCTTTATCGATGATATGCTCAAATGTCTCTCGACCTATTTAAGCATCTAATTTCCTAATCCTCTTTGACTTAGGAAATCGCTATTCACTGCCTAGATTTTACCTCAGGTTAATCAACCTTGTTACAACGCTGATTATTAAACGAAGTATTTTCGAGTCCCTGTTGATAATTCACTTCCTAATGTATATGATTTCTTTCTCAAGAAAATCAAAGAAGGGGTGTCTACTATTTCCAACCAACAGATGTTAATTAAATCTCAAAATTATCAAGAAATCCTAACACCTATTAAATCTTGAGTATTTACCACCTCATCACGACCTAACCCTATATCCCATAATTCAGGTTAAAAGAGTTTAGCCACTCATGATGCAAAGAACGAAACACATAATTGAATTTATAATTAAGAAGATTAACTTACAGATATGAATGATAATTAGTGAATCGTAGATTAGATTATAGAGAAAGATCCCCAAAATAGTTGTATTGTTTGAATCCAAAAAGATAGAGAAAGAAATATCAGAAAATATTCTCCAAGACTCAAAGTATCGAACTCTCTTCAGAATAATAATGATGATGAATGAACTACAAAACCCTAAAACAAAGCTTTAAATAGTTTAACCTAAATAAGGAAATTAAATTAAAGTTGCAGCTTTTTCTTAGAATAGACGACGACATCCGTGATAGCTTGTTAGGAGTCTGACGGCTTATCATGGATGTCGTAAGCTCCTCTGCACTTTTGTATTCTGCTGTCTAAGGTTGACGATGAAGTTGATGCCTTATCACCAACCTGACGGCTTATCACAAACGTCGTCACAAAAATGTCTTCAACTCCTATTCTCTGTTTAAGGCTGAAGGTATAATTGACAGCATCCTTGACAGCTTATCACCAGGCTGACGACTTATCATGAACGTCGCCAGCTATACTTGTCCTTTATTTTGCTTCACTTTTCAGCCTTTTTGCTTTGATTATTTATGGTTCTCCTACATCTCAACATTTACTGCAAAAATCAATGTAAACTAATCAAAAACAACTAAAGTTGCTCAAGACCTTACAATTATTTAGAGTTAAACAATTGCTTGTTCTCAAGAAACCATACCATAACTAAGAGAATACAAAGTACAATTTGGCAGCTAACTACTTATACTAGTTCAGAATTTATTCACCATCTCTAAGGCCAGTCAATTTTAAAGCTCACTATTGATGTTATGAAAAAACCACCATGAAACTCATAAGAATCAAGATACTGAAAAAATTCAGCAATAACAACCATGCCATACCAAGATCATACTTATCTGAACAAGTCAGTGACTAGCAACATACGCAGTGTACCCTCACAATAAAGAAATCCCTTTTTCACTCATATCAAAATTCAAATACATAAACAAAGGGATAAAACAAGACTCACTCTTAGAATGAAGTTCCAAACATTGCATGTCAAATGCCATATGCTTTCCCTTATAGTCAGTACCCAAGTTTTCAGACAGGTCAGTTAGGATCAGTATAGGGATTTTCTTAAGCTTGTAATGTAGGCCAGGGGCTAGTATGATATTCATGGATATTTAAGAGTGACTATGCCTCCGTGAAAATACACTAAACTCTTGGGGTTTCAACTGTCAACCTTATTTTCTTCCTCTCTTTTATTAATCACACATGCTCAAGATTGATGCAGCCTTTTCAATTATCACATTATTTTTTTATCATCTTTTACACAACTTTCTCATTTCTTATTCCTATTTCACCGTACCCAACTTTTTATTCTTCCTCTCTTCATACTCATTTTGTATCACGCATCCCTATGATATCCACCCTCAACTTAGGCTATTTGCCTAAGTCAAGGTACACAGTGTCCAAGGAGGACTAGGGCCAAAATAGGTTTATTGTGATATAAATAGGAAGGTGAGAGGTGTCATAGAAAGAAATAGGCCAATTAGGCTCTAACAGGGATCAAGGGATATTATTCAGATTGGGAAGGTCATTTAGGCTAAAAGTGGACTAATCATCAAAACGACCTATGATCCTTTCCTAACTACTATCCTATGACCATGGCAAAACTAACCAGGCAAGTTCTAGATTCAACACATAACGGAAACTGAGTAAGACCTTACACACACATGGCACACAAGTATCTTGCATATCACTAATTATCTGGTTCATGTACTTATTTAACAAAGGTTATTTAGTTGCCAGACTAATGCCACAAAAAGATGCACAGTGTTCACAAATGGATACAATTCACATAGTAAACAATATATCAGACCAATAGAGAGGTACGCAAAAATCACAAAACAAGCTAACTGCCTCAAGTACTTGTATTACTCCTAATTATCTACAAAATATGCTACAACAACAACCTACCCTACACCCTCAACTTAAAATAAAAATAAACTGCTCTAAGGGTTAGGGTATACCTGAAGACAATCAAGCACATGGATCCTGGGTCTCCGGCCCTACTACTTTATCATCTGCTGCCTTATCTCCATCAGGAGTATCAGGCTTTGCAGCATCTTGAGCCATGCTAAATGAGGCACCTGTAGCCCTAGATCGGATGGTTTCCTTTTATTTCTCGTTATCAACTAAGGACTCAATTTTTTCCCTTTTTAGATCCTCCTTCTTCTTCTTTCTTTCCCTTTTCTCTACTTTTCACTCTTCATCATTGTCGGTCCTATCTCTCTTCCCCTTTCCTTTTTTCTCAATTTTCTTCTTTTTTTTCTTTGGTGAATCTCCAGTGAGGTCAAGCATTAAAATTTATTCCTCAGATTCATGCATAGCCTGACCTGTTGGCATTATAAATTGGTGCTACTGTAATACCCAACATCTACTTTTACCTTGTCCAATACCGCTCTGAATTTAGCAAGATCAGCCCGTGATATTCTATTTGCCCGTCCATTGAATCAGTTCTCCAGATCTGCAACCCGCTCAGGCAAAGTCATAAAAGGCTCAAGGGCAGCCTTGATTCTCTTATCTACTGTAGCAGCAAACTGTTTGGCAAAAGAATATAGTTGTGCCTCACACCACTTGGCTTGCTTATCCACTTTTTTGATAGTAATCAGATGAAATGCAAATCCTGTTGATGCAGTAAAAACTAAGGGGATGTCTTCAGCCACATGGGGTTCTGCATCGGCATTTATAACTGGAGGGTCTGCTGCTACCTCTGCTCCTCTATCAAGTCTCAATCCCGACAGATTTTTATCATACCATATGGGTTTGTGAGTCTTTTGGGCTGGAATGTCATCATCAACCCCTGTAATCTTTGGCATATTGGTAGCTTGGCACAACTTTGTGATAAGACAAGAGAAAGGGTAAGTAGTGTTAGTTCTCGATATTCTAATCTTTATCTTATCATCAATGATTTTCCTAAAATTTTAGGGAAGGTTATGCACCATGATCGTCACTAGAATAGCTCAGTCATCACCCAGAATGTTTTCTCCATCAGTGGGCATCAGCCAGATACGCACTATACCCCACCAAAAATTTGCCTCTTGAATCAAAGAAGACTTACAGATTCTTTCATTTAGGTTTGTTACCCATGTTGGTTGTCTTTCAGCTATGATGTTGGCCAACCACAGATGTTGTTTCTCCCAGTTCCTAATTCAATCATAGATTGATGGTGCAACGGCCTGAGGAGTAAAGTTGGGACCATGCAAGAACCTATTAATGGTTCTGATTGAGACATCAACTGTTACGCCCCTTACTTGCACTCTATCCAACAGGGATAGTCTGCTATAATTTTACTTGGCCTACACATGTTTTCCAATTGAGCCTGGTAGTTTGCGTAGAACTCCCGAACCAGTGAAGGGAAAAATGAACCTCCTCCTTTTATGGTCCATCCCAAGCCATACTCTTGGAACTTTTATTCCACTTCAGAGTACCTACTCAACCCTTTTGTGATAATTAGTTTTGCTTCCTAAATTGGCCTTTTAGTTCTTCTTCTATTAGTTCTGCGAAGCCCAGCAGTGAAGATTCCCTCTGCTTTGGGGATTTTCTATCTAGCATTGTCTTGAACTTCAGGGTTCTTACATTTGATAAGTATTCCCTGAGCTGGAGACTCTTCATCATCTTGTTGTTCACTGGACGGGGATCTGGATATTGTTCCCTCAGACTCAAACTCCTTAGAACCTTCCTGTTCCTCCTCTTCAGATTCAGCATGTTCAAACTCATGATGTTCAGAACCCTCTTGCTCAAAAGTAGTATGTTCAAAAGCTGTACTTTCTGATGGTATTGTAGTCTCGATATCATCACTATCCTCCACTTTAATGGGTAGAGGTGGTGAAGGTTTCTTCGGACTTTTCTTTTTTTTTCTTCCTGAGCAGGGGTTCCTCCTCCTCGTAATCAAATTCCTCATTGATGAGCTTATGACGTACACTTTCTTTGGTTGCTTTCATTGGTTCTTTGGGGCTCTTTTCTTTTGGTACCATTTTAAGGTTCCTGTAGCAGTAGAAAAACCATTGGTTAGTCCACAAGAGGACAAACACAAACACATTAATCATTTTGGCTTATTCATGCTTCAGGTTCCAGGTGTGACGATAATTCTTGATAAGCCATCACGACTATGATAGCTTATCACAATTGTCATCAACCTTAGACAACACCTTTAAAATTGTAACAACTTTTAATGACATTCCTGATAAGCCATCACAATTATGATAGTTTATCGTGAATGTCGTCAGCTCTTATCAGAAAACACTTTATTCTTGTCAGCATTTGATGACATTCCTGATAAGCCGTCATAATTGTGATAGCCTATCATGAATGTCGTCAGCTCTTATCAGAACATACTTTTGATTTTAACTCAATTTTTGGTCCTATTATTTCTCAAAATTCACTTAAATTCCAATTTGTAAGCTTTCTTTTTAAACCTTAGGCCTGTATAGCAAACCCTAGGTGCAATTTTTATCTTTTTTCCAAGTTGAACTTGGTTCAACCATCTTGGGGACTTTGGTTTTCATCTATCTCTCACTTAACACAAGAAAAGAAGAGTTAATGTTGAGTATACCTTATGGGGGCCCATAATATAATTACACACATAAGAGGAAGTAGGAAGTAAGAAGAATCTCTTGATTGTGAATTGCAAACCCACATACAAGGGAACTTGTTTTCTTGAAGTGTTTTACAAAGAGTATGAAATAAACTAAAGAAAGAAATAAACTAAAGGAAAAGAATTAAAAGTAGCAGAAATTTGAAAAGGTTCCTGTGCTGGGCCGGGTCAGATTTGATTTAAAGTGGGTATAAAATTTAGCTTTTAAGGCTTTGGGCTGATGACGACTTGTCATGGCTCATCACAAGTGTGACAGCCTACACAAATATCATCACACTAAGCAGAGGTTGCCTAAAGTTTGTCCTATCTGAAGACATTTCTGATAGCTTATCACAGTTGTGACGGCTTATCAGAGATATCGTCATGGCCTTTCAGCTGACCTCCTTATTTTTGACCTTCTCTGTTCTAAATCCTAATTATAAAAGTAAAAATACTTGATCAAACATAGAAACTTTGGGTTGCCTCCTAATAGTGCCTGATTTACTATTACGGTATGACTTGGTTGTCTTAACTACTAAGACTTCGCCAAGACAACCTATTGATACCTCTTTACCATCATCATAGAAGATGTCAATGATTGAGAAAACACTCATCTCTTGTTGCTGAGTCATGGATGAGTGTATTTTGAAGCATTCTTCTTTTTCATTGAACTTGAACTTTAGCTCGTTCAACTCCATGTCTACTATCACTCTCCCAGTTGCAAGTAATAGCCTACCCAAGATGATGGGCACTTCAAAATCCACTTTGCAATCTAGGACCACAAAATCAACAGGCAAAACAAAATCAGCTACCTTTACCAAAATAACATGCAGTATGCCCGTAGGTCACTTCACAGATCTATTTGTAATTACCAACCGCATATTTGTTAGGGTAAGATCCACCAAACCTAATTTCTAGTGCACAACTAGTGGCATTAGGTTTATTCTGGCTCCCATATTGTATAGTGATTTTGTGAACTTTAGGGGGCCAATAGTACATGGGATGGTAAACACTCTCGGATCTTTCTTTTTCTGCACTAAAGACCTTGTAGAGATAGTGTCACAATGGAGAAGATTGTTCTCCAGCTCATGGCTAACCTTCCATTTCTTGGTTACAAGGTCTTTCATGAACTTCGCATAGCCTAACATTTGCTCAAGTGCTTCAACTAGAGGCACATTTATTTTCAATTGCTTGAGCATTGCCATGAATTTGCCAAATGTTGCATTATAAGCCTTCTTCTTCAATCATTGAGGAATGGGAGGTGGTGGTCTTGGGATATATTTCAACACCACTTTCTCTTCCTTCTCTTTTTATTTCTTCGAAGCATCAATAGAACTATCCAGCTTCTTAGACTCCACTGGTTTGCTTTTTTTTGATTCATCAATAACCACCTCATTATCTACAGATTTTCCCACAGAAGGGCTAGGTAAGATCTTACCACTCCTAGTGGTAATATCCATACATGAGCCATCATTCCACAGATTCTAAACCTTATCACTAAGTAAAGTACCAATTTTTCTCTGGTTTAAGGTTGCAGAAAGTTGGCTCATCTACCGCGCCAACTACTTGATAGAAGTGGAGTGTGAACTAACCAACTGACTTGGGGTAGAGAATTCACTCTTCATAGTGGTTACCCCCGAGTTGGTACCCTCAACTCCCTTTAACAAATTTTCCATCATGTCTTCCATGGACATCTTGCCAGATCTAGTTGGTACACTATCCGGACTTCCAGAGGAACATACAAATCACTCCTATCATTATTGCTTCTCCAGTTTCCTTGCTCCCTATCTTTATAAATAAGCTTGTCATAAAAGTTCAAACCTTGATTCCCTTGGCTATTGCGTTGGAAACCCCCTGATTATTAATATAATTTGCCTCCTCATCTGTATCACTAGCAACAGTGCACTGATATTCCATAGCCGTAACCTTTTTAGTCTTGCCTGACAGCAAGTACTTGGTCAGCAAGTCCATCTAAATCTTTAAGTGGGCTATGTCTTGGTGTCGCTCCTCATCCCTTTTATGCTGCTCCGAAGTCATACCACCAGAAACAATTGGGCTAGCTACCACAGAATCCCTGGTATGCCAAGCCCGACTCTGTTTGGTCATTCTATTGATGATATGCTAAAATGTCTCTCGACCTATTTAAGCATCTAATTTCCTAATCCTATCAAACTTAGGAAATCGCTATTCACTGCCCAGATTTTACCTCAGGTTAATCAACCTTGTTAGAGTGTTGATTATTAAATGAAGTATTCCCAAGTCCCTATTGATAATTCACTTCCTACTGTATATGATTTCTTTATCAAGCAAATCAAAGTAGGGGTGTCTACTGTTTGCAACTAACAAACGTTAATTAAAATCTTAGAATTATCAAGAAATCCTAACACCTATTAAATCTTGAGTATTTAGCTCTTCATCACGACCTAACCTTAGATCCCATAATTCAGGTTAACAGAGTTTAGCCACTCATGATGCAAAGAACAAAAGACATAATTAAATTCATAATTAAGAAGATTAACTTACAGAGATGAATGATAATTAGTGAATCATAGATTATATCACAAAGGAAATCCCCAAAATAGTTGTATTGTTTGAATCTAAAAAGATAGAGAAAGAAATATCGTAAAATATTCTCCAAGACTTAAAGTATCAAACTCTCTTCAGAATGATGATGATGATGAATAAATTGTAAAACACTAAAACAAAGCTTTAAATAGTTTAACTTAAATAAGGAAATAAAATTAAAGTTGCAGCTTTTTCTCAGAATAGTCGACGACATCCATGACAGCTTGTCAGGAGTCTAACGGCTTATCACGAATGTTGTCAGCTCCTCGATACTTTTGGGTTCTGCTGTCTAAGGCTGAAAATAACATTGACGCCTTATCACCAACCCGATGGCTTATCATGAACGTCATCATAAAAATGTCTTCAACTCCCATTCTCTATTTAAGGTTGACGGTATCCTTGACAGCTTATCACTAGGCTGAAGACTTATCATGAACGTCGTCAGCCACACTTGTCCTTTATTTAGCTTTATTTTTCAGTTTTTTTCTTCTATTATTTTTCATTCTCCTACATCTCAACATTTACTGCAAAAATTAAAGTAAACTAATCAAAAACAACTAAAGTTACTCAAGACCTTACAATTATTTAGAGTTAAAAGCCTCAAATGTGTTAGTGTAGCTCACACATCAGATTACCCGACCATAGCATATAGCTATCAGTTACTCAGTCATTAGAATTTTAGTACCTCAGTTACAAAATATTTCTGAATCATATCATACGCTTGGTCTCACAATTTTAAGTAACACAATTTTCATAAATCCATGCCCGGTTACTACATATTACTCATTCTGTCATTACCTCCTATGTGCAATACTCTACAGCATTAGGTTAGACATTCAGACTAAGTACAATTTAGTCTTATATGCCATAGTTCATCTATAAGTTATTCAGTTTATCAGATCAGTTAGTATATTTATGCATTCATGCTCAACACCATGTGAACCTTTTCAGCAGTCTTAGTTGCAGTGCATAAGGTTTGGTCACTTTGTCTTAGATGATGTTTCGTAGGTATTGCCTTCTAATACAAGAACCCCAGCCATGTAGCGATCTCCCATTTTGATTTCCTACTCGGACCAAGCCAAGATTTGCTTTCTCTCTACAGTCAATAGAACTCTATAGAAAGAGTGTCACAGAAATACTCCAATCGAGTATAAATTTTCAGCATGAGTTAGTCCACAAAGCCAGTACTTTAGTTTAGCAGTCAGAATGGACAATTTTAGATAGTATGGTTTCCCCATCTTTCCATCTAATCTCACTATTTGTAATCTCATAAATGTGATCATTCTAAAATGGACCAACTAGGTAGTTGCATGTTCAACTTAGTCCATATATCATTCTTTAGTTTCAAATCCTAGATATTTAGTTAAGACTCAGCTCGTAGATGCCTTGTGGATTGCTTCAATTTCCTCAGCGACTCAGCCAAGTCAGTATTCTTCAAGGGACATATTGTCCCAAGGGGGATATATATTATGAACCCCTACACTTTCATGAAAAGAATATCCCATTCTTTCTTTACATAAGAAATCCAGTTTAGAGTAGGGGGTACTCATAGGTTGACCTTCTAGCTCCAATATCAGCCGTAAATTATGTACTCAATGGCTCAGTTAAGTTCACGCTATCCAAGTTCTCATATTTTTGCTTATGCATATTAAGTAGTAAAACTCAGACTCAGCCCAAGGCAATATCTTTTCTTAAGCTTATCTAGTTTTATGCTCAGATTTCAGTTACAAATGTGATCTTTAGTTCCATGCTCAGTTTTTATTTCAAACTTGGTATATTTACCCTTACTTGTTCTGTGACATGTTCATGAGTTAGTTCAGTCATATATTTATCCATAAGATATGTGTGATAAGCTTATCAGTACTCTTAGTGATATATTCATGCATCAACTCAGTCATAAAATCATGCATCAGATATGCATACTCAGTATGAATCTCAATAATGTCAGCCAGGTAGTCATGTTTCCGTTGTTCATGTTCAGTATGAATTTTAGCTTATCATTCCTCCCATTTCAATCAGTCTCATTCGAGGATGAATATTACCAAGGGGGAGATATTGTAATACCCCGTACTTCTACCTAGCTTAAATTCATCCCAAAAATGTTAGAGGCTTATGTCAATGATGAATCCAATTTTATACATGTGGTATTTTCAAGATTTTAATTTTTTGGCCATGTGGAAAATTCAATAAGCTTTCCATCGATACCAAATTTTCCCAAATCTGACACTCGAGCAAAGAGTTACAGCCTTTTTAGTGAGACAATGTATCACTTGAGCAATCAGAGCATCACAGAGAAGGTCAAAATGGCGATCATCAAAATTCAGTGAGCCTCCGTGATTAAGGCATGTTGCACCAGCACTTAAATTTAGAATCGTCCTTTTTCCAGTGTATCTGCACAATACCACCACATCACAGTGAACTTCCAGGCCCCATCCAGTATTGCAACATGATTTTACCACATCGTGCCATCAACCCAGTTCTCAGTTGGCAATTTCCAGTGAAATGGCATGATAGCATCGCGTCGTGCTAGCCTGCCAAATCAATAAATTTTCTCAAAAATAAAATACGCATCCAAGGGTTAAAAAGGGTCAATTTCTCAACCCTATATAAACCCAATAACACGTGATTCAGCCATATTTTATACAAAATATAGGGTTTCTCTCAAGTTTCTCTCAAGTACAATCAAGGGTTTTCAATTGGGTATATATATTCCAGACTCAAATTCAAGAATCTCTCCGTCAATCTTCATAGAATCAAAAACGAAGGTTTGCACAGTATTTATTCATGGATTTCTTTCATCCATGAAGCCCAAGAATCAAGTCTTAAATCTTGTATTGTGAATATTTTGTTGTGGGTTAATTATGTTCAAGTAATTATAATTGTATGATTCCCAAGATGGAATTTTTATGTGTTGTTCATGAACCTATGCTAGTATGTGGTCTAAAACATGTGAAATTAAGTTGAACTATGAAGTTTCGTTGTGTTAATTTGATGTTCATGCCTATGCCTAAGTCATACATCCTAGGTGTTTGATAAAATACTTAAGAGAATAGAAATTATGCACTATAGCTTAATTGTGACCCAAGTGATAAATACATGCTTTACCCTATGAGAAAGAATGACTTCCATGATATTGTATTCCTTATGAATGGTTGAGTGAATGTCCATGATATTAGGTTGATGGATGTATGACATGTCTATATGTAATTCCATCCACGTACAACATTATGATAACCATGTGCTTCATGAAATCCCTAACTTATTGTATTATAAATTGTTGATATTGGTCATGTCTTCAAGAAGTGTCAAGTCTTGTCAGTTTTATGCTATTGAGTCCTGGGGTTACTTGTACCCAACAATTTAGTTATGTACCTAGAGCCAGTGTCATGTTTTCACGATACTCTCAGTCAAGCCATGATCAATAGAATTCTGTCAGTCATGTGACTCAAGAAAACTCAGTAAACTCAGTAACAGTCCAGACTCATTCAGTAATCTTAGTAATCTCAGTAATCTTAGTAGTCCAGTAATTTCAGTGATCTCAGTACACAGTAATCTCAGTAACCTCAGTATTCCCAGAAATCTTAGTAACTTTAGTACTCTCCGTCAGTCCTCTGATCTCAGTAGCATTTCATCAGTCAACGGAACTCAGTGAACTCAGTTTAGCTATGCTAAACAATACCATTAGTATCAGTTTAGTTTAGTAATACATAATCAGTATTTATTCAGATGGGAGTAGGAATTAGCACCGAGTGAACCCAAGGATGGAAACACACACTGTCAGATGAGGTTGTGATTCTTAGAAGTTATCCTTTCATTCCAGAACTATGTATCCAACATAGGTTGAGACATTAAAACTATTAGATGAGGGTTGATGAGGTGGATAAGCACTGTCAGATGAGAGGCCCACCATTCTCTTTTAAGGTCACTGTTAGATGAGGGTCACTCACAACTTATCCTTACTAGTGGTGCGATATTGACACCCTTTTAATTGGGGTTACATATTAGACCCCAACTCAGCCATAATGGTGTATTAGGGGCTAGTTACATATCCAGTCTTAGTAATAGAACTCAGTTAAGTTCTACAGAAATCCAGGACTTTCAGATACAGTTACTTCAGTACAGTGTGGAACTCAGCTAGTTTCATCAGTATCAGGACTTTCAGATACATTCACTTATGTTATTAGTAGTCAAAATCAGTAATCATGTTATCAGAAACTCAGTTAATAGTATATTAATTATACAAAACTCATGTTATCATTATTCAGTTTCAGGACTGTCAAATACAATCAATCAGAATAGTTCTTCATAATTAGAACTATTAGAGAGATTCATTCCTTTATCTGTAATATGACATCAGTTCTTCAGTACTCAATAGACTTGGTCATTTAGTATCCCTGTAGTAGTACTCAGATATCAGTAAATCCACATTATCAGAATTCATGAGTCAGCATTATCATGATCTCAGTTATAGTTATGTATTCATACATGTATTATCACATTCACATTATACAGTCAGTTATTATTGTTTATGTATATGAACCCTAGCATTTAGCCTACCTCACTTGCATACCAGTACTTTAATGTACTGATGTATTTGCGCTATGGTGTTTTATACCATAGTTTAGAAGCATGAGCTCCCGAGCATCCTTAGTAGATTAGACATTCAGTATCGAGACTAGCAGTGAGTCTTCATCATTCGAGGGTAACATGATTACTTTATTACTTTATTATTTTAGTAGTTTAGAGTTAGTTGGGGACATGTCCCATCAACTTCACAGTTTATACACAGTTTTGAGGCTTTCAGACTACAGCATGTGTTCAGATAGTTTATTTTAGTTTAGGTATTTTTATATCCCATTACAGACATTTTATTATATTCAATATTGTTTTAGATTTGAACCTTACAGCCTTACAACTTATATTCTACATATTTATAATATATTATTCAGTACTCAGTTACAGATATCAGTCATGGGTTAGCTTGTGGTCATTTAGGGCCATGAGCACCGTTTAGCATTTTGGGTACCAGATTTGGGGCGTTACAAATAGTGTATCACCTGGACTCTCAGTGCGTTGCGAAGTTAAGAAAATTGGCAGTTATCAAATTCCAGTTAGACTCCACGATTTCACCACACTACGGAGTAGTCCCATTTTACATTTGTCAATTTCCAGCTAGTCTACTTGCCAATGGCCAAAATGACAAAACTACAGGGCACCAGGATAGTGGCACCTTGTGTTGTATTCTCCATTCTCATTCATTCTTTTTCTGTGAGCCTCCGCAATTTTAGCGCGTCGTGGTGGCCAGCCAAATTTGGATTTTTGATCATTTTTCCAGTTCCATTTGGGGGTTTAAAGAGGGTGTTTTGGTCAATTTCCTAACCTATAAATCCATCCAAACACACGATTTAACCCTATTACAAGCCATCTATGCTTATATTCATGAAAACTTCTCTCAACCAAAACCCTAAGCTTCATCATTCAACTTTAAGAATCCATAAGATTCCACCATTCTTTTCCCAAATCAGTTTAAGATTCAAAGTTCTTAATACAAGAACACGAAGAATTGTCATTCAAGAGCACAAATAAGATTTGAAAAGCAAGCTTGTTCATCTAGATCATCAATTAAGGTATGTGGAGTTTATGAACAAGGATACTCCTTTCATCCTTGTGCCCAAAACTTGTTTTTAATTGCAAAGATATTTGATTTTATATGATTTTCCATGAAATTCAATTTAGGGTTTATACACATTATTGTTATTTACAAGCTTATGATATTTCAAATGATTTAGAAGTTGAAGTACATGAGTATATTTATATTTTCAAGCATATTACTGAAATTTCTAGATTTTTAGTTGATTTCTCAACATTTACATTATTGAGCATGAGCATTTTGATTATTTATCATGAGTTTGATGTATTAGTCACTAAGCCCTAAATAAAGAATGTTGTTTCAAGATTTTTTTGCTATAAGCACCCCATGACTAGATTAATTTCAGAGTTTAGATAAGGATTTGATCTTTTGATTTCAGAATAGATTTGAAATCCACTTTACAGATTTAGATTGCAGATATACAATTGGTTTTCATTATAAGCGATTAGACTATTTTAAAAGTGGATTTTCATCAGAATAAGCATATAGATTATTTTGGGAGTAGAATTTAGCACCGAGATAGGTACGTTACTATGATTTCATACCTTAGAACTACGTGCCAACATAGGATTTAGATTGTTCCCACTTTGACGTGGATGATAGATATGTGATCACCCAGATAATCCCAGGCAAGAGTATGACTTCTCTCCCCAACATAAGGATCAATTTCTTAGAAAGGCGAGTCGTTGGACTCCTTGAATGCTCACATGCTTTATGTTGGTTAGAAGAACCTCCCATGTATAATATGTTTTTAGACTTCTAAACCCCTAAGATAAAGTATTTTCTAGATTTTATAAAAACTAAGTGTAAAGGCTCACAAACTTACTCAAACATTATTTTACATAAGATTTCAGATTGCAGAATTATAGCTTTTAGTTTCAAACATAAAAGGGTGAGCCCTTTTTTACTTAGCCTATATGATTTGAGAATAGAACATAAATACAGATTTTAGAACTAAGTGTTATGACTCACAAAATTTTTACTATATGTTTTACCATTCATGATTTATGATCTTCAGATCTCAGAATTACTCAAGTCTATGTGAGTCATTTATATTTAGCATACATGATTCTATAAAATATGATGATAATGATTTACTTATGCATTCACCTCCATATACTCAAGACATCCTAAAAGTACTGATCCGCATACATGTCTATGTGCTACATTGTTTCATAATGTAGTTATAAGTCATAGTATGTACAGTCAGAATTAGACAGTTGCAGATTCCAACCAGCAGATGATAAGTCCTCCTACTTTGGGGACTTTAGTTAGAAGTTATTTATATACTTTACTTTCTTAATCTCATGTATTGATTAGTGATAATTAGGGTCGCATCCTATCTATCTATAGTCAGTATAGTAGAGGCTTCACAGATGTTTGTTAGAGTCAGTTATGCATTTTTAGTCCCTCTTTCAGGCTTTAAATAGATGTAAAAGCTGTATTGATATTGTATTTTTCCCAGATTTCATCATTATTATGTTTCCACACAGTAAACTCAATCATTTTATGCATATCATTCAGTTTCTTATGAGTTATGCCAATAAAAGGGTTAGCTTGGGATTACTTGTGCTCCTAAGCACTATGTGACATCTTGGGATAGATTTTTGAGGTGTTACACATGGATTCATAACCTTTAAGGATTTTACAACATGAAAATATAGCCCTCAATCCACTTTAAAATACTTGGTTTTTCTTAATAGGAATTATTATTTCTTACACGTCTTTTGGATAAGGTATGAAGGAAAGAATGTAAGGCTAATGAGTTTTGAAAACACTTAGGAGTAATGTTTATAGATTTTAAAGATAACTTTGGGAGTCTAAAACATTATATGAAAATAGTTCGGCATGTTATGAATGACTTGCAAGTCTTGGTATGACGATACCAATATGGGAATGCTCTAATAAAAGAGTCCATTGATCAAAATTTGTGTAAAAATGTTTTAATTGGGCCTTAAAGGAAATTATGTAGCTTCACCATCAAGGCGTACGTCCTCATGAGCAACATCTGAAACATATGTTTTGCCGACATAGGAATGTCGTACCTTATTTGAGGATGAATGATATCCATTAAATGAGTAAAAAAATTTGGCTCTTGTCTATTGCTAATTTAGCCTAATCTCATTACGTGTGGAAAACATGGACTGAGGCCCCGCCAGTTGGGGAATACCGGCCCTATATAGCCTGTGGCTTACTAGATGACGGTGAAAAAGCTACATAGTTCAGGAGTACATTTTAAATAGTTATGTCTTTATGTCCCATGTCTCCAATCACCTACTTTATTATTATTATGGATGATTAAGAGTTATGACTTGCCTGATAAAATATTTATTTCACTTTTCCTGATTTGCATTCTAGTACTAACTATCTTTGGACACTACATAATTCTATGATGTAGGATCGGAGGAACTTTCCCGTGATGCTGTGCTGCACTAGGGTGTTCGTATTCTCACTTGGATAGATATTTAAAAGTTGTGAGACCTAAATTATCCAAATGTCAGTGTTACTTTTTATTTATATCTCTGTTTCAGTATTTTTTGAATTTTTATGGTATAGTTGGAGGCCTTTTCCCAACTTAGGAGTTATTTTTAAAGTTAGAGGATTTGTAGAAAGGTGTTGTGTAATTGTTTGAATTTGTTTTTAAGATATGGATGTTTCTTTATTTATGTGATACCCTGAATTTTCATGTTCTAAACCTCCCCAAAGATTGTCCATTTAGTTAGCCTTCCAAAGCCACAAGTCTCACCCAAATTTGACATCACGGCAAAAAGTTACAAAAAAATTCTCCATAGGAGTCTACTAGCTGCCAATGACCACGACTCACTTGACGACCCATAACCAGACCTTATGAGTCATTACAATTAGTCATAGTCATGACAGTGAGATCATCAACAACTAGCCCAGTAATGATATTTCAACCCTTTGGCTATTATAAGACATTATGAGTCGTAAGGAGGGACTCGTTATCACAATAGTGTGTGGTAAAGAACCCATTCTAGTGGTCAGGAGTCCAATACATGAATCGTTATTAGACCTTAAAAGTCATAGTATGGACTCATCACCTGACTAATGAATGATCCAAGGACCAAGCCTCAAACTATGACTTCACCTAATGACTCATAGTCAGTCGTAACGAGTTGTTAGGTGGCAATTCATAGTCATAATAGAATGTACCCAGGATCCCAGGTTATGACTCAGACCACAATTCATAACCAGACATAAAGAGTTGTAAGGTAAGTCGTAATGAGTGGGAGCGGGTTTTCCTGCATGTTTTTCCAGGGACTTTCATGTCTTTTTCCATTCCCTTAAAAGTGAAACCCACATTATTTTGTCTTTCCCAAGGATGGTATAAAATACCCAAATTCCTCAATTAATGACATAATCATAAACTCCACCAAAGAGAGATCTAAAGAGGCAATTTTCCCTTCCTCCTAAAGAAAACTAAGGTTTCTCAAGAGCAAGATTAAATCAAAGAAATTCTCCAAGGATTCCACTCTCAAGTATGTGGGGTTTCATTAATGGGTCCCTTCCACCCATTGAGTCCCAAGAATCCCCTATAATACAAGTATAACCTTTTTTTCTTAGATGGAATTCCACGCAAAACATGAAGTACTTAAGTTTCTCTCAATTGCTTAAATACGAACCATGAAAATATATTTCCCCATGTGAATTTTGTGTTTCCATATATTTTATAATCTCAGTGTAACACCTTGAGTCTCGTACCCAAAATGCTACACGGTGCCCATGACCCCGAAGGACAACAAGCTAAACCATGACTGATATCTATAACTGAGCACTGCATGATATACTATATAAATGCGGAATATAAGATATAAGGCCACAAGGTTAAAAACTATATCATTTCTGATATAACAATATCTAAATGGGGTATAGAAATACCCAAATAAACTTTCTGAACATACTATAGTCTGAAAGCCTCTAAACTGACTAAAAATTATGGAGTTGATGTGACATGCCCCCAACTAACTCTGAACTACTGAAATAAACTAGGTACTAAAGGAATAAAATAATTAACTAATAACATCTTCAAATGATGAGGACTCACTATTGACTCAGACTACTAATACTGGAATGCTACAAATGTTCTGGAGCTCGTACTTCTGAACCTATGGTATAAAAACACCATAGCACAGATGCGTCATTAAAATTGAATGTACTTGTATAAAAGTGAGGTAGACTGAATGAAAAGGGTTTATATGCATGAATAATACTAACTGACTATATAACATGAATGTGAGAATACATACATAGATAAGTAACTGAAACTGAATGCGTGGTATTACTGAATACTGAGTCTGAATACTAATAATATGAGCTATTGATAACTGAGTGACTATATCTAACAGTCCTGGGTTCTGTAGAACTATTTGATTTCTATTACTAAGACTGGTTCAGTAACTGTAACTGTGAGAAATAGCTATCTAACCGACCTGCCTCAATTAAAGAAATATAGCTGAGTTGGGGTCCAATCTGTAAACCCAATTGGAAGGGTGTCTATACCGCGCCACTTGTAAAGACAAGCTATGTGTAACCATCATCTGACAGTGTTCCCAAAAGAGAATGGTGGGACCCTCATCTAAATGTGTTAATCCACCTCATCAACCCTCATCTATCAGTGTTGATGTCATAACCTATGCTAGCTATATAGTTCTGGAATGCAAGGATTGCTTCTAAGGATCACATCCCAAACTGACAGTGTGTGCCCTTATCCTTGGGTTCACTTGGTGCAAATTCCTAACCAATCTGAATAGACACTAAAACATAATTAACTGAACTAAACTGGACTGGGTTCAGTGAGTTTCGTTGATTGACAGAATACTACTGAGATCACTGAGTTACTGAGATTTCTGAGATTACTTGGATTTTTGAGTTTTCCTTAGTCATGAATCTGAATGAATTCTACTGGGCATGGCTTGACTAAGAGTATCTTGAAAACTTACACTAGCTCTAGGCACATATCTAAATTTTTGGCTACAAGTACCCCCAGGAATCGATAGCATGAAACTGACAAGACATGATATTTCTTGAACATATGACTATTGTTAACATTTCACAATACTACCATTGAGGGATTGCATGAAGCATTTATCATTCATAATCTTGTACATGGATAGGAATGCATATAAACATGCCATATTTTCATAACTTTTAATATCATGAACATTCCATCAAACAACTAAAATGCACAACAATCGTATGTATGTCATATTTGAACATAAGGGTAACATAAAATCATCATTAAGGTTCTATTGAGTCATAATGCACAAGTATTATTCTCTTAGGCATTTTATCAAACACCTAGTATGCATAACATTGGGCTTAGGCATGATATCAAATTAATACAACATGATTCCATAATTCAATTCAATTTCATGATTTTCAGACCCATACTAGCGTTGTTGCATGAACAACACATAAAGATTCCAACTTGGGAATCATACATCAATAACTACATGAACATAATCAATCTACAACACAAACATCACAATTCAAAATTTAAAATTAGATTCTTGAGCTTTATTGATGAAAGGAATCCATGAATGAACACTTGACATACCTTGGATCGAAGATTCTTGAAAATTAAGGGTAGAATTTCTTAAATTTGAAGCTCCTATGAAAACCCTAGACTTGTTCTTGAAAGATTTGAGAGAAACAATAATATTTTGGTGAAATAAGGGTTGAATCTTGTGTTTTTGGACTTATATAGGGGTGGGAAATTGACCCATTTGCTCTTCAAAATACAAACATTTAATGATTGAAAACCAAGCATCGAGGTGATACCCTACGTGTTATGCCATGATTACGCCAAGCCTTAATAGTTTTACTTCCAGTCCCTTCAATAATAATAACAAACTTGATAGGCGATGTGGCACGCCAAGATCGCATTGGTCCACTATTTTGGGATACCAAACATGGTCTAAATGAGGTCTGAAAAATCTAAAAGTTGTTTGGGAAAACCTATTGACCTCTCTGATCATGAATTAACAAAATGATGAACCATTAAAGGACATTAAGGTGGAAAAATAAGAGTGTCAACTTTTGAAGGCCAAAAATAAACTAAGTCTGGGAACTTAGCTAGAATTTTCTAAGTATGGGACCCCCTTGACAAGCTTAAAGGACTGATTTAAGCTTAGAAATTTTACCAGGTCTTATAATATCTCCCCCTTAAGAACATTCATTCTTGAATGAAACTGACTGAGATGGGAAAAATACAAACTAAAATATATATAGGACATAAATAACTAAAACATAATTTCATGACTGACATGACTGATAAACTGGATATGTCATACTGAACATGCATATCTGATGCATGTGCAACTGATTCTCAAATGTATAAATGAGATTTCTGATAAGCTAAGTTTCTCATAATGAGGATGTACATCTGATGCATGAATACATGACTGACATAATCTATGAACTTATGACTGAATATGCAATGGTATTTGATACCAAGTTTATAATAGAATTCTGAGCATGAGACTAAATACCAAGTTGGTAATGAAGCATAACATGATAACTGAGTAAGCTTAAGGAAAACTCTTACCTTGGGTTGAACCTGAGTTAGCAAAAAAAGTAAGGATACTTGGTTCGCTTATCTGCTTTTTCTTCCTAAGTAGCTCTCTCAACGGACTGATTCTGCCAAATAACTTTGACTAGAGGGACCTCTTGTTCCTTAGTTTGTGAGTCTAATAGTCAAGGATTTTAACTGGAATCTCTTTGAAAGAAAGGTTGTTCTTAATTTCTATACCCTCTATAGGGACTAAAACTGTTGGGTCACCTGTGCACTTTCTTAAGTAAGGAGACATGGAACACTTGATGAACTAAGGCAAGATCTAAAGGCAATTCAAGATCATAAGCTTGTTTTCCAAAGTGACTGAGAATTTTGAAGGGACCGACACATCGAGGACTGAGCTTTCCCTTCTTGCCGAATCTCTTCATTCACTTTATGGTAGAGATCTTTAAATAAACATGATGACTAATCTTGAACTCAAGATCCTTCCTGAATATGCATGAATGGAAACATGAGAACATGACTGAGTCTTTAACGTGTGTCATGGACTGAGCATCATGTGCTGAACTAAGCAATTGAGTACATGGATTATGACCTATACTAAAGCTAGAGGGTCAACCTATAGGTACACACTACTCTGAACTAGATTCATTATGTGAAGAGGAGAATGGAGTGTCTAGGTGATGGAAGTTTAGGAGTTATAGTGTATCTCCCCCTTGGGACACTATGTCCCTTGAAGAATACTGACTTGACTGAGATGTTGAGGAAAACTAAGGTGATACACAAGGCACCTATGAACTGAATTATGACTGTATATCTGGGATCTGAGACTGAGATATAAACATGGACTGAGCTACACACATAACTATGCATTCTAGAACAAATGTTGAATTCTATGTAACACCCCACATTTTAGGCTAGAACGAAAACCATTATTTCTATGCATTGATGATCCAAAATCCATATATCCTATGAAAATTTGGTATATCAATCAATTATGTAGTGCGGGAACCTATTTGAGCATGACTTGATATCATAGGGGTCCCCTAACTCAGGGACGAGTTGAAAGCTTTCCTATCATTCGAGTTTAAGTGAGCATTGAAACTTTGGTCAATTTCAATTGATCATAACTCTTTTTATATAACTAATTAGTAATCCTACTATATATCAAATGAAAGTTATTTGAGTCCTCTTTCTAACGCCACTAGTTTTGCTTTAATCTGATATCGGAGTAGAAAGTTATGCTTATTTTACTTTAAAGTATCTGTTAGCCAAAATATGACGATGAGGCTGATGACTTATCAGCTGTGTTACGGCCCGTCAGATGTGGTCATCAGCCTAAGACAGTGAATGGTGAAAATCATCCCAAAAGTGATGACCTGGGTGATGACTTATCACCTGAGTGACGACCCGTCAACCTTGGTCATCAATTGATACAATTATGCATTTTTTTCGGTTCCTTAGGGGTATTTTTGTCTTTCCCTCACTCCAAAAACCTTTCACATGAATTAAATCACCTCTTAAGTGTTATTAATCAATCATTATCAGTTTTACATCATCAAAAACTTCCTCTTCACTCTCAAAATAAGATCAATTAGGGTTTTCTCCAAGAACAAGAAATTCAAGAAAATCAAGCCTTAAGTTAAAAATCTTCAAGAAATAAATCAAGATTTGGGTTTCATCTATCAAGATCTAGGTTCCGTCTTTCAGATCTTATAATTTAAGGTATGTCGGGTTTTCCTAAAATTTCATGGGCATAGAAATCTTCTTTAAATTATGCAATGGGTTTTGAAATCATAATTTTTAATAAAAGGGTTTTGGATTTATGATTTTAATCATGTTTTTAGAAGCCTTAATGATATTATTTTGGTCTTTATGCCTTCCTCCAAAGTGATTTTAAATCCTATGTATATGTATGTATGTGTTTTAATGTGATGTTTGAATTGAGAGCATGACTCACATAAAATCCCGCTTTTGATATGATTTATCCCATTTTTCATATGATATCGATTGTTTAGAAATGCATCTTGAAAAGCATGATACAAAATGTATTTATTTATACTATGACATGAATATGATTTTTGAATCAAAAGAGAGGGTTGTTTGTATTAATAAATATTGAATATAAATATCTAATGGAAAAAGTTTCATGGTTTGACAAAGATTTCAGAACCACCACATTGTTATTGAAAGAATGATAATTCTTTCATAGTTTTGACTTGTGCTTTCAAAACATGAAATCTCTTATACAATTTTCATGTTTGGGTGGTCTAAATTGTATTTTTGATGAAAGCATCATACTTGATGCATTATGGCTCAGAAATACGACTTGCAAGTTTTGGTGTGACGACACCAATTCAGAAAATGCCATGTTAATTCAAAACAGAAAAGAATGCATGTTTGAAATCAGATTTTCATATTTTGAAACTAGAAAGGTGCATATTTCAAAACAGACTAAAATTGAGCATAAAGAGAGCTTAGATGGTTCCCTAAACAAGGCACGAGTTTAGACAACTTATTACCTAAAATTGTGATTTGCTGATCTGATTATATTATTATACGCTGGCCTAGTACCCTGTGGCATATCAAACTCAGACACTCCAACCCTTATGGTACACTTGGGTTGGGGGCTTTCACACCGAGTCAACGACGAATTCCATAAAGCCCATGGAATATTAGACTTCTAGGGGAGTGCCACCTAACTTAGAAGAAATACAAAGATCAAAAATTGCATTGACAAAAAAGTTTTATGATTATCAATAATGCCCATGTGTTTTGAAATGATATCTTTCGTCATTATTATGACAATCTCTCAACTAGTTTATTTATATACAAGCTTCATTTAGGATTTCTTTGTGTACTAGTACATTTGTATTGACCCCCTTCCTCCCAGGATTTACAGCTCAGTTTAGAGGTCTTGCTAGGCTGTAGAGTTTTCAGACAGCAGTGATGTGTGTAGTTGATGAGCCTTGTTTATTCCAGAAGGCCTATTTCTTTTGGATTATGTTATTTATTTTGGTTTAGGTCCACTGGGGGCCTTGTCCTAGTTTCAGCCAGTTGTCATTTTCAGATGTGGTAGAGATTTCGCAGACTGGTTTAGATGTTGTGTAGTTGATATTGGATTTCATTTCTCATAGTTTAATTGAACTTAGAGTATGACCATATTTCTGTAA
>JAPEIP010000013.1:189630285-189643766 GCA_026120095.1 Capsicum chinense | reverse complement strand
TCATGGGCATAGAAATCTTCTTTAAATTATGCAATGGGTTTTGAAATCATAATTTTTAATAAAAGGGTTTTGGATTTATGATTTTAATCATGTTTTTAGAAGCCTTAATGATATTATTTTGGTCTTTATGCCTTCCTCCAAAGTGATTTTAAATCCTATGTATATGTATGTATGTGTTTTAATGTGATGTTTGAATTGAGAGCATGACTCACATAAAATCCCGCTTTTGATATGATTTATCCCATTTTTCATATGATATCGATTGTTTAGAAATGCATCTTGAAAAGCATGATACAAAATGTATTTATTTATACTATGACATGAATATGATTTTTGAATCAAAAGAGAGGGTTGTTTGTATTAATAAATATTGAATATAAATATCTAATGGAAAAAGTTTCATGGTTTGACAAAGATTTCAGAACCACCACATTGTTATTGAAAGAATGATAATTCTTTCATAGTTTTGACTTGTGCTTTCAAAACATGAAATCTCTTATACAATTTTCATGTTTGGGTGGTCTAAATTGTATTTTTGATGAAAGCATCATACTTGATGCATTATGGCTCAGAAATACGACTTGCAAGTTTTGGTGTGACGACACCAATTCAGAAAATGCCATGTTAATTCAAAACAGAAAAGAATGCATGTTTGAAATCAGATTTTCATATTTTGAAACTAGAAAGGTGCATATTTCAAAACAGACTAAAATTGAGCATAAAGAGAGCTTAGATGGTTCCCTAAACAAGGCACGAGTTTAGACAACTTATTACCTAAAATTGTGATTTGCTGATCTGATTATATTATTATACGCTGGCCTAGTACCCTGTGGCATATCAAACTCAGACACTCCAACCCTTATGGTACACTTGGGTTGGGGGCTTTCACACCGAGTCAACGACGAATTCCATAAAGCCCATGGAATATTAGACTTCTAGGGGAGTGCCACCTAACTTAGAAGAAATACAAAGATCAAAAATTGCATTGACAAAAAAGTTTTATGATTATCAATAATGCCCATGTGTTTTGAAATGATATCTTTCGTCATTATTATGACAATCTCTCAACTAGTTTATTTATATACAAGCTTCATTTAGGATTTCTTTGTGTACTAGTACATTTGTATTGACCCCCTTCCTCCCAGGATTTACAGCTCAGTTTAGAGGTCTTGCTAGGCTGTAGAGTTTTCAGACAGCAGTGATGTGTGTAGTTGATGAGCCTTGTTTATTCCAGAAGGCCTATTTCTTTTGGATTATGTTATTTATTTTGGTTTAGGTCCACTGGGGGCCTTGTCCTAGTTTCAGCCAGTTGTCATTTTCAGATGTGGTAGAGATTTCGCAGACTGGTTTAGATGTTGTGTAGTTGATATTGGATTTCATTTCTCATAGTTTAATTGAACTTAGAGTATGACCATATTTCTGTAATGATTTATAATTGCGCATCTTCTATTATAATTTATAAATATTGTGCATGATTACGAGATAGAGAAGCGCACCCGGGCCTTTATGGTTTGGGATGCTCGTTATAGTCAGGGCCCCAGTTTGGGTCGTGACAAACTTGGTATCAGAGAATGGTTCATGGTCCTAGGGTGTCTGCAAAATTGCATTGGGTAAAGTCTTGTTTATGGGTATGTAGCGCACCATATATCTAGGTAGGAAGCTACTAGGTGTTTTGGAATGTCTCTCTTTCTTCATGTTCTAGGTCATGCGATGGAGTCAGGATGTTCGTTCTTCATACTCTAATTTGTGTTATGGTGTCGCCCATATGAAAGAAAAGTTATCCTAATTCTTTTCCTTACTATGGTATTCTTAAATAATGCTTCCAAATTTACTAACAGAAATTTTAGAAGTCATACAAAGGGCTTGAGAGGAGCTCCCTGATGTGTCATAAGTCCCTCAAGTTTAAAATTGTGTCCTTGTTCTTAAGAGAAGTTCAGTTAAGACAAGAGTAAGATGTGTTTTCTTGGGTCATTAAATATTGTGTGTCAAGTTTCTATCTCTTGTAATCTTAATATCATTGTGTTGTTGAAACAAAAAGTCTAGTGAAGCCGTGTGGGGCTCTTTAGATTCACTAGCATAGTTGCTTTGTTATTCATTCCATTTTCTTGTTCAAAATACAAAAATCAAAGTCCAGTAAAGCCGTGAGAATCCTATTTTGAGTCACTAGAAACTTGATGTTTATCTTGTTGTTCTTGTGTTTGTAGGAACTGTATTTCCATCCGAGTAGTAGCATAAGTTAAAGTGTCGGTGTCATGACCTATTGGTGGTGAGATTAGATCAAGAAGTTGATGATATGGAGTCATAAGGTTAGAAGTCAGAGTGAGGGTGACCTTTGTGTAGATAAGATCGTATTGAAGTATAATATAAGTTTAAGGTTGATCATTTATATTATATGACTTTTCCCGCTTAACCTTCTTTTCTTTGGTAGTTGTAAACTAGTTCTACTTAGGAGAAGGTATGTAGTAGATTTGGACGTATAGTAGTAATGTCATAAAGGTGTTTTGGTTATGGGTAGTATCTAGATAAAATAAAGTATTTGGGTAGAATTTCCAAATTTGATGTACTAGTATATCATGTTGCATTCTTCATTGGTGATAGATGATTTATGCTAGACTATAGGCTTGAATTTAAATGTAGAATTTGGTGGTAAGAATAGTGGCATAAGATTAATGATGTATGTTTTGAGGGAATAAATCAGTAGGCTTGATATGTTGAAATAGTACGTGCTAATGTGTTACGATAAGGAAAACCGTAAGGTTATGATCGAGTATTATTGTTATGAAGTTCTAGTGTACTAGTATTTCTTGATGTTTATTTCATGGTTTCCAAATGAGAATCGTGCGTAAGGTTTGGTTATAAATTATGTTTAGCACTAGCCATTAAGATCGATCAGTTAATGGCCATGAAAGTGAATGTGATGATTTCTTAATTAATAATACTAGTTATATGGAAGTAATCTAATAGGGTTGAATGGTGTATGCAATAGATTAAGTTTATTTGATTCGTAATGGAGTATGATGTTATATGTATGAGGTAAAAGTATGCCTAAGGTGATATGAGGTTGCAGTATTTTTTTTGTTAGGCTATTACATATTGTGTGTGGCTAGTGGTACCGTTGAGCTGCTAGGTGGATAAAGACTAGTTAGATGGTACAAGGTGTTCTAAATCACCAAGTTAAGGAGTTTTTGAGTTATAGTGTTGAGCCTTTTGATATGATCTTGATCCTCATGGTAGAGACATATAAGTTTGGGGTCGCAATATTGGTAGGCTATGATGGAAGAAGTATGGTTCATCAAAGGCTTGGTGATATCCATGTTAATTGTTAGAATCTAAGTTTGAGTTTTAAAGGTTGAACTAATAGAAAGAAGAATAGAAGTACCAAAGGGTGTGCACTTCAACTATGGGGATATTCATGAAGATACGAAGTTAGTAAGTGTTCAAGTATTATATGATGACTATTTGTGCCTATAGAAACATAGAGTGCATCTCAAAAGGTAGTATTAACAGTGGATTTTCCATTTTTAGGTGTAGTCATTCGAGTTAAGTTATATGATATACGTGTATGGTCGTTTTCTAGACCCTAGAGTGCAGTAAGTATAGTTCAGTTAGAGTCTAGTAAGGGATCTCTCAAATTTAAGATGATGGCTTGAAGCTAAGGGGGAGATGATAGAGAGAGTAACCAAGTCAGGCTCTCAAATTCTAGTAGAAATGCCAGTATAATATAGAACATCAGAAGGTGAGGGTCAGGCTCAACCCATTCTTATTTCTATATTTTTCAGTTATCCTACTACCTACTCATGCCTTACGTTTCAGTTCCATGATCATAGTTCATGTCCATGTATATGATAGAGAATCACATGCTCTTCCAGTTCCTAAATGAGGAATTCTAGTTCATTCAGTAGTCGGGATCACATTCCATAAGTTATGAACTAGAAATTCATGTCATGTAGCTCATGACTCATGTACTCACACTTTACAGTGTGCTCAGTTCCCATAACTCATGCTACCGGCCAAATGATTGGCAAGATTTATCTTATAGAAAGGTATACTCTCGATTTAGATCACTTTAATGAATCCCTGATATTGATTTGCTATTCCTTAGGCCTCAGTTAAGTGTCAAGTCTCATATAATATCCTTCCATGCTTCAAGGTCTTATGTTCTAACCTTTTAGTGACTCCTCCTTATGTAAAGATAGTGATGATGAGTAAATGTTTCTTGTTGATGAAAGATCATTGTATGCTTATTTTGGATAAGACCATAAGGGTGAAGTAAGATTTAGGGCCTAGTCTTTGATACATGTAATGGTTAGTTAAAATTTGTGTGTGTATGTTCTTGGGGTAGCGCCTAGAAGTTATATTAATAGTAGTTTAGAGAATGTGCGAAGTATGTCTTTATGGGTGTTTTCCTTAAAGTTCAGATGTGGTTATAAAGATAAACTTGAATGACATGTTGGGATTTAAGTGGAGGGACGTAATATGCACTAGTGAATCCCTAGTAAAAGTTTAGAGTTAGTCGTTAAAGTGGTAAGGCACGTTATGCTTAGTGTGTGAACTTTAAAAAGATATAGAAGGTTGAATCATATGGTTTAGACTAGTACCGCAGTGTGTCAGGTTGTATTTTGTGATTTAGAGTTAGGCTCGATCACGGTGAAGGGATTTAAGATACTTTAGATATTAGTATAAGGAGCTATCAATGCCCATATGAGAATTATAAGTTGAATCGAATGTATATGGTATTTGAATGGGATAGTATAGTTAAAGGAGCATTCTAGAAGTATGATAAGCTTTAAAGTAAGAGGTTGATTTTCCTAAAGCCTAGAACTTCTATCCTAGCGTATGAGTTAAATGGCTATATTTCATGCAATAGAGTAGTGCCAAGGTTGTGATTCCTTAGTTGGATGTCTTACATAAATCATGCCTATGATTCTTTGTTCCCTAATGCTACTGGAACTTCTTTAGAAAGAGTGTTAAAGAGATAATCTACTCCATCCATGTAAATTATGAATCCAGTTCAGTATAAGCAACATATTTCAGATTCAGCTATTTACTCATGACTCAGTTCATAAGAGTTCAGCGCATAATCTCAAATTTTTTCCAAGTATTTTATCTCAAACAGTGTAATACCCTGGTACAGTCTAAGTCTTGTTACCTCAGGATTCGCACTTGCGTAAGTTATCACTTCTCAATTCAATATATATGATTGTATCACGAACACTTCAAGGGAATCCTAAACTTTCACATGAATCAGCTCCTTAAAGCAAGTAAAGTCAAGTCAACTCAGAATTTAGTTTCAGATAGAAGTTTAAATGTTTTAGCTCGGATATATCCCTTATTAGAAGACATGTCATGTCCATATTATTCCATACCTTTAAGACTTTAACATTCCTAGCCATCATTCGGGGATGAATGATCCCAAGGGGGAGATAATGAAACACCTTGCATTTCGGGTTAGAACGAAAACCGTCATTTCTATGCTTAGATTATCCAAAATCAATAAATCCTATGAAAATTTGGTATGTTTATCAATTATGAAGTGTGGTAACCTATTGGAGCATGAATTGAGATCATAGAGGTCCCCTAAATCAAGGACTAGTTTAAAGCTTTCCTATCATTCGAATTTGAGTGAGCGTTGAAACTTAGGCCAATTCAATCGACCATAACTCCTTGTATATAAAAAATTAGGAGGCTTATTATATATCAGATAAAATTTATTTGAGTCCTATTTCCAAGGCCACTAGTTTCACTTTAATCCGATATCGGAGTAGAACGTTATGCTTATTTTACTTTGAAGTGTCTGTCTGCCAAAACATGATGACGAGGCTGAAGATTATCAGCTGTGTGACGTCCCGTCAGACCTAGTCGTCATCCTAAGGCAGTGAATGGTGAAAACCAGCCCAAAAGTGATGACCTCGGAGATGACTTATCACCTGAGTGATGGCCCGTCAACCCTGGTCATCAACTGATGCGATTATGCAATTTTTTTTTTGGGTTCCTTAGGGGTATTTTGATCTTTCCCTCACTCCAAAAACCTTTCATACAAATTAAATCACCAATCAAGTGTTATTAATCTATCATTACCAGTTTTACAATATAAAAAACCTCCTCTTCACTCTCAAAATAAGATCAATTAGGGTTTTCTCCAAGAACAAGAAATTCAAGAAAATCAAGCCTTAAGTTCAAGATCTCCAAGAAACAAATCAAGATTTTCATCTATCAAGATCTAGGTTCCATCTTTTAGATCTTATAATTTAAGGTACGTGGGGTTTTCCTAAAATTTCATGGGCAAAGAAATCTTCTTTAAATTATGCAAAGGGTTTAGAAATCATGTTTTTTAAGAAAAGGGTTTTGGATTTACGATTTTAATCATGTTTTTAGAAGCCTTGATGATATTGTTTTGGTATTTAGGCCTTCCCCCAAAGTGATTTGAAATCCTATGTATATGTATGTATGTGTTTTAATGTGATGTTTGAATTGAGAGAATGACTCACATGAAATCCCTCTTTTGATATGATTTATCCCATTTTTCATATGATATGGATTGTTTTGAAATGCATCTTGAAAAGCATGATACGAAATGTATTGATTTATACTATGACATGAATATGATTTTTGTATCAAAAGAGAGGGTTGTTTGTATTGATAAATATTGAATATAAATATCTAATGGAAAGAGTTGCATGGTTTGACAAAGATTTTAGGACCACCACATTGCTATTGAAAGAATGATAATCCTTTCATATTTTTGACTTGTGATTTTGAAACATGAAATCTCTTATACTATTTGCCTATTCGGGTGGTCTGAATTGAGTTTTTGATGAAAAAATCATGTATAATACATTATGGCTTAGAAATAGGACTTGCTAGTCTTGGTGTGACGACACCAACTCATATAATGCCATGTTAATTCAGAATAGAATAGAATGCATGTTTGTAATTAGATTTCTAGCTTTTGAAACTAGAAAGGTGCATGTTTCATAACAGACTAAAATTAGGTATAAAGAGAGCATAGGCGGTTCCCCGAAGAAGGCATGAGTTCAGACAACTCATTGCCTAAAACCGTGATTTGTCAATCCAGGTATATTATTATACGCTGGCCTAGTGCCCTGTGGCGTATTAGACTCAGACACTCTAACCCTTGTAGTACACTAGGGTTGGGGACTTCCCTACCGAGTCAATGGTGGATTCCATAGAGCCCGTGGAATATCAGAATTGTAGGGGAGTGTCACCTAACTCAGAAGTAATACAAAGATCAGAAATTGCATTGACAGAAAAGTTTTATGATCTCCCAACTAATTTATTTATATACAATCTTTATTTTGGATTTCTTCGCGTAGCAGTACATTTGTATTGACCCCCCTTCCTCCTAGAGTCTAAAACTTAGTTCAGAGGTCCTTCTTAGCCGTAGAGTTTTCAGACAACAGTGATGTGTATAGTTGGTGAGCCTTCATTATTCCAGAAGGCCTATGTCTTTCGAATTATGTTATTTATTTTTATTTAGGTCCACTGGGGGCCTTGTCCAAGTTTCAGACAGTTGTCATTTTCAGATGTAGTAGAGATTTTGTAGACTGGTTCAGATGTTGTGTAGTTGATATTGGATTTCATTTTTCATAGTTTAATTGAACTCAAAGTATGACCATTTTTTCGTAATGATTTACAATTGTGCCTCTTCTATTATAATTTATAAATATTATACATGATTACCAGATAGAGCAGGGCATTCGGGCCTTCATAGTTCGGGATTCTCGTCACAACCAGGGCCTCAATTTGGGTCGTGACAGTCTATTTCCCTTTTGGAGGAATTCCTGGAAGATCTTTGAAAAAAAACATCTGAATATTCATTCACTACTGGGATCGATTCAAAACTGGGATTTTCGAAACTAGAGTCCTTAACTCGAACAAGATGATAGACACATCCCTTAGATATTAATTTTTATGCCCGAAGGTAGGAAATAAGCTGATCTTTAAAAACTGAAGTACTATCTCTCCACTCTAAGACAGGTTCATTCGAAAACTAAAACTGGACAATTTTGTTTCTATAGTCGACTATGGTATAGCAGAAATGAAGCTATTCTATGCCGAGAATGACATCAAAATCAATCATCTCTACTTTCACTAAGTCTGCTGAAGTGACTATCTGAGATACCATAACTGGACAGTTCCTGTATACCCATCGGGCTATGATAGTCTTACCCACTGGGTAGAGACTTCGAAGGGATCTACTACAATTTTGGGACTAACTCTGAAATCAACTTCTATATAAGGAGTAATAAAAGACAAACAGGCTCTTGGATCTAGGAAAGCTTAAATATGCAAGTGAAAGATCAGTAATGTACCAGTGACCACATCAGGCGAATTTCTGATCCTATCTGGACTGAAGATCATATAGTCTATTTGGGCATTGCCCACTACTGGCACTGGAGGTGGCACCTTGCTGATTTGGGCGATCGAACTGAGCTAAAGAACAGTTATGCTAGCTTTGTGGACCATCCTTTCGACAGTATCGAACTCCATGACCTGACTCACCACATTCGTAACATATATCACTACCGGCTCTATATATACCCTTATGATATTTGGCACAAGTCTAACAAAGGGGATGGGTTCAGGCACTGCTAACACTGCCTTGAGGTTTAGGACTTAGCGCCCTATCTCTGAATTTAGGGACCACAACACTGGCTTAAGAAGGAACTAGAATCCAAGACTTTGGGATGGAACTAATAACAGTTACCACCCACTAACTTAGGTTGAGAGAAATAGAGATTACCTATTCTCGCTCTCTTGCTTTCTCTCTTTCTTTCTTTTTATTATTTCCCACCTCAATCTGCTGGGCATGAATTATAAGCCTGAGTGGGACAACATCCTGCTTATTGCTTTAGCTAATACTGAATAAGATAAAGTAAGAGAGTCGATACTGAATTTGCCATAAAATACATGCTCGTCCAGGGAATCAACTTGAATGTACGGAGTTGCCAACTGATTCTCGATTTTTCTTTTGGGAGAGATGTTTTATAATGAAAGGGAGAGCGGATTAGACTAGGAGTTTAATTTAAGATCATGCTCACTGGCATGACATGAATACTGAAAGAGGGGTAACTGTTCCTAAAACATCTCATAGCCTCCTATCCATAAGTGTGGTGCACAACACACCCATGCACAAAACTCTACTAGATGCGTCTTTACAGACTTTCTAGGACACTGTTGAACCTTAGGCTCTAATACCAAGTTTGTAACACCTCGAGTATGGTACCCCTAACACTACACGGTGCCCATAACTCCAAAGGACCACAAGCTAACCCATGACTGATATATGTAACTAAGCACTACATGATATACTATATAAATGTCGAATATAAGTTATAAGGCCGCAAGGTACAAAACTATAACATGTCTGATAAAATAATATCTAAACGGGGTATAGAAATGCCCAAAACTGATATAAACTATCTGAATGTACTATAGTCTGAAAGCCTCTAAACTGTCTGAAAACTATAGAGTTGATAGGACATATACCCAACTAACTCCAAACGACTTAAATAAAATAAGTACTGAAGGAATAAAATAATTAAATAATAACATCCTCGAATGATGAGGACTCACTGCTAACTCTGACTGCTAAAATTGGACTATTACAAATGCACTAGAGGTCGTACTTCTGAACCTATGATATAAAAATACCATAGCACAAATGCGTCAGTACGATTGAATATACTGGTATGAAAGTGAGGTAGGATGAATACAAAGGGTTTATATGCATGAACAATACTAACTGACTGTATAACATGAATGTATATTGAATATGTGGTAATACTGGCTACTGAGTCTGAATACTGATAATATAATCTACTGATAACTGAGTGACTGTATCTAATAGTCAAGATTTTGATGAAACTAGCTGAGCTTTGAACTGTACTAAGTGACTATATCTGACTGTCCTGGGTTTTGTAAAACTATCTGAGTTATATTAGTGAAACTGGGTCTGAAACTATAACTATGGGAAATAGTTATCTAACCGACATGCCCTAATTAAAGAAATATAGCTGAGTTAGGCTCTAATCTTTAACCCCAATTGGAAGGGTGTCAATACCGCACCACTGGTAAAGACAAGTTGTGAGTGACCCTCATCTGACAGTGTCCCCAAAAAAGAATGGTCGGACTCTCATCTGACAGTGATAACATCAACCCTCATCTATCAGTTTTTATGTCTAACCTATGCTGTCTACGTAGTTCTAAAACACAAGGATTACTTCTAAAGATCACACCCTCAACTGACAGTGTGTGCCCTCATCCTTGGGTTTACTCAGTGCTAATTCCTACTCCCATCTTAATAGACACTAAACCATAATTAACTGAACTGAACTGTACTGGGTTCAGTGAGTTCCGTTGACTGACGAAATACTACTGAGATTACTAAGATTACTGAGTTACTGAGATTTTTGGGATTACTAGGATTTCTGAGTTTTCCTGAGTCATGAGTCTAACTGAATTCTACTGAACATAGCTTGACTAAGAGTATCTTGAAAACTAACATTGGCTCTAGGCACATAGATAAATTATCGAGTACAAGTACCCCTAGGACTCGATAGCATAAAACTAACAAGACATAAGACTTTTTGAACATATGACATTGTCAACATTTCACAATACTACCATTGAGGGATTTCATGAAGCATTTATCATTAATAATCTTGTACATGGATAGGAATGTGTATAAACATGCCATATTTTCATAACTTTTAATATCATGAACATTCCATCAAACAACTACAATGCACAACAATCATATGGAGGTCATATTTGAACATATGGGTAACATGAATTCATCATTAAGGTTATATTGAGTTATAATGCACAAGTAATATTTTCTTAGGCATTTTATCAAACACCTAGTATGCTTAACTTAGGGCTTAGGCATGATATCAAATTAATACAACATGATTCCATAATTTAATTCAATTTCATGAAATTCAACTCCATACTAGCGTAGTTGTATGAAAAACACATAAAGATTCCAACTTGGAAATCATACATCTATAACTACATGGATAATCTACAACATAAATATCACAATTCAAAATTTAAAATTGGATTCTTGGGCTTCATGGATGAAAGAAATCCATGAATGAACACTTGGCATACCTTGGATGGAAGATTTTTGAAAATTAACGGTAGAATCTCTTGAATTTAAAGCTCCTATTAAAACCCTAGACTTGTTCTTGAGAAATTTGAGAGAAACAACAATATTTTGGTGTAATAAGGGCTGACTCTTGTGTTTTTGGACATATATAGGAGTGGGAAATTAACCATTTTTTCCTTAAAAACACAGATATTTAATGACTTAAAACTAGGCATCGACGCGATACCCAATGCATCGCGCCATGATCATGACAAGCCTTAGTAGTTTTACTGGCAGTCCCTGCAACAATGTTAACCAATGCTATAGATGACGCGGCGCACCAAGATCACGTTGGTCCACTATTTTGGGACACCAAACGTGGTCTAAACGAGGTCCTAAAATCCCAAAACTTGTCTGTGAACACCTATTGACCTCTTTGATCATGAATTAACAAAAATACGGACCATTAAAGGATATTAAGTTGGTGAAATGAGATTTCCAACTTTTGAAGGCCAAAAATAAACTAAGTCTAGGAACTTAGCTAGAATTTTATAAGTAATGGGCCCCCTTACATGCTTAAAGGACTGATTTAAGCTTAGAAATTTTGTGGGGTCTTACATTCAGTCACCCACACAATGTATTTTCAGTTGTTTCTATGTTAAGTACTATTTATGAGTTTCTATCTCATGATTACTTTATCATCACCCTGATCAGTTTCATTAGTCTATGCTAGAGGGTCATGAACACCCGATACCTAGGTAATCATAAATGTTACAGCATTCAGGTTAAGAGTTATTTAGATTATGCTTCTACTATAAAAATTTAGAACATTATCATGATGAGCACTTATCAGTATCAGATTATGTCAAATAAATATTATTACCTATGTCATTTCTTTGGAAGCAATACTTAGCACCGAGTGAATACAGGGATGATGGATTGCACGTTAGTTAGGTATGAGTCCGTTAGTAAGAGTCCCTGAGTTCCAGAACTATGTTTCTAACGTAGGTATGAGGGGTTCCCCATTAGTAGAGTCATGGCACCCTAGTCCTTCAGGATATCAGATTAGTGGATCCATGCCAGCTAGTGCTGGTACTGTCTGTAAGGTACTAACACCCATCCAACTGGGTTACTAGTTGGACCCTAGTTTAGCTCAGATTAGGGTATGTCCATTGTAGTTATCTCCCACAGTCTCCAATTCAGATTCAGATTCAGTTTACATTCATATTATGTTTTTAGTCAGTTATGCATGACCATGTATTAAGTTTTTCAGTTTATTCAGTATATATATATATACATGGTCTTGCATTTTGTTACATGTTCATTCATTCATGCTCAGTTATATCAGTTAGCCTTCCCATTCTGTATACTTAGTACATTCAAAGTACTAATTGCATATTTTTTTTGCTATATTGTCTCATAATATAGGTTTGGACGCTCAGTTCCACGATTGTACTTAGACATTTCCACTCGGTAGCAGTCGTGGTGATTCCTCATCCTTTGAGGACAAGTTATGAATAGCTTCTTCCAATAATTATTTTTCTTTATAGTTAGTTGGAGTTAGTTGGGGGTTTGTCCCATGAAATCCCTATGTTAGAGGCTTTCAGATAGTCAAACTTGTTTTAATCTTTTATAATATGTTCGGATGTATTACACTACAAGAAAAACTCCCTATTAGGAAGGGAAATCTGGTAGCAAATAGACCCTATCTTATCCCAATTGGTCATTTAGGATGGAAATAAACTGGTTGTATCTCATCCTAATAAGCTCCACCATAAATGATCAACTGTGACGACTCTAATAAGTTACTCCTTAAAATCCTTTTGAGATGGTAAAAAATCCAATCGCAATTATCTTTTAACGACAGTATATCTTGTACCAAATACACTAACAACCTGGTCATAATTAGCTTTTAGCAATGGTATATCTTATCTGAAATACACTAACTACCTTGTAGTAATTAGCTTTTAGCGACAGAATATCTTGTGCCAAATAGACTAACTATCTGCTCGTAATTATATTTTAGCGATAGAAGGAAACTGACACACATGACTGACTTGATCTTAAGAGTAGAGTCTATAATTTATAATATCATAGGTAGGGATCTCATACTATGCATGGTTATCAACAACGTATCGCATGGAAGGGACTTCATATCACATGAAAGTACTTGCACAATCTTAATATCATGTTTGTTGCATAATCATATTGGCAACACATACTAATAGCATGGAAGTTCATGTGGATTGCATGGTTATCATACATCTTGGTCATAAGTAGGATTTGCAAGTAAACATAGCATAATCTCATAAAAATAGTTCATGGGTATTCCAACAACATTTACAAGGCACATTAACAACATAGAAGT
>JAPEIP010000013.1:189592375-189629688 GCA_026120095.1 Capsicum chinense | reverse complement strand
ATCAACAACATGATCATCAACACCCAACAATATAGAAATCATACTTTATAATGAAAAAGAGGAAAACAATCAAGCATCAACATGGGTATGATCATATCACCACAATCAACCAAGCTTTTGTATTTTTAAAATTGATTCTTGAACTCTATGAACGAATTGAATCCATAGATGAACACTACGCATACCTTAGAAAGAAGATTCTTGATGATTCACGGAGGAATTTCCTTGAAATCGGATCTTCAAGCTTACTTATGCAACCATAGTTTTTTTTCTCCTTTAGTGCTCTTGGATGATGAGCTTTGACATGAAAATAGGGTTGCAATAGGTTTAGAAGTTATATATTTCGTAGGGTTAAGTTTTGGGATGTGTAAGGAGTATTTAAAGACTTAATTACCTATAAAATAACTCAAGACGGAGTGTTTTTGACACTTGGAATTGGCTTAGGCGGCGCCCAAGTGATCACCTATGCCTAGGTTGGGCGGCGCCTAAGCAATCACCTATGCTTGCATTAGGTGGCGCCTAACCAATCGTCTATGCTTACTGTCTCTCACGAAAATAGGCATAAATTTTTTCTCGGGTATTGGATTAAAGAAAAATTGGTATCCTTGGAAAGCTAATTCGATTCTCTACAATTTGGTGGGTCTAAATTAGATAAAATACCACATTAACATCGATTTATACTCGTTCAAAGATGACCCTTTCAAAATCAAACACTAAAACTTGATGGATTCAAAAACTCTTAGCTTGCATTACCTTAAGTGACTCATACGAACATGCTTAATGGATCATAAGCTATCCTATCACTAGAATATTCATTGTAAGTCATGTACTCAAGTATGAATCACAAGATTATAAATATGCGGGGTATTACAATATCTTTTCCTTAGGAAAATTTGTCCTCAAATGAGAATTTACTGAGAAAGGATACAGGACAATAGAACAAGAACTGAACATGAAGAACTGAAACTTGATCTCATGACTGACATGCTAAACATACTGAACTCGTACATATCTAATGCATGGATAACTGATACACGAATGCATGATTGAGTATGAAATGGTTGATAGGTACCAATTTTATAATGGAAACATGAACATGAAAATTAATAAGCTTAAGGAGAACTGTTACCTTGAGCTTGATCTGAATTGGCAGGGAAGAGGTGAGGATAATTGGTATGCATATCTGCTTTAGCTTCCCAAGTATCTCCCTCATGAGACTGATTTCGCCAAAGAACGTTGAATAGAGGGACTTCTTTGTTCCTCAATCTATGAGTCTGATGATCTAAGATTTCGATTGGAATCTCTTCATAAGAGAGGTTGTTCTAAAAGTCGATGCTCTGAATAGGGAAAACAACTGTTGGGTCACCTATGCACTTCTTTAGCAAAGATACATGGAAGACTGGATGGACTGAGGCTAGATCTGAAGGTAACTCAAGCTCATAAGCTACCTTGCCAAAGCGAAAAAGAATTCTGAAGGGACCGAGATACCGGGGACGGAGTTTTCCTTTCTTACCGAACCTCTTCACTCCCTTCATGGGAGAGATATTAAGATAGACATAGTCATTGACCTCAAACTTGAGATCCTTTCTATGAACATCTGCATAGGACTTCTGTCGGCTCTGAGTAGCCCGAAGTCTCTCTCTGATCAACTAAACTTTCTCTAAGGCGTCGAATACTAAGTTAGGACCTATGATTGAGGCCTCACTAACTTCGAACCAACCAATTGGAGATCTACAACTCCTACCATAGAGAGCTTTGAATGGAGCCATATGAATACTAAAATGATAGCTATTGTTGTATGAAAACTCAATCAAAGGCAAGTGGTCATCCCAACTTTCCTTGAAGTCAATTGCACACACCCTTAGCATATCTTCAAGAGTCTGAATGGTCTTTTCTGCTTGACCATCTGTCTGAGGATGAAATGTTGTGTTGAGATAGACTTGGGTACCAAGACCCTTTTGGAATGCTTTCCAAAAGAAAAAAGTGAACTGGGTACCTCTGTCTGAGATGATAGATAGTGGAACACCGTGTAATATGACTAACTCCTTAATTTAGAGTTTAGCATAATCCTTGGCTAAATAAGAAGTACGAATAGGAAGGAAATGAGCTGTCACGAGTTTTAGGAAAACCTGTCACGAAGTCCATGTTAATTTATTCCCACTTCCAAGTAGGAATAGTGAACTCTTGCATGGAACCACTAGGTTTTTGATGCTCTATCTTAACCTGCTGACATGTAGAGCACTTAGACACAAACTCTGCAACATCTCTATTCATCCCACTCCATCAATCGATCTCTCGCATGTCGTGGTATATCTTAGTGGCCCCTGGATTAATAGAGTATCGCACACCATACGCTTCTGTAAGAATTTTCTGCCTCAATTCATCTACACCTGGAACACATAGATGACCCTGACAACGAAGAACACCATCTCCCCTTTAGGAGAAAGCCTCGAGTTTCTGATTCTGAACTAACTCTTTGAGCTTGACAAAGCTAGAATCCCTGTCTTGTTTCTCTTTCACCTCGGAAACTAGAGATAACTCTAAACTACTATGAACACATACACCACTCTCTGAAGAATCGGCGAAGCGAATGTCTAGTCTAGCAAGCTGATGGATCTCCTGAGCTATCTTTTTCTTACTATCCTCAACATGAGAAATACTACCCATGGAGAGTCGACTGAGAGTGTCGTCCACAACATAGGCCTTGCTCGTATGATAAAGAACACTCATGTCGTAATCCTTCAAGAGCTCTAACCACCTTCTCTACCAAAGATTGAGATCTTTCTAGGAAAAGACATACTGGAGTCTTTTATGGTTTATGAAGACATCTACATGAACTCCATAGAGATAATGCCTCCAAATCTTCAAGGCAAAAACTACCACTGCTAACTTAACATCATAAGTAGGATAATTCTTCTCATGTGGCTTTAACTGTCTAGAGGCGTAGGCTATGACCTTACCATGCTGCATGAGGACACAACCTAAACCTACTCTAGATACATCACAATACACTACAAAACTGTCTGAACCATCTGGAATAGCTAGAATTAGAGCGGAGGTGAGTCGAGTCTTCAACTCCTGAAAGCTCTTCTCGTATGAATCTAACCACTGAAACTTAATCTTCTTCTGAGTCAATCTGAACATGGGAGATGCAATAGAAGAAAATCCCTCTACAAACCATCTGTAATAGCCAGTCAAACCCAAGAAACTCCAAATATATGATGGAGATACGGGTCTGGGCCAGTTTCTTACTGCCTTGGTTTTATGAGGATCTACTCTAATACCATCACCAGAAATAATGTGGCCAAGGAATGCTACTGATCTTAGCCAAAATTTGCACTTGCTAAACTTAGTGAATAACTGGTGATCCCTGAGAGTCTGAAGAATAATCCTGAGATGGTCTGCATGATCACGCTCTGTGCGAGAATAGACTAGAATATCATCTATGAAGACTATGACAAACATGTCAAAGTACTTCTTGAACACATGGTTCATCAAATCTATAAAAGCTGTTGGGCCATCGGTAGGACCAAATGACATGACTAGAAATTTGAAGTGACCATACCAAGTACGGAAAGTTGTCTTTGAAATGTCACATTCTCTAACTCTGAGTTGATGATAGCCTGATCTGAGGTTTATCTTAGAGAAGTAACTGGCACCTTAAAGTTTGTCCAATAGATCATTAATCCAGGGAAGAGAATATCTATTCTTGACCATTACCTTGTTGAGTTGACGATAATCAATACACATCCTGAGAGAATCATCTTTCTTGCGCTCGAATACTACTGGCGCACCCCATAGGGAAATGCTGGGTCTGATGAATCCTTTATCTAAGAGATCCTTCAACTGATCTTTTAGTTCCTTGAGTTCTGCTGGTTCCATTTTGTATGGCAGAATAGAAATAAGTTGAGTATCCGAAAAAAGGTCTATGCCGAAGTCTATTTCCCTTTCAGGAGGAATGCCTGGAAGATCTTTGGGAAAGATATTTGAGTATTCATTAACAACAGGAACTATTTTAAGGCTGGGAAATTCAGAACTAAAATCTTTAAGATGTACAAGATGATACAAACACCCCTTAGAAATCATTTTCCTTGCCCGAAGGTAGGAAAAAAGTTGACCCCTGAACGCTGAAATGCTACCCTTCCACTCTAGGACGGGCTCATTCTAGAACTAAAACTGAACTATTCTGTTTCTGCAGTCTACTGTGGCATAGCAGGAATGAAGTCAATCCATGCTGAGAATGACATCAAAATCAGTCATCTCTAACTCTACTAAATCTACTGACGTAGATTTCTTAGATATCATAACTGGATAGTTCCTGTATACCTGCTCGGCTATGATGGTTTTACCCACTTAGGTAGAGACTGAGAAGGGCTCTGCTAGGACTTCGGGACTGATTCTATGTATGGAGTAATAAAAGACAAAGATGCACCTGTGTCTAGCAAAGCATAAACATGAACATGGAAAATCTATAACATACCAGTAACGATATCAGGAGAATTTTTCTGACCCTGCCGGGACTGAAGAGCACAGAGTCTGTTTGGGCGTTGCCCACTGGTAGCACTGGAAATGGCAACCTACTGGTTTGGGTGACTGTACTGAGCTGTAGAATGATTTTGCTGACCCTAAAAACTTGACTACCGACACTCCCTAATCCTGTGGCCTGGCTTACCACAACCAAAATAGACATCACTACCGGCTCTATAAATTCCCTTGTGGTTCTTACCACAACTCTGACAAAGGGGATTTGTTCGGGCACTTCTAATACTGCCCTGAGATTTAGAGCCTGGAGCTTTGTCTCTATTTCCATCTCTGAACTTCGGCACTGGAGTGCTGGCATAGGAAGGAGCTAGAACGGCTGACTTGGAGCAAAATTGTGAACGGTTTCCTCCATCTGACTTAGAGTGAGCAAAGTTGGAATTACCTGACCTTTCTCTCTTGTTCTACCTTTCCCTAGTCTTAAAATTCTGCTCTTCTACTTATTGAACATGGTTCATGAGTCTTGCTAAGGTCATATCACCGATTAGCATCACAGACATACACTCATTTACCATGCTATCGTTGACCCCTAACACGAACTTGCTCATCTTAGCTATATTGTCTGCAACCACATGAGGAGCATACCTGGATAGCTGAGTGAATTTGAGAGAATACTCCCTAACCGTCATATTCCCCTGCCTGAGGTTGATGAACTCAACAACTTTGGCTTCTCTCAGCTCTTGGGGAAAGAATCTGTTTAAAAAGGCCGTGACAAATTCCTCCCACTCGATAGGGCATGTATCATCTAACCTCTTAAACTTCCACTATTTGTACCAATCATGAGCAACATCCTATAACTGGTAGTTGGCTAACTCAGCACTCTCAATAAAAGTAACACCCATGATGTCAATCACCTTCTAGACTTGGTCAATGAACTCCTGAGGGTCCTTATTAGGCTTAGACCCATGGAAAGATAGAGGGTTTATCCGAGTGAAGTCCCGAACCCTAGTTGATTTGGGATTAGCCACTGGATTGGCCAGAATGTCTGGTGGCTATTCATTCTATGCATCCATGGACTGAGCAAGTGTGGTAAATGCAGCTCTAAACTCCGTATGGGAAACATGTTCGCCCAAAGGATCTTCGGGCTGAGGAGCTAGCTAGTTTCTTCTCTTTGGGGCCATGGTCTAGAATAAGAGAAGAATGGATTAGACTGAGAGTTTAACTTATGATTATGCTCACTAAAATGACATGAATAATGAAGAAAGGGGACTGTTCCTAAAATATCTTATAGCCTCCCACACATAAATGTGGCGCGCAACACACCCATGTACAAGACTCTACTAGATGTAGCTTTCAGACTTCCTAGGATTCTATTGAACCTTAGGCTCTGATACCAAGTTTGTAACACCCCAATTTGCTGAACCAAAATGCTACATGGTGCTCATGACATCAAGGGACCACAAGCTAACCCATGATTGATATCTGTACCTATATACTACAAATCATAATATAATAATGCGGAATACATGGAACAGTAAGGCCATAAGGTTCAACTAAATAAAATCATGTGGGCAAAAATACCCAAAACAACTAAATCTGAGCGTAAATATGAAAGTAAATCTGAAATCCTCTAAACTGTCTGAATAAGGAATTAAAGGAACATGTCTCCAACTAACTCCATAAAACCGAACTAAAAAAATAAATAAATAAATCAAATCATATTGTCCTCAAATCAATGAGGACTCACTGTGTCTCTGCGACTGGAACGCTACCGCTACTGCTGAGCTGGAGCTCATGTCTTGGAACCTATGGTGTAACATGAAAAGAAAGCACCATAGCACAAATGTATCAATATAACTGGAGTACTGAGTATAAAAAGAAGGTAGGCTGAACATAAAGGGTTTCATCCATAAACAACACTGACTGGCTAATATGAACGTGGGAGTGCAAACACATATATATAGAAACTGGGACCGTGAATACATGATAGCATGACTTGTAAGATAATACATGGTTTACTGATAACTGTCCTGTCTGATACCTAAACTGATAACATGGATGACTGTATCTGACAGTCCTGTATATACTAAAATCTGAAGAACGCTCTGAGTTCTTTTACTGAGACTGATATTAAAACTGATAACATAGAAGACTATATCTGACAGTCCTGTATATACTAAAATCTGAAGAACGCTCTAAGTTCTTTTATTGAGATTGTTACTGAAATTGTGGGAAGTAGTGTTTAACCTACATGCCCCGTGTATGCCGTTATGGCTAAGCTGGGTTCCAATCTCTGCCCTAACTGGATGGGTGTTAATACTGCGCCACTGGTAAGGACAGCTGTGAGTGACCCTTATCTGGCGGGTACTCAATGAGAATGGTGGGAACCCTAAACTGACGGGTAAAGCCACCTCATCAACCCTAAGCTGATGGGTTAAGATGTCTTAACTTACACTGGCTATGTAGTTCTGGAACACAAAGATTGCTACTAAGAGTCACATCCTGAACTGGTAGGTGAGTTTCCATCCTTGGGTTCACTCGGTGCTAACCTCTACTCCCATCTGGAGGGACTAGACAAGAATAACTAACTGTCCATGACTTAATCTTACTGAATTTTGTTGACTGGCGGAATGTTACTGATATCTGACAACTGACTAAGATCATAAGATTTCCCTGAGTCACATGACTGACTGAAGTCTATAGAATCATATCTTGAGTTCGGATATCGTGAAACATGACATGGATCTAGTCACACAGCTATAGTTTTTGGGTACAAGTACCCCCAGGACTCGATGGAAGGAATCTAACACACATGACTGACTTGATCATAAGAGTAGAGTCCATAATTTATAATATCATAAGTAGGGATCTCATAATATGCATGGTTATCAACAATGTATTGCATGGAAAGGATTTCATATCACATGGAAGTACTTGCACAATCTTAATATCATGTTCGTTACATAATCATATTGGCAACATGTACTAATATCATGGAAATTCATGTGGATTGTATGGTTATCATACATCCTGTTCATAAGTAGGATTTGCAAGTAAACATAGCATAATCTCATAAGAATAGTTCATGGGTATTCCAACAACATTTACAAGGCACATTAACTATATAGAATTCATGGGAACGTATAGGCATATCATGAATCCTTCACTTGGTCACAATTTACCTATATTGCATGATTTCTAGTTCTTTAGGCATTTTATCAAACACCTTACATACACATCTTAAGCATAGGTGAATTCATCAAATTATACATTATGAACAATCAAAGTTACATGTTTCCAACTCATATGATATCATGAATTCACAAAAACATATAAAGATTCCATCTTGGGAATCACCCAATATCAACAACATGATCATCAACACTCAATAATATAGAAATCATACTTTATAATGAATAATAGGAAAAGAATCAAGCATCAATATGGATATGATCATATCACCATAATCAACCAAGCTTTTGTATTTTTAAAATTGATTCTTGAACTCTATGAACGAATTGAATCCATAGATGAACACTACGCATACCTTAGAAGGAAGATTCTTGATGATTGATGGAGGAATTTCCTTGACATCGGATCTTCAAGCTTACTTATGCAACCCTAGTTATTTTTCTCCTTTAGTTCTCTTGGATGATGAGCTTTGAGATTAAAAGAGGGTTGCAATAGGTTTAGAAGCTATATATTTCGTAGGGTTAAGTTTAGAGACGTGTAAGGAGTATTTAAAGACTTAATTACCTTTAAAATAACTCAAGACGGAGTGTTTTTAACACTAGGAATTGGCTTAGGTGGCGCCCAAGTGATCGCCTATGCCTAGGTAGGGCGGCGCCTAACCAATCGCCCATGCTTGGGTTAGGTGGCGCCTAACCAATCGCCTATGCTTACTATCTCTCACGAAAATGGGCATAAATTTTTGCTCGGGTATTGGATTAAGGCGAAATTGGTATCATTGGAAATCTAATTCAATTTTCTATAATTTAGAGGGCCTAAATCAGTCAAAATACCACATTAACATCAAGTTATACTCATTAAAATATGACCCTTACAAAATCAAACACTAAAACTTGATGGATTCAAAAACTCTTAGCTTGCATTACTGTAAGTGACTCATACGAACATGCTTAATGGATCATAAACTATCCTATCACTAGGATATTCATTGTAAGTCATGTACTCAAGTATGAATCACAGGATTAGAAACATGCGGGGTATTACAATTAGATATGAGTAACATCCTGGTCCTAGATTAACTTATAAGGATGACCAACATTCTATTCCAAGATCAACCTTTAAAGACGAGCAACATCTTTGGTCCTAGACAAACATTTAAAGACGAGCAATATTTCTAGTTTCAAATTGACCACACATGAGCCTAATATCACAAAATAATAAATTTCATAAAATAAATATCACATTGCTAACGTGAATCTCTATACAAAAATAGAATATAATTCGAGACCAAAGAACTTAGTTAACATCTCATGATATTAATTAGTTTCAATATTTGTTTCATAGACAAACTTATAAGTTACCATCCTGATTGAGCTAGAGTATGATATCAATTTTTTCATAACATTTGAATACATAGCAAAATAATAATGAGTCTGTGCATCTTCAAGGCTTGCATCTTGACTTGTCTTCAATAATCTTCATAATCTGTATGTGTGAGATTTTGAAAAAAGATAAATAACTGATGTTACAATAGAATAATCTATGTAAAGCTTACACTAGAATTAGTTAAACCTCTAACCCCAAAAGTAATCTAATTGTTGTCTTGAAAGATCAACAAATGCTATACCAAAATGAAAAAACTAATTAGAAAAGCTATGATATACATTAAATCATTTATAGTTTAAAAATACATTCTAAATGTGTAAGTAGAGTTAGCCCATGCCAAACTATAATAGCATTATTCAGTCCTCGTTTTTGAGTTTTCCAACACTTCCGAATGAAAAAGGCAAGTGTTTCCTACAAAGAACTTAGTTCTCTAGTTTGATAAGGATATTGACTCTGGGATATCACCTATGAGGCTATTGAAAAAAAGATCAATTGTAGAATTTGGTGGTATTTTCTTGGCAAATTGTGGTGACACTAAATCAAATAATCTTGTTTGAAGAAAGGTTAAAGTATTTCAACTTATCACTACCAAACTCATCAGGAAATGTTCCATTTAATAAGTTGGAATAAAGACCCAACACTTCAATAAACTAAAATCCACTTGGTACTATGCTAGAAAAATGGTTGTTCCTTAAAGAACCAACTGCTAAATTCTGCAAAGTACTCAACTATTATGGGAGATTTCCAACAAATGCTTTGACAGAAAGATTTAGAATCTTTAGGCGCTTTAACCCTCCAACAGACTCTAGAAGTACTCTTGTAATAGCATTATTTGATAGTGAAAGAACATGAATTATCTTGTCTAATGCACAAGTGAGACCATTCCACAAACATGGGGTTGCATCATTATAGTCCAAATTATCAAGAACTGATAAAGAGTCATTAAGAATAGAGTATTTGAAAGAAAAAAAAAAGAGTACCATCTATGTTGAGACCAAATAACGAACACAAAAGAAGGCAGAAAAGACCCCAAATAAAAGAAGGATACGGAGAGTATAGTTTTTTACATTATGGCAAGGGCGACATTGAATTAGAGAATGGCTAAACCAATTCGTAATACAAATTTTATCTCTATCACCTGTATCTGACATTTATTCCTGAAGCATTGGAAAATCTAGAACCTACAGTGGATTCTGGCAAACAAAAGAGGAGGAAGGGTCCATCAAAAAAACTTAGAAATTTCAGGAAAAAAAAAGAGGTAAACTTAAAAGTTTTTTGAGAACATACTTGAACATTCTTTTACTTGTATAGTAGTAGGCAAAGTAAGTGTATAATAAACTCCTGATCCTAAGAGATAATAATTTTGACTTGAATAAATTGGACTTATAGTGTAAGATATGCAACTTATAAATTGAATAAATTATGGTACCGATGAAAAGATACCATGCCCCTTCTGGTTTTGGCATTTTGTCAAATTTTAATATACTAATATGAAATATACATTATTAACTAGCTTTGCTTCAAGTACTATAAGGGTAATAAGATCTAGCTCATAATACACTCTGCTCGTAAGGCTTGCAAACAATTTCAACTTTACTAACTTTACTATGAAGGGAAATTTTATAAACATAATGATCAAAACTCCTTGTAGCAAGTGATAGAAGAAAAGTCAAGTTGTATATCTTACACTATGAGTCCAATTTATTCAAGTTGAAATCAGTATCTCTTAGGAGCACGATTTTAATTTACACTTCCTTAGACTGTTACTATACAAGTAAAAGAATATTCAAGTATGTTTTAAAAAAACTTTTTAAGTTTACCTCTTTTTTTTTCCTAGAATTTCTATGTTTTCTGCATGGACCCTTCCTTCTCTTTTGTTTTTCAGAATCCACTGCAGGGTCTAGAGCTTCCAATGCTTCAGGAATGAATGTCAGATGCAGGTGATAGAGACAAAATTAGTACTACGACTCTAAAAAGGAGTACCATCTATGTTGAGGGTTAATGTGTTTCTATTTTCTAATGTCTATCTACTTTTTGTTTCTAGTAAATACTGCTATTAATTATAGTTCTTGATTTACTTATTGTCTAGTAATATTTGATGAAGATATTAGTAAAAAGAATGTTAATGTACCTAGAGTTGGTCGAGGGACTACTACTTGTCAAATTATAATTCAGAAGAAATATAGTATACTATCTACCTTAACAAGCACATCTGAATGTAAAATGGAATTGAGAAAGAAATGCACAAATACTGTTCTCATATTTATAATCTGTGATAGATACTATAGGTTTCTTGTAGCCTATTGATGAGTTTCTTAGAGAGTGTATAATAGGTGTCTGAGGGCAATAATATAGAGAGCTTAGGGGTGAATGAGGTTGATTTTGAGGTTATTGATGTGACACAGATACTAAATGAGACATAAAAAGTTTAGATGTCCATTAGTTATCTATGGATGATCAGACATGCTACAGTTCATGCATTCAAAATTTCTCAAACCAATACAATAAAAATATAAGGAGTGAGAAGGTATATGGTTACTAATTTGGGGAGCATCAGTCAAAATCATTTAGTTGAAATAGGCAATGTTGTAGCCCTAACTTGGGGTTGTTGAACAGTAAAGAATTCACTCATTTTCCTTATTTCTTTCGTCTCATTTTCTAAGGTAGAAAAATGATCATTCAAGAATTTTTTTCCTCATTCGAGTATTTGTTTTCCTCTTGAGTAGAACGTAGTGTGGAAAATAATTCAGTCTTGGAGGAAGTGCCACCTTTTAAGTCTTTTTCCTTTACTCCACCTCCAAAGTATATTACATGGCTATAATTTTGAGGCTTACAACACTTTTCAACAATCTCTATGCTTGCAAGAGATGGATATTCAATCACCATTTCTTCTATTTGAGCCTACAAAATATATAAATAAATATTTTCTATCAGTATTCCATAAAATTTCATGTAATTAATATACATATACAATTTACCAAATGCACATGTTTTTCAATTGTTTCAGGTTCAACAAGGTAGTGATCTTTCTTTTGAGACTCATAGAAAATAGTTTCCACATCTGGTGGATTGTCATCTCCCCCCCCCCCCCTTCCTATTTACATCAAAGACAAACATGTCAGATAACACCTCATAAATATTTTTTAGGAAAATAACTTTATGATAATACCTGGTCATAAATAATATCTTGAATAGGTTTGCTACCCATGTAATGAAGCATCGTCAACTTAGTTTTATTTACTGCATTCATGTTGATTCTCGACTATATTTGTAAAATAATAAGCTAACTTTTAATAATCCAAGAATTCAAGAATCTCTACTTTTGAATGACCGATAAACCCCCGGCTCAGGAGTCAAGCAAATTATGAATAGAGCATAAAAATAAAGAGTCTCTGTTAAACTTTAGAATAATTATGCTAAACATACAAAATCATACCCAAAGAGAGTGGTTAAATCCATAAAATGATAAAGTGATTAATAAATCTTGTATACAAAACCAATACTCCTTATTGGCATTTCTAAAACAAACATGTTCTGCAGCTTTCTTTAAGTTAAGATAAATTATATTTTGCTTGTTTCGAGTGGGGTTCTGAGAATTGGAAAAACTCAACTTGGGTAATTGTTATGACATGTACTTCCTGTGAAGTAGAAATGGCTTCATTTTTTTTCTAGTGGTTAAGACACTACAAACATACAAGATTCAGGTCCTATTGAATAGTCAAATTCCCATGAATTATGGTGGTCTTCAAAGCAAGGCAATATCTATAGGTACGTATTGACTGAGTTGTTTTGTCTAACAAAATCCAACAACTTATCAATCCTAATTGCAATAGTCATATTAGTCCAGCAAATAAGTAGATAACAACAACTTTAACTTATAATAACTAAAAGAAAAAAGATTGTATTACTAATTACAACAATATACCTGAAAAGTTTCAAAAGAAAAATGTTTATTTACCAAACAGTCCCATTCTTTCTTGTCTACTTCATTTGCTTATTCTTCAAAGCTTGTCGAAGTGATTTATTTTTCAGATATTTTACATATAAGTATCATCTCCTTTTTTCCCATAGCTTATTCATACATTTCACAATATATTCACGATGATCATTCAGTTCAACACCCTCATATTTATCCTACAATATTTAAAAGTTAGGTTAAGCTAATGAATTGCAAGTACTATCAAATTTTTTTTCAAGAAAGGTGCAGAACATGAACAACATGGTGACCTCAGGTTTTATCAGAATAAGCAAAATTTCTATAGTAATTAAATTCTAAATCAAATATAGATATGTTAATTACCTCAACAGCTACCCACATGTGATTTAATTTTTCTTGGCTAATATCACTCCATGATAAAACTCCCAGAGAACATATATTACAATTCCGAATAATTTTTCCCAAATGCCTCAAAAATAGTTTGCCATTTTTTCCAACCGTTTGATTATTGTAAAAGGCTAATTTCATCTTTTATCCGATTTCAAGTACAACAACTTCTTTGCACTTATTGCTACCTCAAACTCTTTTTGCCTATTTCTTTGCACTTATTGCTACCTCTAACTCTTTTTTCCTTTTCAGGATTAGATGAACCTATAGTTGTACAATTTGGTAAAAACTACAACAAACAAATTCAGTTCAATAAATTAATAAGATATGAATTCAAAGTATACCTTTTTCAGCATTTTAAGAGTGTTGCATGACTTGATCAACAGATGGAGGCAATGAAATATTGACTTGCATATCCTCTTTCTCAAGAACTAAGGGATATTTATCCATTATTCACATTACTTGTCTAGAAGGCATGTTAGAACTTGAATTTATGATTTTAGATGGAGTTCGCACATGTTGGTTAGCATTGAGGGTGCTCTTGCTGAAAGATTCTACTTTTTTTAGAAACCCCTAAAGAGAAGTTCATAGATCTAATTCATTGCTCTAGTACCTTTCCTATAGAACCTAGAACCAACAAGCATATCGTAAAACTTCATCAAATACATATAGTAGAATTGGAAAAACAAAACATATTCGAACAAAAAACTTACTTGTTTTAAATTCATGGGTGTATTTCTTAACTTGATTACTAGATGTGTGTTATGGAGTATTGATTTCCACGTACTCTTTCTCAATAAGCATGGATTTTTACCAATGGTTTCTATTCCTTGACTAGCAGACATGGAGTATTTAAGCCCTTGTCCTCGACCCGTCCCTATATAACCTATACAAACAAATCACATTCTATACTTTAGGATTTAAATGCATATAAATATATGGTACCTAACTTTACCACATGTGTGATCATTGAAGACATCTTTAGTTCACAACCTAGAATATAAATAGCGACCTAATTTCATTTTGTATTTATAAATTAACTTACTTGTTTCTAAATTTTGTAGGTATTGCTTAACAACATTACTAGATTGAGGAAATAAACTCTTAGTTGAGATATTTTCTTTCTCTTCTAAAAATATAAGCCCTCGCCCTCATCCTCGTCCTTTTCTTATAGCACCATGAGCGACAAATGAATACATGACAAGACTCTTCATAGTTGATCCGACCTTATTTTTAGTCTTCAATTGTTTCATATTGAACCTGTAAAACAACCAAAAGTGAAAAAAGAACAAGAAAGAAAGTGTGAAAATGTAGTAATATAGGGAATCATCATGTCATAAGAATGTCTAACAATAAAATTATTATTTTCAATAACCAAAATATTACCTTATTAGTTCTTTTTTATTTTTTTATGACAGATATCCTAACTCTACAATAGCATTATCCATTTCAATTTCATCATCTATTTTTCCCAATATCTCATAGGAGTTATGAGGTTGAGTCTTCCTCACTACTTGTTAACTTTTATTGGAATTATTATTAACATAAAACACTTGATATGCTTGGTCTACCAAAACAAATGACTAACACTCAAGAAGTCATACTCATACGTTTTGACTCCCTTTATTTTATCATACACATCAAAACAATTACACCGAAATAAGATCACTCTTCTATCCAGTACAAATTGCAACTCAATAACCTCAGTTAAAACTCCATAGTAACTAACGTTATCACTAGGAGTACCATTATCGCCAATTACAACAACACCACAATTTTGAGTTCTTAACTTTCTATAATAATATTCTACATGAAATCTATACCTATTAACAATATAACCATTGCAATGTGTTGAATATTGGTACGACCGCGTGAAAGTGAAAGCAGATCTTTCATTATCCGACTATCATCTCCTTATGCAATTGTGCGACCTATCTATAAGATTGCATTGAATACTTTAGAATGAGTAATACAATATTAAAATATTAAATTTGATGGTTATGTTTTACTTACTCTATAGTTTAACCATTTAATAAACTGTCAGTTCCATTCTACATCAAACAAGTGTCAAATAGTATCCTTATGAATTTGTGCAAATTCTCTACAAAATTAAAGTGAATCATAAATCTCATATAGAAAAGAAATTACCCTAAAGAAAATAATAAAAATAAGACTATATTAGTGTTTTCCATACTTGAGATTCGGTAAGACTTCATCACAATTCTTCAATATGTATATATGTCCTTGTTCCAATTCATCGGCCTCAATCCCACATGGACCTTTAGAAACTAAAGTTTTTTCAGGTTGATAAGAGATAGATATACCTCCATCAGATTCTTTTAAACCCCCATCATAATTTTGTTTAGGCCGATTGAATTTTGCGTTAATTCTATGTAAATACCTTGAACACAAGGTCATACACTCATTTGCAATATAGCCTCTACAATAGAACCTTTTTGACATGGCCTATTGCCAATGGTAGATTTCAAAAAGTACAACTATTGATCCATAGAATACATCCACCTACAATTAATAAGACGGGCAATCTTAGCTTCAGTAACTATATAAATAGGCAAGTGTGCCATTACATCAAAAAATGAAGGACGAAAGACCTTTTTTATCTTACAAAGTGTTATGGGAATTTGCACTTCAAGATGTTCAAAATCATCACTTTTCAGCTTCTTGCATCCAAGCACACTAAAAAAATGAGATAACTCAAAAAGTGGTTCACACACTTATTTGGACAATGTACCACAAAGTGCAATAAGAAGTAGATGGTGTAGAAGAACATGGCAATCATGACTTTTCATCACTTTTCAACCCAAATTTCTTGTGATATTTTAAGTTCATACATTGACAAATATTAGATGAAAAATGATCATACACTTTTAGATTCTTTAAGAAAAGACAAAAGCTGTGCTTATCTTCAGGAGGCAATATGTAGCATATAGTTGGAACTTCAATTTTCTCCCTATTTTGGATGAGGTACATTTTTGATCTAATGTTCATCTCTTGCAAATTTAATCGAGTGTTAATTGTATCCTTGTTCTTTCCTTTGACATTCGTGAATTTCCCCATAAAACTTTCAAATATATTTTTTTAATATACATAACATCCAAATTATGTTGCAATAAGAGATACTCCTAATATGGAAGTTTAAAAAAGAAACTTTTCTTGTTCCAGTTATTTTTTTGAACTTTATGAGATATCTTCTTCATTTTCTTTGGATCTCTTGATAATTGTTGTTCTTCAAGATCTTGTAGTTGATTAAGTATCTCATTGCCAAAAAAAAATTTTGGTGGTGGCCTTTTATTTTCTATACCATGAAGGGACTGCTTCTTATAGCTCTATTTGTGACTACGAGGAAGGTAACATTGATAACCTACAAAATACTACTTCTTATGGTTAGCTAATCGAATTGAGAAAGTGTCTTTGTTGCAACATGGACATGCCAATTTCCTTTGGTACTCCATCCAGATAAATTTCCATATTTTGAAAAGTCATTAATGGTCCAGAACAAAGATGCATGCAACATAAGATTCTGTTTAGTTGATGTGTCATAGGTCTCAACACCTATTTACCATAGCTTATTCAATTCCTCTATCAAAGGCTGAAGATATATATCAATTGCATCTCCTTGACCATTTGGACCAGGAATAAACATTGATAAAATAAAATTTTCTTATTTCATGCACAACCAAGGTGGTAAATTATAAGGAATAAGAACCACATGCCAAATGCTATGTGAGGTTTCAGAATTCCAAAATAGCTGAAATCCATCACTAGTAAGTCCAAGTCTAACATTACAGGGCTAGGTAGAAACAACAACAACAAACTCAGTGTAATCCCACCAAGTGGGGTATGGGGAGGGTAAAATATACACAGTCCATACCGCTACTTTTGAAGAAGTAGATAGGCTATTTCTAATAGACTCCCAGCTCAAGATGGGGCTAGGTAGCAAATAAAAGATAATGTTCATCAAGTGAATTCCATGCCATTGAATCAGCTGGATGCCTCATTATACCATTATCAACTTTCTTATTAAAGCAGATGTATTTGAAGACATAACAACCTCTGAAGACTAGGCTGTAAGGAAAAATAGCATAAACTCTTTGTTGCTATTTTTTTACCTTTTTTATTCCTTATTTCTCTGCAATGGGTATTTATTCTCTATCTAGACACATGACAAACTTTGCAAGAATTGAGTAAGCTATTTTTCTTCCAGTATAACATGCAGCAATTAGTGAAATAATCTATCTATCAGATTGTAAAAACAGTATGAGTTCTTGAATTATTTTATTTGCCTCATAATATGAGTTCGGCAAATCAGCACCATCAGGCAACAACTCCTCTTTCAATATTTTCAGTAACACTGAAAATGGTGCATTACTCCAACGACCCATACTTTTAATGTGAAGAAATTTAATCAGAGCTAAAATCTTTGACACTTTTGAATTTTGGTACAGTGGCTTATCAAAATCTTTCAATAGTTTATAAAACTTTTTTGCTTCAAGATATGGATCCTCTTTAAATAAATCATCACAATAAGTATGTGTAGGTCCACCATCAAGATTAGGATACATGTCTCTCAATAATTATTCAATTTTATATTCACTCTCACATTCTTCTACTTTATCATATTCATATTCAGACTCAGATTCAGATAATGGTTCATACAAGCGTTCCCTATGGTGTAACCAAAAAGTATAATTCTAAACTATTCCATGTACTTTTAACTATGCTCCAATTATTTTATGAGTTCCTAAAGTAGTATTGCAACATTTATACATGGACATTGTATATCATGTTCTTCTCCTATTTTTTCAAAAGCATAGTTCAAAAACTTTTTCACCCCGTTTTTGTAGATTTCATTGGACTGATCATTAAAAAGTTGCATCCATTGCTTACTAGGTGCCATAACCTTGTATAATAAAAAAACTATTAAATAGAGAAAATGTAAAGAATAAAAAAATAATACTAAGATGCATACTCAGTATATTCCTACAAAGTGGGGTCTGGGGAAGGTAGTATGCAATTCATGCCACTACCTCAGATAAAGTAGTAAAGTTATTTTCGATAGACCCCCAGCTCAGGAAAAATAATAAATATAACAAAAAATATAATGACACTAAATAATTTGCTGATAATATTGGATGAAAGAATATTGGAAGGAGAATACTGAAGTTTAAACTCAAGCTCAAATGTTGCTCAATTCGCTCACAAAGAAGAATGTTGTGTAGTTGGGTATGTCTGACAGAAACCTTTCCAGTTCATATAACTAGTGTTCATGGAAGGAAAATATTTTGTTCTTGTAAGCATGTCTTTAGTCACTAACTATAAGTATGATGGAAGAATTCATATGGTGATGCCATGAATAAAAGGTTTAGCAATCAAATATTTCCCAATTTCCTCATGGAAAGAGGTAATTTTTTCATATCTGAGCAGATAAACCTACAAATAAAGGGTTTTGAAATATGTAGCTGGAGCTATCTATGCTAAGAAATTCTTGAAAGTATGAATCAACTATTCATACATCTAAAACATGTTTGGAAGATGGTACATGTTCCTGAACCTATATGGAATTCAGGGGTAATGGCGGGCAACTTAAACCAAGCATTGTGTAGCTGGCAGTGCCAGAAGATAAGAAAGAAACAAAAGCTGATATGGAAGACCATCCCTCTATGAATTTTATAGAATGTTTGGTTAGATAGCAACAGTAGACTCATTGAGGGAAGGGAGGAAATGTCACATTTTGTAATATATAGATGTATCCAACATCTAAAACTATGACCTAAGACTACTATTAGTGATGTCATATGGTGCTAAATTTCTTGGAATCCTTACAGTTATAAAGGGCATAAATCCAAAAAACTTTTGTAAAACTTAGTAAATCTTGGTACTGATGTTTTACTAATAAAAAGATTACCACTTCTTATTTGCAAAACAAATCAATTTATTTTCTTTCCTTTCTCACTGAATCAGAACTCCTCAATAGATAGAAAACATAGGTAAGTTAGTACGACAATCCCATAACCTATACTCATGCATATTTTGTTAATCAATTTATATGCAAACCATCACAAAAGCAACAGATAAATCCTGAAAGATGATAATTCATCGACGAAGTTAAATACTAGCGTCATCTAGAGCTTTGAACAACTACAACAGGTAGATTTAGACTCCACGATATACAAAAAATAGATAAGACACAAAATAGTCAACCATAAATAGTAATACATTGAGTAGGATACATTAAGTAACCCCTTATTCAAGGTAATCTTTCAATCAACCAATAGGAAATTTTAGAACTCAATTTTGAAAGCATGGGTACAATCAAAGAAGCTACAATTTTAGCACTGGCTCAAATAGTTATGCACATTCTCAACCAACTTTTAATGGTTTCCCTCAATGTAGAAAAGATAAAGATTTCTCGAAAAAAGATATAATAGCACATACACCAAAATGTAAATTGTTTTATTAGCATCATTCTCCTAAAAGAATAAATTCCTCATATTTTCAAAATTAAATTCTCTAACTAACAATAATCCTAAATAGTTTTAGAAACCTACTACATCCATTCATTCAATGACCTACTGGACAAAAGGCCAGCTGTGTGAAGTATTTTCTCAAGCACCTACACGACAGGGGCTTAGAAAACTTGCTATATTACACTTGTAACAAATAGTAGTAATAGTAAAATTTAAGAACAAATCACGTAGGTAGAGAACATGTTCATACATCTACTGGAAAAAGCACAGTTGTCTGAAGCATTTTCTTAAGCACCTGTGGGACAGAGGCTAAATCCTATGTTGCTCACACCTCTTCAATAATGTATATGGATGCATGTGAGATTCTCTAAAAGTATTGAATTTTTGAAGAATCCAACGCTAATGTAGCATAAAAAATGAAGAGTCTATGCAACTTAGGTTAAAATAGAACACCAATATAAAGAATAGGAAAATTAAGCATTCATTGACTACGACAACACTATAATGTTTATGTTAGTATACCTAAGTTGTTAGGATATATTAGGATATCTCAGGAAAATTAATAATTCACTGATTAGGGAAATACTATGTTAAGCATTCATTGATTAAATAGAATACCAACAAAAAACATCGAAACATACCTCAATTATTAGGATGGAAACATTAAAACATAGTAATTTCTTCGTTATTTGATGAAGATATGATGGAAAATAGTGAGATTAGGGAAAAATGAAATTGAGCATTCACTCTGAAAAAATCATAGAATACTGATTATGTTGGAGCAACAATTTGGCGTGAATGACCTATGTTTAGATAATACATACAGTTTTAATTTTTGGCGCCTTATGTTTTATTAATTAGAATTTTTTATTAGACTAATTTGGTGGTACTTTTTTCTAGGCTCTAAATTATTAATAAGGACCAATTAATAATTTTCTTAGGACCAGATTTTATACCGTCACAATAAAATGCACAATTAGGGACCAAAATTAAATATCATCCTAATAAATATACTTTTAGAGACAAAATTATTGACTCATCCCTGAATGTTGGTCTGAAATATACCTTTTTGTTGTAGTATTACGTGTTACCTTCAATATTATTTGTTATTCAGAATTTTAGTTTAGCTTCTGCATATTGATTTGCTATTTTATGTTGTGCTTACAATAAGTACAATACCATGGGTTATTTTGGGGTCACTCATGACTCTAGGCACGGTGTTATGATTAGGGAGTACCCTCGATTCATGCAAAACTTAGTATTAGAGCACAAGGTTTAAAGTATCCTAGGGTGTGTGAAAGTCATGTCAGGTAGAGTCTTGTTCATGAGTGTGAAGCGCACCACTCTTATGGGTGAAAGGCTACAAAATATTTTAGGAAAGTTTTTCTTTTTTTTAGTATTCATGTCGTGCGATGGAGCATATAATCTGTTAAAATTCTTCCTCTAACTCATTCTTTACCATTTACAAAAAATGCCTCCCAGAACGAAAAATAGAAAGAGAAATATGGATCAGCATGCACTACCTATTCCTAATGACCCTTTGAATAAGCAGGTCTCTCACATTGAATTTAGGTCTACTTTCATACCTATTCCTAATGACCCTTTGAATAAGCAGGTCTCTCACATTGAATTTAGGTATACTTTCATAGTACAATCCCAATCTATGTCCACTCAGAACAATTAACAAGTTGTTTCTCCATCCAACCTTATAGTTAATATGCTCGCTGTCAGAATTTGGGATTTCACTCGAATAAATCCTCCAACGTTCTTTGGATTAAGTGTGAAGAGAATCCCCAAGAGTTCTTAGACTATTTCTAGAAGGCGACTGATATCATGGGTGATACTCTAAGTGAGAGTGCTGACTTAGCTGCTTACCAATTACAAAGGGTGGCTCATACCTGGCTTAAGCAGTGGGAGGAAAATAGAGGCGCAGATACAGGCCTATATAGTGGGTTGAGTTTGCTACTGCTTTCATGGATAAGTTTTTCCACTTGAATAGAGGGAGGCCAAGATACAGGAGTTCATTAATCTAAAGCAGTACAACATTAATATGAAGGAATAATTGCTCAAGTTTACCCAGTTGGTGAGGTATGCTCCGACTATGGTGGCTGATTCTAGGGCCAAAATAATTAAGTTTTTGTCAAGAGTTTTTGATGATATGTTCAAGAAGTGCAGGACTGTGATGTTGATTAAGGATATGGACCTTCCCAAGTTGATGGTGTATCCTCAGAAAATTGAGGAGAAAAAGCTCAAGAAAATAAAATAGAAAATAAGAGGGCCAGAACCGATAGCTTTAACTTATTTCAAAAAAGGTCAAATGGTGGGAATCATTCTTAGTTTTGCCAGAAGTCCTTAGCCCCAGACCCATCTTCTTCTATTTCTCCAATGCCTAAGTTTTGGAAGGATACTCATGATAGAGAGCCAAGCTCCTAGTACCAAGAGAGTATAAATAGTGGATGCACAAATCTAGTCTACAAGAGGTATGGTGAAAACCATAAGGGTAAGTGTATGGCCGATAGTGATGCATGTTTTAGATGTGGAAAGTTTGGCCACAGTTTAAGGGATTACCTGGTAGGTATGTGGAAGGGAAGAAATGACCGTCAGTAGGGCCAGACTAATTCTCTGCAGCACCAGCAGGCCACCAGACTTAGCAGGGTGCCACTTCTAGTGCAACTTATGGCCAGCACCAGAATCTACTTTATGCCCTTCAGACATGATAGGATCAAAAGGTTTCTCCTGATGTGGTAACTAGTACGTTACAAATCTTTTATCTTCATGTGTATGCCTTTTCTAATCTTGGATCCATACTTTTCTTCGTTACTCCTTTTATAGCAATAGATTTTGGCGTCTATTCATAAATCCTAGTAGAGAACTTCTCAGTGTCTACCCCAGTTGGTAGTTCTATCATAGCCAGATAGGTGTACAAAAATTGCCTAGCCAGAGTATCTCAAAAAGTTACTTCTGTTGATCTTGTAGAGTTAGAGATGACCTATTTTGATGTCCTCCTTGGTGTGGATTGTCTCCACTCATGATATGCCGTAATTGACTATAGAAATAGGATAGTTCAGTTTCAATTTCCTAATGATTCAGTCCTAGGATGGAAGGATAGAATCTCATTACCTATATGTCAATTTGCCACTTTTTTAAGGTAAGAAAAATGATTTCTAAGGGGTATATCCATCATTTCATTTTAGTCAAAGACTCAAGTTTTGAAATCTCAATTTTTGAGTCAGTTCCAATAGTAAATGAATTCGCAAAACTATTCCCTAAAGATCTTCCCAGAGTTTCTCCCAAGTGGGAAATCAACTTTGGAATACATCTTCTTTTAGATACCCAGCCTATTTCAATTCCACCTTATAGATTATCTCCAGTTAATCTTAAGGAATTGAAAGAGAAGTTGAAATATCTCTTATATAAGGGCTTTATCAGGCATAGTGTCTCTCCATAGGGCATTTTAGTCCAGTTTTGTGCAAAAAGGATGTTCTCTCAGAATATACATCGACTATCGTCAGTTGAACAAAATCACAATCAAGAATAACTACCCTCTTCCCAAGATTAATGAAATATTCAACCATCTTTATGTTATGCATTGGTTCTCTAAGATAAATCTCAAATCTAGATATCATCAGCTTAGAGTCAGAAATTGTGATATCCCAAAGACAACCTTCAGAACTCGATATTGTCACTTTTTGTTTGCAGTTATGTCTTTTGGACTGATGAATGCTCTTGTAGCTTTTATGGACTTGATTAATAGAGTTTCCAACTAGTACTTGGACATTTTTATTATAGTCTTCAGGGATGACATGCTTGTCTATTCCCGTAATGAGGGCAAACATGCAGACCATTTGAGGATTACTTTGCAGACCCTTAAAGATCATTAACTATTTGCTAATTTCATTAAATAGGAATTCTATTTGAAATTAGTAGCTTTCCTCGAACATATTATTTAGTGTGAAGGCATTTGAGTTGATCCTCAAGAGACCAAAGTAGTAAAGAACTAGCCTAGACCCATCTCTCCATTAGATATCAGGAGTTTCCTAGGATTAGCTGGTTACTATAGATAGTTTGTTAAAGGATTCTCTTCTACTGCCTTCCCCATGTCCAGGATGACTTAGAAAAAAGTCAAATTCCAGTGGTTTGATTATTGTGAGAAGATTTTTCAAGAGTTGAAAACTCGACTCACTTTTGCTCCAGTTTTGACTCTACTAGAGGGTTAAGATGGTTTCACGATATATTATGAGTCTTTCATAGTTTATCTCAATTGTGTTTTGATGTATCAAGACAAGGTTATAGCCTATGCCTCAAGACATCTTAAACCCCATGAGAAGAATTATCCAACTCATGATCTTAAGTTGGCGGCAGTTGTTTTTGCCTTAAAGATTTAGAGGCATTATCTAAATGGGGTTCATATAGAGGTGTTTACTGATCACAAGAGACTTTAGTTTGTGTTCACTCAAAAATACCTAAATCTTTCTTAGAGAAGGTAGTTGGAACTGTTGAAGGTTAATTATATGAGTGTCCTGTATCACCTGGGTAGGGCTAATATAGTGGCCAACGCCCTTAGCAGATTGTTTATGGGGAGCATTGCTTATGGTGAAGAAGGAAATAATGAGTTAGTTCGTAAGGTTCACCAGCTTGCTAGGTTTGATGTTTGGTTGGTTGATTCGGCCGAAGGTAGTGTATGGGTTCAAAATGGTTTAAAATCCTCTTTGGTTGCCGAAGTAAGGGAAAAGGAAGATAGAGATCCTATTTTTCTTAAGTTAAAGAAGGCAATTCAGTATAAAAGGGTGGAAGTTTTCTCTCAAAGAGGAGGCGGTATTCTTCACTTTCAAGGAAGGTAGTGTTTTCCAAATATGGATAATTTTAGACAGCGGATGCTAGCCGAGTCTCACGGTTCCCAATGTTCTATTCACCCAGCAGACACTAAGATGTACATTGATTTATGGAAAATCTTTTCGTGAAATAGTATGTAGAAAGATATAGCAAAATTCATGGCTAAGTTCTCAAATTGTCAGCAGGTTAAGGTTGAGAATCAGAGACCCAGTGGTACACTTCAAGAATTCAGTATCCCCGCTTGGAAGTGGAAAGTTGTGAATATGGACTTCATTATAGGATTATCATGTATGCATCATCAGCATAATTCTATATGTGTTACTGAATGACCAAGTCAACCCATTTCCTACCAGCCCACACCTCATACCCGACTGAGGATTATTCCAGACTCTATCTCAGGGAGTTTATGAAGTTGCATGGGGGACTTTTGACCATCCTTTCAGATAGAGGTACCCAATTCACCTCGTATTTTTAGAAGGCTTTACTGAATGGTCTAGAACTCAAGTTCATCACAGCGTAGCTTTTCACCCACAGATAGATGGTCAGGTAGAGAGGACCATTCAAACCTTAGAGGAAATATTAAGGGATATTTTTTAAATTTTAAGGGTAGTTGGGATGATCACTTACCTTTGATTAAATTTTCCTACAATAACAACTATCACTCCCTTATTCAAATTGCCTCATTTGAGGCTTTGTATGGAAGGAGGTGCAAATCTTCTATTGGTTGGTTTGAAATTGGTAAGGCTATTTTGATAGGGCCAGATTCAGTGTATGATGCAATGGAAAAAGTTCAGTTGATTCGAGAAAGGCTAAAGACAGCCAAGAGTCTACCAAAATCCTATGCAAATATAAGGAGAGAGAATTTGAGTCTGATGTTGGTGACTTGGTTTATTTGAAAATCTCACTCATAAAAGGGGTGAAGAAATTTGGTAAGAAAGTGAAGCTCAGTCCTTGCTATGTTGGCCCATATATGATTTTGAGCCATTTTGTGAAGATAGCCTATGATTTAGAGTTGCCTGCAGTGTTAACATCAGTGCATCCGGTGTTTCATGTCTCTTTGCTAAGGAAATGCATTGGTGATCCAGTATCTATAGTCCCTCTAAAGAGTATATGCATAGAAGATAGCCTCTCTTACAAAGAAGTCGCAGTTAAAATCCTTGACCATCAAATTTATAGGTTGGGGAATAAAGAAGTTTCCTTAGTGAAAGTTTTGTGGAGAAATCAATCAGTTGTGGGAGCTACTTGGGAAGCAGAGGCTGATATGCAAGCCAAGTACCCCTACCTTTTCTCTTTGAACCTAAAATTCAGCTTGAGGTAAAAAAATTTCTTAATTAATAAGTTCTTTTATGTCCATCTCGGCTATCTATTTATCCTTATGTCATATTATGCATTCATGAGTCCAATTCAGTCCATGCATCAGTTATAGATTCAGATGTTAAGTCATGATAAACCTTATAAGCGTCCAGTGCATAATCTCAACTTTTCTGTAGTATCCCTGCTCAGACAGTTTCATTTGAGGATGAATAATCCCAAGGGGTAGATATTATAATACCTTGAGTTTTCATGTTCTCAACCACTCAAAATATTGGCCATTTAGTTAGTTTTCCAATGCCACAAGTCTTTTCCTAATCTGACATCATGGCAAAAAGTTATGAAAAACTTCTCCCCAGGAGTCTGTTAGCTGCTAGTGACCATGACTCACTTAACGACTCATAACTAAACCTTATGAGTTGTTACAAGTAGTCATAGTTACAACAGTGAGATACTCAGCAACTAGCCTAGTGATGATGACTCAACCTTATAACTCATTACAAGATGTTATAAGTTGTAAGGAGGGACTCATCATCACAACAGTGTGTGGCCAAAAACCCGGTCAATTGGTCATAAGTCCAGCACACAACTCATTATCAGACCTAACGAGTAATTGTATGAACTCATCACCTAACCAGTGAATGATCCAAGGACCAAGCCTCAGACTATGGCTTTACCCAAAGACTCGTAGTCAGTCGTAATGAGTTGTTAGGTGGTTAATCATAGTCATAAAAGAATGAACCTAGGATCACAGGTTACGACTTAGACCATGACTCATAACCAGTCATAACGAGTCGTGAGGTGAGTCATAATGAATGGGAGTGGGTTTTCCTGCATGTTTTTCCAGGGACTTTCATATCTTTTTTCACTCCCTTAAAAGACAAACCCACATTGTTTTGACTTCCCAAAGGGTGGTATAAAAAACCCAAACTCCCCAATTCATCATATAATCATAAACTTCACCAACAATAGATCAAATTCAGAGATTTTCCCATCTTTCTGAAGCAAACTAGGTTTCTCATGGGAAAGATTGAATCAAAGAAATTCTCCAAGAATTCCACTCTCATGTATGTGGGATTTTATCAATGGGTCCCTTCCACCCATTGAGTCCCAAGAATCCCCTATTTTACAAGTATAACCTTTTTTTTCTTTTGCAGAATTCCAAGTAAAACATGAAGTACTTAACTTACTCTTAATTGCTTGAATAAAAACCATGAGAATATGTTTCCTTATGTGAATTTTGTGTTTCCATAAGTTGGATAATCTCAGTCACCCATACCATGTTTAGTTGATGCCATGTTGAGTACTATTTATGATTTTCCATCTCATGATTACTTTATCATCACCATGATCAGTTGTATTAGTCTATGCTTACGGGTTATGAATACCCGATCCCTAGGTAATCATGCATGTTACAATTTTTAGTTTACAAGTCATTCCAATTATGCATGTATTGTTAAAATTCAAAGCATTATCATGATGAGAACTTATTAGTATTAGACCATGTTAAATAAATATTAGTACTCGTGTCATTCAATTAAGGGCAATACATAAAACTAAATGAATGTAGGGATGACAGTTCCCCCATCCATTAGGCATGAGTTTGTTAGTAACTATCCCTGAGTTCCAGAACTATGTTACCACCGTAGGTTATGAGAGGTTCCCCGTTAGTAGAGGCATGACACCTTAGTCCTTTGGGACATCAAATTAGTTTATCCACGCCAGCTAGTATTGCTAACCTTTGAAAGGTACTAAAAACTACCCAACTGGGTTTTCTAGTTAGACCATGGTTTAGATCAGATTGGGGTATGTCACTTGTAGTTAGCTCCCATAGTCTCCAATTTAGTTTTAGATTTTATTTCTTTTTAGATTATGTTTTCAGTCAGTTAGGCATGACTTTGTATTCAGCTATTCAGTTATTCAGTTCATCTAGTACATGTATATATATATGGTCTTGTATTTAGTTACATGTTCACGTATTTATGATCAGTTATATCAGTTAGGCTTCCCATTCTGCATACTCAGTATAGTCAAATTATTAATCGTATGCTCTTTTGCACTATATTGTCTCATAATATCGGTTTGAATACTCAGTTCCCCAATCGTACTTAGACAGTTCATGTGTCACTCAATAGCAGTTGGTGTGAGCCATCATCCTTCGAGAAAACTAAGTTCAAGAACTACGTTACTACCATAGGTTATGAGAGGTCCCCCGTCCGTAGAGCCATGACACCTTAGTCCTTTGGGATATCAAATCAGCTTATCCACGCCATCTATTATCGCCACCCATGGAAAGGTACTAAAACCTATCCAACTGGGTTTTTCTGTTGGACTCTAGTTTAGATCAGATTTGGGTATGTCGGTTGTAGTTATCTCCCACAGTCTATAGTTCATTTTTAGATTATGTTTTCTGTAAGTTATGCATAACCTTGTATTCAGCTATTCAATTATTTAATTATTCAGTTCATTCAGTACATATATATACATGGTCTTGTATTCCGTTACATGTCCATGTATTCATGCTTAGTTATATCAGTTATGCTTCCTATTCTGCATACTCAGTATATTCAGATTACTAATCACATGCTCTTTTGCACTATAATGTCTCATCATATTGGTTTGAATGCTCAGTTCCCCAATCGTACTTTGACAGTTTGTGTGCCACTCAACAACAGTCGTGGTGAGTCCTTATCTTTCGAGGATATGTTATGAATAGTTTCTTCCAGTACTTATTTTTCTTCATAGTCAGTTGGAGTTAGTTAGGGGTTTGTCCCATCAACTCCCTATGTTAGAGGCTTTCAAATAGTCAAACTTGTGTTCAGTTTTATCAGATGTTCAAATGTATTAAGTATTGCCTTCAGTATTATTTGTTATTTAGATTTTCAGTTTAGCATTTGCATATTACTTTTCTATTTTTCTTCAGTGCTTACAAAAAGTATGAAACCCTGGGTTAGCTTGGGGTCACTCGTGACTCTAGGCACCATATCACAACTAGGGGTAGCCTCGGGTCGTGACAATTTAAGTGTTGGACCTTTTTTATGGTCTTATTACTGCAATTTTAAATATGACTATGCCTATGATATAATGCTAAGGGGTCATCTCAGGCCTTCATTGGTTAGGGATGCTCATCACGGTCAGGGTCCCGATTCTTGTCGTGACATTTAGTTAATACAATATTTATGATACTATTTTAATGAATTATGAATAAAATGTTTTGACTTTTCTACCATATTTTCTTCCTTATTTTGGCTCTATTTATTCATTTTAGTGTTGCCCTTGTGTCGATGAATTAACCTACTATGCACTTTACGTTACTTAATTTACTATTCTTACTTTTTTATAATTCCATAAGGGGGAAGTTACATGTTAATGATAGGTTGTTGATTCATGATTAGGTCCTTGGAATGACTGGAGGTAAAGAATCTAGTAGACAGGGGGATATGGCAGAAGATGTCTGCTAAAGTAATTTAGTCAAAAAGGGAAATATAGATGGAGGGACCTAGCAAACAAGGGGAATAGTTTGTCATCATCAAAAAGGGGTAAATTAATGTACATGGAGTTTTGATGAATGACAAAACCCATGTAGATACCTGGTACCTAAGATGCATTAGTACATGGTCAATTAGTGTTTGGCAACATTGTCGAAGAGAATTGAAATTGGTTCATAAAGTCGAGTATGTGCGGATATTTTTGGTAAACCTGGTCCTTAAAGAAGGAACTTGTTTCATACATTTTCCAACATCAAAAAGGGGGGGAAATTTTATGCATAGTTACTATGGTACTATGATTTGTTTTAATGATTTAATAAACCTACTAAGGGACCAAATGAAGAATTATGTACCCACGACAGAATGATCTCAGAAGGAATAAAGGAATCAAGATTATAGGGGAAAACGTTAAAACTATTCCTAATAAGGGTCTTATTTCATAGGGAACGGTTGCGGGATTAGGTCCTTCTGTTATTGAACTTCTAAAGTCTACTTGGTACAACTAGAAAGTTCTATTCTTCTTTAGGTGGTTGGTGGAACTAAAGCAGAAGCTCAGTAGGCCTATCCAACCTTGACCAATGGGATGATTCCTAGGTTTTGCTCTCTCTTATATATGCTAAAGTTAGAACAGAAAAACCTAGTTTTTGAAAAATCTTAAAGGACTTACCTTCCAAAGAAAAATCCACTCTTCTAAGAAGAACATTTCTAATTTTAACAAAAGAACCTGATCGAGTTGCTTTTTTAGTCTTTTATTTTAAGTCTTGTGTATTTCGTTCTTAAATCCTAAATCTACTCTCTAATGTTATAAAAGATAGTATATATTTCACTTGTTTAATTCTTTAGGTTAAGTCACATTAATTAGAGTTAGTTAATTAAATCATATGTTGTTTTGGTGAAGTTTATTTTCACCATTCTTAGTGTTTATCTTGTGTAGAGATACCTAGTAATGTCAAAGAGAGTTAGTTGAATTAAAGTGTGTAGTAGATTTATTGTACAAGTAAGCGTAGAGTTACCCAGGAGCATTGTCAGGAGTTAGTCGGCATAGGGGTGTGGTAGAATTAATGCATCAAAAGTGTGTAGTAGATTTGTTGTACAAGTAACTGTAGAGTTACCTAGGAGTGTTGTCAACAGTTAGTCGACATGGAGGTGTGGTAGAATAAATGCACCAGTCTTGTAACAAAGTTATTACAAGGAGTAAGGATTAGTAGTTTAATCTTTGTGATTATCAAAGTTTATAATCACATTTTTTTCTTGAGTTCGTGGAGCTTGTGTGAAATCCTTTGAGACAAGTTCCTATCAAAACTTTAAAAACATGTCTCGCATTGAGAAGTTCTCATTCGAGTAAGGATGATCCCAAGAGGGATAACATAACACCCCAAAATCTCTATAACCTTTGTGCACCCAACGTTGTATAAATGCAAGTACACATGGAAACAAACTTCATGTTTTTGTATTATTGGAAGTGATTTATACATGTATGTAACTCTTAACTCTTGGCCAAGTCAAAACCTCTCTTACCTATTGATTTTTCATGAATTTTCTTGCCATAGTCAACTTCAAATGAGTATAAATCATAGATTATATAGTGTTTTTGAGCACAAGACCTACCTAATAATACATCATTGAATTAGCTTTCTAACGCATCTAGTTTTTCCTTAATCCGATATCAGCGTGAAATTATGGCCATTTTACTGAAGCCCTATGAATTTGTCTGCCTACTTAGTGTCCTAACTTATGGGTCATAAGTACTACTTAACGAGGCCATAAGTGGGTCCGTAAGTAGGTCTTAAGATCTGAAAAAAGTGTCAGATACATGCGGCCCTACATACAGGCCATAAATACTACTTACGGAGGCCGTAAGTGGGTCCATAAGTAAGTATTGAGAGCTGAAAAGTATTGGATTCCTGCGACCCTACTTACGGCCATAGGTACTACTGATGGGGGAAGTAAGTGAGGTCATGAAAACTTGTTTTTGAGAATTTTTCTGAGAAATCTTAGGGGTATTTTGGTTATTTTGTTATGAGGTCTGACCCTTATATGCTTAAAACCCTTTTTGAACACTTAATTGCATTTTTTCTCAAAAAGAAAACATTAGCAACTCTTCATTATCCCTAAAAACATTCTTAGATGCAATAACACCTAGGATTCCAGTTTCAAGGCTTAGATTTAAACTATTTTTATCAAAAAGGCACATTGAACACTGCTTTACTTTAAATATTATTATATGGTACTAATTTACTTGAAGTTTATGAGTTATTTAAATGGTTGACTAAAACTATAGTTGATTAGATTATGGTGAAATACTTTATATTGATTTATCTTCTTATTTTATGGGTTTCCTAAGCATTATTGATGGATTTTTAGAAGTAATATGTTCTATAAAAATGGTGAACTTGTTAACATAGTGTAATACCCCGATCATTTCTTAAGCTTAAATTCGTCTTTTGAGTGAATAGGAAAGACTTCCAAGTAAATGATGTTTAAACCATACTGTATTTCCCTAATTTCTACTTTCTATTATGTGGATATTTGAATAAGCTTTCCATCGATATCAATTTTGTCAAAATCGAAGATCGGAGCAAGAAGTTATGACTATCTGAAGTCTTAGTCGTGAAACATCGTTATTTAGACCCTCAGTGCATCGTGGAGATGAGTAATATCCCAATTGCCACTTTTCAGTGAACCTCCATGATATTACCACATTGCACCATGGCTCAACATCAGGATTGTCAAATTCCAGTGCACCAATGCGATTCCACTGCGTCGCAGTACCTTTCCAGGTCATAACCAAGGTGGCAACGTGATTTCACCGCATCGCGCCACTGAGTAGTTTTTGAGTTGTCAAAATCTAGTGAAGGACAGCAATCATAGCGCATCATTCCAGGGCCAAAAATCGAGCTCCAGTTTTAGAATTTTCTCAAGGGCATTTTGGTCTTTCTGCCCAGTTTGACCCTCTATATATAGATTCAAGTAGAGAAGATAAATCTATTCTTCTCCATTTCTCTTCCAAAAAATATCTAGAACTAGGGTTTCTCTCTTCCAAATCCAAATCAAATCTTCTCCAAGAAATTCAAGAATTTTTCCATAGATTTCACCAAGTTGTTCAAGAATCAAGTTCTCCAAGTCAAAGACATCAAGAAACTTAGCTCAAAAGTGTGAAAAAGAGTTTCCAATCAAGTCTTTTCATCTTAAAGTTATAATCCGAGGTATGTGGGGTTTTGAACAAGAGCAATCCTTTCCTTCTTGTACCCAAAGCTTTGATTTCTATCATGGATTTATATGATTTTGCAAGTGGGTTTATACCCAAATTACTTCATCGTTCGACTATGAGAATATAAATTGTTCAAGCTTTGTTATACATGATTATTTTACTATTTCCAAGTTATGACTTGATATTTAATATTCTAAATTTAATATTTTTACCATGAGTTGATATTTCAAGGGCTTTCAAGAGATGTGTTAAGCTTTAAGCTTCCTTATAACAAATTGGATTATTGAGTATATTGATTCATGAGATTGAGTTGTTACAATGAGTCTTCATATTTCCTCAAAGTTATTAAAGTTGCCATAATTTAATGAATTGATACATTTTGATCTTGAGAAAGGTTGATTTGATTTGAGTCGAGTTAGGAATCCACAAATTGATTATGATTTGATAAATGAGAAAGAGATTTGATTTGGTTTTCATGATAGACCCTTGTGATGTTTGTGGTGGATTTCCTAATGCATTTTGAGTTTGTGTCTAGGAGTAGTATTTAGCACCAAATGGGAAATATGGTATTTCCCCCGAAACTACGTGCCACCGTAGGATTGATATTGATAATTATGAGCCAGAGGATAAGTATGAGATTATGATCACTAAATTTAGGTTGTATTCCCAGGCAAGAGTATGACACTCCCACCAATGTGGGGTTCATTCCGTAGGAGGACAAAACGTTGGACTCCATGTAGCTCACATAGTGTATGTTAGTTATAAGAACCTCCCATGTCCATAAGAGTTGAGTTTCTTGAATTACTAAGTCACTCTGAGTCTTGAGTTGAAGAGTTGAGTTGTTTATGTTGATTTATGAGGTTCTTATCATATGATTTATTTACTATAAGATCATGGAAAGTAAGTTTCAATCTAACTCAAGCCAAATGACCCATCATTATACATATGCATATTTTCATGAAATTGATGATGATATTTACATTGTTGCATGCACCCCCACATACTCAGTACATTCCAAAGTGCTGACCCATATATTTTTCTATGGGCTACATTTTCTTGTAATGTAGGTTCAGGTACTCAGCCGCGGCCGCGTTAGCAATATTCGAGTAACTCAACTACATTTTCTCAGTGGTGAGTTCTCATGGTTCGAGGACTATGTCTATATTTTTGGTGATATCGTTCTATTGTTATGGCTTTCCGTACTGTCTGAGTCAGTTGGGGGATTGTCCTAATGGCTTTTTAGTCTTGATTAGTAGAGGCTTGGTCAGACTAGAGTATCAGTATATACAGAATATCAGTATTTTGGTTGTACAGGCCAGCATATCTTTGCTTTCAAGTATGTCCATGATATAGTATCCTTTCTTATTTTTCCATGACTACCATCAAAGCAGGTTTAAAAAGGGATGACAGTCTTAGAGGGTTAGCTTGAGGCCACGTGTGCCCTTAAGTACCGTGTCACATCTCGGGATAGGTTCTTGGAGTGTTACACATGGATTCACAACCTTTAAGGATTTCGCAAGGTAAAAATATGACCCTCAACCCACTTCACAAACTTAATTTCTCTTCATAAGAATTATGATTTCTTACACCATCTTTTGAATAAGGTATGAGATTAATAAATAAAAGCCAAACAACTATTTAAAAATACCTAGGAGTTATGTTTATGAACTTTAAAGATGAATTTAGGAATCTAAAAAATTATATGAAAAAGTTTTGGCAAATTATGAATAGCTTGTAAGACTTGATATGATGATACCAATATGGTAATTCTCTAATAAAACACCCCATGGATAATAATGTGTGTAAAAATATTTTGATTGGGCCTTAAAGAGAATTTTTTAGCTTAACCGTCAATTCGTATGTCTTCGTAACCAATGCCCAAAACCTACATTTTGCCAACACAGGGATGTCGTACCTTAATTGGATAACGAATAATGTCCTTAACATGAGGATACTATGGTGTCGCTAGTCTATTGGTAATTTCAGCAATGTCTAATTACATGTGGAAAATATGGATTGAGGCCCCGCCAGTAGGGGAGCATCGGCCCAATTTAGCCCGCAGGATACTGGATGATGGTGATAAGCTATATAGTTCTGGAGTAAGTTTTAAATATTTATGTCTTTATGTCCCATGTCCCCAATCCCCTAATTTATTTTTATTATGGATGTTAAAATGAGTTATGACTTGCCTTATAAAATGTTTATTTCCCTTTCTCTGGGTTGCATGTCAGTACCCATCGTATTGATCATCTCTAGGCAATACATCATTTCATGATGTAGGTTTGGAGGAACTTTTCCATAATTCTGTGTAGTACTGTGGTGTTTGTATTCTCACTTGGACAACTATTAACAAGTGGTGATCCCTCCATCATATGGAAGGCAGTGTTATCCGAAAGGCAGTGTTATATTTTATTTATATCTCTGCACCTGTATTTAATGGCTTTTTATGGTATAGTCAGGGGCCATGTCCTGACTTAGGAGTTATTGTTAAAGTTAGAAGTTGTTCGGTAATTGTTGGAATTTTGTTTTCAAGACATGGATGTTTTTTTATTTAAATGTTGAACCTTTTTTTTATGGTCTTGTTTCTGCAATTTTAAATATGACTATGCTTATGATATAATGTTAAGGGGTTATCTTAGGCCTTCATTGGTTTGAGATGCCCGTCATGGCTCGGGCCTCGATTTGGGTCATGATATTTATTTAATGCAATATTTATGATGTTATTCCAATGAATTATGAATAAAGTGTTTTGATTTTTCTACCATCTTTTATTTCTTATTTTGGCTCTTTTTAGTCATTTTAGTGTTGCCTAATGGCCATGAATTAACCTACTGTGCACTTTACTTTACTTGGTTTACTATTCTTACCTTTTTATAATGCCAAAAGTTGGAAGTTGCATGTTAATGATAGGTCGCTGATTCATAATTAAGGCCTTGTCATGAAGGGGCCTAGTAGATAGGGGTATATAATTGAATATATGTGCAAACACACTTTTGTCACAAGGGGGAATATAGATAGAGGGACCTAGCAGATAAGGTCAATAGTTTTTCATCGTCAAAAAGGGGTAAATTAATGTACATGGAATTTTGATGAATGATAAACCTCACAGAAGGACCTGGTACCTGAGATGCATAAATACATGGTCAACTACTATTTGGAAGCATTGTAGAAGAGAATTAGAATTGGTTCATGAAGTCGAGTATGTGCGGTTATTTTTTGGTAAATCTGGTCCTCAAAGAAGGAACTTGTTTCATGCATTTTCCAATATCAAAAAAGAGGAAAATGATGATGCACAATTACTATGGTACTACGCTTTATTTTGATGATTTAATAAATCTGCTAAGGGTTCAGATGAATAATCAGGTAACCATACTAGTTTGATCTAAGAAAGAACAAGGGAATCAAGATTTCAGGGGAAAAAAGTTTCAACTATTCCTAATAAGGGTCTTATTTCAAAGGGAACGGGTACGGGACCAGGTCCTTCAGTTATTGAACTTCTAAATTCAACTTTGTAAAACTAGAAAGTTGTCTTCTTCTGCAGGTGTGGCACTAAATCAGAGGCAGCAGGCCTATCCAACCTCGACCAATGGGATGATGCCTAGGTTTTGCTCTCACTTATATAATCTCAAGTTAGAACAGCAAAACCTAGTTTTCGCAAAAGCTTATAGGAGTTATCTTCCAAAGAAAAAGCCACTCTTCTAAGAAAAACATTGCTTATTTTCAACAAAAGGACCTTATCTAGTTGTTGCTTTAGTCTTGCATTTGTAAGCCTTCTGTATTTCGTTCTTAAATTATAAATCTACTCCTATGTTATAAAAGATAGTATATACATCACTTGTTTAAGTCTTTAGGTTTCATTAACTACAGTTAGTTTAATCATCTCTTTTTTTGGTCAAGTTTGCTTTCACCATTCTTAGTGTTTTTCTTGGATAGAGTTACCGAGCAGTGTCAATAAAAATTAGTTGATTTGAAGTTTCTAGTAGAGTTGTTACACAAGTAAGGGTAAAGTTACCTAGAAGTGTTGGTGTCACAGCTCGAACCAAGGCCTGGCCATGACAGGTATCTCAAGTCTAACAAGGATCGGAGACCACCCCCTGCACCTAGCCAAACAGAACACCATACCCCCAATAGCGGATGAATGCCGAACATATAACAAGATAGCATACGATAAGCTCAAAGAATTTAAGATATGTCTACAACTGATAACCAACCAAAAACCACCACCCAAGTCCAAGTAATCCACAAAGCCCCTATATTCTAAAAATAATCTAGGTCGAGACACGCCCCCCACCTTGAAAGTGACAATGACAATGATAGTATTAATGTGAACCTTTCAATTTTGGTTTATGAAAGGAAATTTATGAAAAGACCAAGTCTTTAGGAGAATGGAAGCTTACTACTTCACCACTAATGACTGATGAACCAAAATGATCCACCTAACACTGTGCAGGAAATGTAGAAATATCTTTAGTGCCTACATCGCATGGGGATACGGCATTCGGAGTTAGTGGGTTTAGAATTCGCATGTAACTCAGGGATAGAGGATAAAATAATGTGATGATCCACATTTCAAAATCATTGAAAAACTAATGCACCAATCATAT
>JAPEIP010000013.1:189578155-189592275 GCA_026120095.1 Capsicum chinense | reverse complement strand
AGCATGTAATGCCAGTTAAGGAAACAAAGCTTAGTATTAAGTAAACTTTATCCTGGAATATGCAGCTCAACCTTCATAAACAGGAACCTACAGGCTATATAGGTTCAGCTCCCTAATTTGAAAGGGCCCCAGTTTGTGTTAGCCGCATAAACTAGAGGTATCAAAGAAGACCAGGGAATGTCCCGACCCCACATCAGTCTAAGATACAAATATATCAATAGTGTGAACCCTGCACATAGGTCATCAATACCAAACCTTACATCAGCAAACATGAGTTTCCAGTACAAGTCATCTAAGACCCTTACCCTCACAGCTTTGCAACATAACCCCCCATTAAGCTCGATTTAAAGAAATTTTCACATGAACCATTTAGTAACCAATGAACCAACTATTAAGGCACACCATGGGTATCGTGATACCCTTACACTTGCAAGCTTATCTCTATGTCATAACAATCACATTAACTTGGGGAAATGCCTCGACTCCCTTTGTTCATTAAATTAAATCATAAACGACAAGGTTTTCAAAATCCATGTTTATTGTTTAATCATTTATACAATGCAATAACATATGTGATTAAGTCAAACCAAGTGACAATTTAACAATTCAAAACTATTTACACAAGTAGGTTGAGGAAATACAGTTTATTCAAAACGAATACTAATTTTAAAACACCAATTTAAGGAAACCATTATCCTTTTGTTTATTCGCCATACCACATTCATCCCACAAGTTCAAAACCATTAATAAATCATAAACAATGCATAATAAATTATGAAAAAAAATAAGAATTAACTATGTCAAAACCCTCAACCACATCAAAACCCACATTTGAAACCATCCAAGTAAACTATTTAAATACTTGTTCTTCATAAAATAATAATTGGGGAAGAGTAACATGCCTGAAATATTAAGAGTTATAAAGAAAATTTTCCCTTAGGAGCTCTAATTGATGAACTTCTTGAAACCCTAAGTATCTTGCTTGAGATAATCTACTGAGTTTGAGAGAGTGTTATGATTGTGAATCGTATGTTTATGAAGTTACAAAGAGGGTTTTAAGTCATGCGGTCTAAGTAGGGAAGGAGGTAAATTACCAAGATGCCCTTAATTAAAATAATAAAAAATCATCGCCAGTCATTACGTGTGCCCTTACGACTCATAGGGTCACCCTATGACTATTATCGTTCACTTATTTGCTGGATAATGTCCAAGGTCACCCCACACTGTTTTGGTTACGATTAGCACCATATGACTTGTAATGAGTCCATAAGACTCTTAACATATGAGTCATAATAACACCAGAAGCTTGGGACAATAGACTAATTTCCCTATGATTCATACCCTACAACTCGTTACGAAACACTACGACTCATTGGATCCAAGTAGTAGTCAAGATAGAAACTCTAGGCCAAGATAGTGTCCAGGTTATGATTGAGTCCTTAATACCCGCAATGACACCCTATGACTCGCTGGGTGACTCGGATAGTAATCTCAAATATCAAGAAATTTTCAGGGACCAAAAATTTAGGGTCTTACAGTTGCAAGAGTTGGTTGACATAGGGGTGTGGTAAAATTAATGCATCAGTCTTGTAACAGAGTTATTACAAGGAGTAAGGATTAATAGTTTAATCCTTATGATTATTTGGGTCTATAATCACATTTTTTCTTGAGTTGGTGGAGCTTGTCGGAAATCCTGTGAGATAGATCGTGGTTTTTTCCTCCCTTGAACAAGGAGGTTTACACGTAGAACATTTTTCTTCTCTTCTATCAATTTCTTTATGTTTGTTCTTCATTTTCTATTCACAATCATAGAACCTTGTGAGGGACCAAGTCCCCATTACTGTGGTGAACTAGTATAGAACTCATTTTGTTATTAGCTGAAGAAACTAATAAGGGACCTGATCCATCGTGGTAGATGCATACAAGCCAATAGTTTAGGTGCCTTTTTCATCTCCTTCACTCCTAACTCTTCCCTCTCAATAATAATTGTGGAAACAATTAGTTTCCCACCTTATACTGAGATAAAATTACACAAATACAAAAATTCTCAAGGTGAAAGAGTAGGGAAACAAATAAAATCAAAAGTAAAAAGCGCAAAAAAATCCCTAATGTCTATTGGGTCAGTAAGTGTGAAAACGATTGCTAAAGTTTTCGACAACCATTTAATGCATCACGAAAAATAGTATTACTCTCACTAAAATTACACAAATGCAGAAATTCTCAAGGTGTAAGGGAGAGGAAAAGAAATAAAAGCAAAAGTAAAAATTCAAAAAATCTCTAATGTGTATTGGGGCATTAAGCGCGAAAAAATATTGATAGATTTGTTAGACAACCATTTAATGCATCATTAAAAGTAGTATTACTGTAACTCTTTCCATATTTCTCATTCATAATTCTCCTAAACTACTTGTCTTCTTCTATGCCTTTATGTTCGTACTATCCTACTGCTTAACTTCTTCTTCATAATTGTTATATTTTTGCTTTTTTTTAGACGAAAAAATTCCAGAAACAGCCTTTATACCTATCATAATAGGGGTAAGGTACTGAACAATTTACCTTTCTAGACCCTATTTGTGGGATTATACTAGATATATTAGTGTTGTTATTGTTAGAATGTAAATTATGCTTATCTATGATTGTTCTTGCAACATCTAAAGAGGACCCAATGAACCTTGAGTATTGCGTCTTCACTGGTAGGATGATTGCATTGGCTTTAATACATAAAATAGAAATAGGTGTTGTGTTCGATCTTGTGTTCTTTTTGCAACTGACTAGAGAGGAAATTTTATTGGAAGATATTGGGGATGCAGATACCATCTTTTACAATAGCTGCAAGCAGATACTAGATATGGATCCTAAGATGGTGGATCAAGATATACTAAGCCTGGCCTTTGTTTTTGATGATGTTGAAGAGTTAGGGTCCATAAATGTGGTCGAGCTTTGTCCCAATGGAAAAGATACTATTGTGAACAGTAAGAATAGAAATGAGTATGTTAATCATCTTCTTCAATATCGTCTTGTCACATCAATAGCCTATTTTTACAATGTTTTGTTGATATGACTACCTATATCCAAACTTTATTGTGTTATAATTTATATCTTAAAGATCTTGACCAGATGCTTGATGGAAGTGGAAGTTCTATTTCTGTCAAAGACTTGAAAGCACATACAGATTACAATGGATACAATGAAAGTGATCTTAAAGTATCCTAATTCTGGGAGGTACATGAAGTCATATATCCTCCCAGTAAATAAAACTATACACTTTCACCCACTCTAACATAGAAACTCTATTTTATTCAAAGTTGATGTCTTTTCTTGCATGCAGATAGTTGGAAGTATGTTTGCTGAGCAGAGAAAGGAGTTCATTTTCTTCTGGACTTCAATAAAGTATCTACCTCTAGAGGGTTTTGGCGGTTTAGCTTCTAGGCTTTCCATCTATAGGACGTCGGAGTCTTGTGATCACTTACCTTTTACATAAACATGCTTCTACATCGTGTGTTTTCATCCTTATTGTTCCGCGGATGAGGTTCAAGATTGACTCCATGTAATCACCAATGAGCATGTTGGTTGCAACTTTGATACCTTATGACATCTGCTAATTTTGGGATTGGACTTGCACATAGTCAGCATGTACATGAAGTGTAGAATATACTTTCTAGTCAAAAGTTAGAATTTGCTTACAACTCAATGTATCATAGACTGACCGAGTCAATAATGATTTAGAAGAACTAATTGAACATGGCTTACTTCACCATTTTATTATATAGATATATAATATAGCGGTGTAGAAGCTTTAAGGTATAAAGTTCATGTCCATCTACCTTCTCCGTGCATTGTTAGTTTTATTACTTTTTTCATTATTTATTGTGTTTACATGGTTGAAGATTTGTGTGGTGTTGTCCGTGTTTAATAAAATTTGTATTTTACAACAAGAACTTCAAACATATGTTCAACCTAAAGTATTAACAATCAAATAAATTTGTAACTCTGTTTTCACAACTTTGAACTTTTAACAATAAGTTAAACCCAGCTTATGAACAACCAAAAATGAAGTTTTTCTAGAAAATAGCAAAATCAAATATTTAGAAAGAGATAAAGATTGGAAAATTCAAGTCCACCAAATTCATGATGGGTCCTTATGAAAATTACTCCCCTTAAGTACCTAAGTTTATGAAATATATCCTCTCAGGATAAAATGAATCGCTTCGACAAAATAATGATACCTCAAACTCTGTCGAACTATAAACGCACTCAACTGTAGCAAATCACACTAGAGTTTTTTAAGAAAAAGGAGTGTCTTTAACTTCAAAATTTCATGTATGTACTTGATGGGAGAATAAGGTATTTATAGCCATCAAGGTGTTGCTTCATGAAGAGAAGTAATGGTTCAGAAGGGTGCACCTCTTCATAAAGATGCAACTCTTTGAAAAAGGTGCAACTCTTTGGAAAAATCACAACCCATACGAAAGGTCATAACTATCCAAACTAAAAAGATGTAATTCCCTGAGTCTGTACCCCGGACGCCACACGGTGCTCATAGTCCCGAAGAACCATACGCTAACCCATGACTGGTACATGCTATGAGCAATGAATAATAGTAATATTGTAACAACAATATAACTGAGATAAATGTGGAAAACTGCCATAAGGTTCAGATCTAAAAATAAACTGAATACAGTATAACAATACCAAAACTAAAATATCTGTCTAAAAATACTCTAGTCTGAAAAGCCTCTAAACTATCTGAACTATGGAGTTGATGGGACGATACCCAACTAACTCTGACTACTGAAAATGAACTAAAATGCTGAAAAACAATCATGTCCTCAAACTACGAGAACTCACCACTACTCTGTCAGTTGTGAATTTGAATTTGCTAAGGGTTCTCAGGAGCCCGTGCATCTGAACCAATGATATAAGACATCATAGTGCAAAAAAAAGGCATGTGTTAGTACTTTGAATGTACTGGTATGCTCAGTGAGTTAGGCTAAAATACATGGGTTCATATACATGAAAAGTACAAACTGAATAATATGAGTATGACTGAATAAGAGTACATACATGAATACAAAAACTGTAACTAAGATTGTGGTGACACTGAATACTGAATCTAAATACTAATTAAACGATATCTAATTATATTTACACTGTATTACTGATAAATTAGTGACTGTATCTAACAGTCTTGATTCTGTGGAACTATACAAAGTTCTGTACTAAGTTGAGTGACTATTTCTAGCAGTACCAAGTTTGTAGAACTTAACTGTGTTCTATACTGAGACAATCTAAAACTGAGACTGTGAGAAGTAATCATCTAACTGACATGCCCCTTATCTAACTAATTTAGCGTCGAACCTGTAACCCCAGTTGGAAGGGTGTCAATATCATACCACGGGTAAAGACAACTGTTGTGGAGTCAGTCCTAACTAACGGGTGACCCCTGAGATCAGTCCTAATCTAGCGGGTGATCCATGAGTATGTCAGTACTATCTAACAGGTGACATCTTAAAACCTACGCTGGCTACATAGTTCTGGAACTTAGGGATTGCTTCTAGGAACCCAGTCCTATCTAACGGGTTCACCCCCATCCCTAGGTTTTCTCGATGTCGAATCCTACTCCCAACTGAATAGATACTGAACTGATTCCTAGACTATACTAAGCTTGACTAAACTATTATTGATTGTACTATTTGACTAAACTGAACTGAGTTCACTGAGTTTAGTGGACGGACAGAATAATACTAAAATCTATTAACTGACTGAGTACCGCAGAGTTCTGAACTGAATACTATGACTAACCTATGAATACTACTGAGATTTTCCTGAGTTCTATAACTGACTGAAGATCTAGGTAAATAGCTAAGTTTTGAGGTATTGAATGCCCCCAGGACTCGATAGCATGAAAGGTAAATCATAGCATAAGCTTGAAAAGCATAATCATGTGTACTTGTTCATAACTTATTCATGGAAACATTCTATCAACCGCTTGCACGGTACAACTTACACATAAGCTAACATAGCATGATCTCTTTCCCTTATTAGTTCACATAAGTAATTCATCAAGCACTTGGTGAGCATACATATGCACATAACACTAAACAACAAGTAAACATCATAATTCAAATACCCATTAAAAATTTCAAGGTTTTAACATGGATCCACATGATATTATATCTATATATCAATTAACCTCTCATGAAACATTTCATAAAACATGGATTAGAATCCCAATTAATTATTTTAAACATGAATATAATCAAATCTAACATGGAATTCATGAAATCCATAAACTTGAAGTTTAAAAATAGTTTCTTCGAATCCAAGGGTGGAAGGGACCCTTGTATGAACACTTCACATACCTTGATTACTACTTTCAAGGAGATTGAACTGAGTTCTTGAGACTTGAATTCTTAAACTAATGAGGCTAGAGCTTGCTCTTGAGAGAGTTTATGAGTAAAGAATGAGATTTTTCCCTATAGGCTGGTTAATTTCGTGTTAAGGCTGAATAAGGATGGGAAAAATAACCTATTTTTCACCACAACCCATATTAAAATAATGTTGAATAGGTTTGCCCTCACATCATGACCCCTGCTTGGGTCAAGTATCCATCACGATGCAACCCCTACTAGGGTCAAGTAGCCATCATGGCACGACCCTTACTCGGGTTGACTGACCCTCACGACACGGGGCTATCATGACGCCTCACTATTTTGGGCATCCAAACTCGCCCTTATGCTAGTTCAAAAATTCTAAAACTCGCCTGAGATAACCCACAAGTGACCCTGATCATGAATTAATTTGAAAATCAACAAACTAAGGTCAGAAAGGTCCTGAATTAAGATTGCCAACTTACAAAGGCTAAAATGACTCTAAATAAGAATACTTAGCTAAAATTTTCTAAGTATGGGACCCCTTACCAAGCTTAAAGGACTAAATAAAGATAAGAATTTTGCGAGGTCTTACAAATCTCCCCCTTAGTAATATTCTCCTTCGAATAAGACTGACTAAGATGAGACAACTAACAAACTGCGTAACTGCAACATGATTTTATAACTAACACTACTGGTATACTAAATTTTCTTACTAAATGTGTATATCTGAGGCATAACTTCATAACTAATATTACTGATAAGCTGAGTTTGTATGTTGAACATACATATCTGATGCATGAGTACATGACTGAACTGATCTGTGAATGCATGACTAAATATGTAATGGTGATGGACACCAAGTTCATAACTATAACTGGACATGGAACTACAGTAATCTAAGGAAGACTGTTACCTTAAATTGAGAATACTGATGAACCTGAGATCATTTACTAAACATGTATGAACGGGCACATGAGAACATAACTGAGCCTTAAACGTGATACATGAACTGAACTGAGCCCCTGAATACATGTCTTACAGCTGATATTAGAACTTGAGGGTCCACCTATGAGTACCTCCTACTCCAAACTAGATTCATTATGTAAAGAGAAGATGAAAGGCTTAGGTCATAAAAGCTTGGGGAATTATAGTGCATCTCCCCCTTGGGACATTATGTCCCCTGAAGAATGCTGACTTGGCAGAAATATTAAGAAAAAATTGAGATGATACACAGGGCACCTATGAACTGAATCGTGATTGCCTATCGGGAATCTGAAACTGAGGCATGACACTTCAACTAAGCTAAACTTGCAACTGCATGGTTGCTCGATCTTAGAATAGTTGCACTCATGATACTTTGGGTAGGATGACTTGGTAGAAAGATGGGATACCACACTAACTTATCCCTCTGACTACTAAACAGAATTACTGATCCTATTACACTCTCTCTATAGAGTTTTAGTGACTTTAGGGAGCAATAAAATCTTGACATAGGCTGAATAAAATATCTTAATAAGAAATCGTACCCTGGCTAAAATTTTGAAATATGGGACGAGGCCTATGGAACACCATCTAAGATAGAGTGACAACTTTCTGCACTGGAACTACTAACTCATAACCTTAGCTACATCTTCCAACTATTTCCCTCAATTATAGTTTCTATTTCAGCATAGCATTTTGCTTGAGGCTACTAAAAATATCTACATGGGCGCTGAGTATGAATGCTAAAACATACTAGTGTATCCGGTTAACTAAATAGTTGCTAGTTGAATACTGGGCATATAAGACTGAACTGTACTAGGTATGAATAACTGGACTAAAACTGTAGAGTATTATACATATAAAGTAAGGACTAACTGAGTAACATGAGATAACTGAGCATGAATTTGTGAAATCTGCATTATTTGAGAATGCAAAACCAAATGTATAACATGATTCTAAAATAGCCTGTATACTGAGGTACTGAAATACTGATAATTGAATAACTGATAATTATAAGCTATGATCAAGCAAACTTGAAATTGAACTGAGCTACTAATATGATTACTGGACTAAGAATGTGACTGAGACTGTAATTAAGACAGTAACTGAGACTGTAACTAAGATTTTACTGAAGCTGAATAATGAGTTCTGATAATTAAGTAACTGATATCTCAGACTGTAACTAGGCCTATACTAGAACTGAATACTTAGTGAACTGGAACTTCTTATACTAGGAACTCTAAGCATGCTTGATTTTTTTTTTTGCTAATGTGCACGAATACGATCTATGATCACAGTGCTAACACGCAAAGCATTAGTAGATGTCATGATAACTAAAGTGCAAATCTTTGCACTGAGGTAATGACGGGTTGGGTCTCATCCCTTCCCACTGCTTTTCTACACGTACTGACATTATTACTAGAATCTGAAAGTCTGACTTTGTTACTTATCCCACCATCTCCCCTTTAGCTTAAAGGCATCATTCTAAAGTTGTGAACTACATAATCAATAATTCTAAACTGAGCTTCCACCACTTTAGAGTCTGAGATATGACAATGCTCCTAAACACTGAACTCATCTTAAAGGACTAGACCTGATAATATAACGTCCACTGCTAGTATTTTCTTCTGATGCATGATTCTTAGATTTCTATAGCCCCAACAATCATCATATAGAACCCTCAACACTGACTAATTTAGTATTCTCAACTTCTCTTTCTACTAGTTCAATCTAGATATTTAAACTTAAATTAATTAAAACTGAGGTACTACCCCTTCATTCAAGGACTGGTTTATCAAGAAACTAAAATGGAATGACTCTATTAATAAAATTAACTGAGGGAATTTTCTGGAATACTGACATTCTTAGACTTAGGCACTCGTGCTCTGACTGAAGGTGTAATTGGTGCTGAGAATCTCTGACGGGATTGGGAGCGGTTATTAACCCCTGATCATGGCTTAAAACTATATGTTTAGACTCTCTTATTCTTTCTATCTTTCTTCCTACCCTTCTCCCCCTTGCTCTACTGAGTATGAACCCCAAGCTTTAATAAGACAACAGCCTGCAAGTTGTTCTGAGAAACTACTGAATTGGCTAAAGTGGTGAATGCAGCTCTAAATTCTGCATGGAAGACATGCTCATTTAAGAGATCTGCCTGAACGGGCTGAGGTGCTGACTGATTTCTAGTTCTCCTTCCATTAGTCTCTTTAGGAGGCATATTCTTTAATTGGAAGGAAGAATCGGATTACACTGAGAGTTTAAATGGAGCTTATGCTCACTCGCACGATATGAATACTGAAAAAAAGAAAACTATTTCTAAAATATCTCATAGCCTCCTGTCCATAAGTTTGGTATGCTACAAACCCATGTATAAGACTCTACTAGATGTGGCTTTTAGACTTCCTAGGACTCTATTAAACCTTAGGCTCTGATACCAAGTTTGTAACACCTTGAGTCTATACCCCAGATGCTACATGGTGCTTATAGTCCCGAAGGACCATAGGCTAACCCATGACTGTTACCTACTGTAAGCACTGAATAATAGTAATATTGTAACAACAACATAACTGAGATAAATGCAGAAAACTACCATAAGGTTCAAATCTAAAAATAAACTGAATATAGTATAACAATAACAAAACTTAAATATCTGTCTGAAAATACTCTAGTCTGGAAAGCTTCTAAACAGTCTAAACTGTGGAGTTGATGGAACAATTCCCCAACTAACTCTGACTATTGAAAATGAACTAAAATTCTCAAAAACAATCATGTCCTCAAACTATGAGGACTCACCACTACTCTGTCTACATAGAATCTAAATTCACTAAGAGTGCTTGAGAGCCCATGCATCTGAACCTATGATATAAGACATATAGCATAAAAGAAAGGCATGTATCAGTACTATGGATGTACTAGTATGCTCAGTAAGGTAGGATAAAATGCATTGGTTCATATGAATTACCAATTCTAACTGACTAACATGAGTATGACTAAATAAGAGTACATGCATGGATACAAAAACTGTAATTGAGATCATGGTGCCAATGAATACTGAATCTGAATACTGATTAACTAATAATTGATTATATTGACACTGTATTACTGATAACGGTGTGACTGTATCTGACAGTCTTGATTCTATGAAACTATACTGAGAAGTACTGAGCTGAATGATTGTGTCTAATAGTTTTGAGTCTGGACAACTGAACTGAGCTCTATACTGACACTGAATCTAAAACTGAGACTGTGGGAAGTAATCATCTAACCAACAAGCCCCTTCTCTAACTAATTTTGGGTCCAACCTATAACCCCAGTTGGAAGGGTGTCAATACCGTGCCACGGGTTAAGATAACTATTGCGGAGTCAGTCCTAACTAATGGGTGAACCCTAAGATTATTCCTAATCTAGTGGGAGATCCTTGAGTATGTCAGTCCTATCTAACAGTTAACATCTCCAAACCTATGATGGCTACGTAGTTCTGAAACTTAGGAAATGCTTTTAGGGATCCAGTCCTAAATAAGGGTGCGTCCCCATCCCTATGTTTGCTCGGTGCTGAATCTTACTCCCAACTGAATAGACACTTAACTGATTCCTAGACTGTACTAAGCCTAACTGAACTTTTACTGATTGTATTATTTGACTAAACTAAACTAAGTTCCATGGGTTGATGGAATACTACTGAATTCTGTTAACTGATTGAGTACCATTGAGTTCTGAACTGAATACTGTGACTGACCTATAAATACTACTGATATTTTCCTGCACTTTATAACTGACTAAAGCTATAGGTAAACATCTAAGTTTTTGGGTGTTGAATACCCTCAGGACTCGATAGCAAGAAAGGTAAATCGTTGCATAAGTTTTAAAAGCATAATCATGTGCATTTGATCATAACTCATTCATGGAAACATTCTATCAACCATTTGGATGGTACAACTTGCACATAAGCTAACATAGCATGATCTCTTTCCCTTATTAGTTCACATGAGTAATTCATCAAGCACTTGGTGAGCATGCATATACACATAACACTAAACAAAAAGTAGACATCATAATTCAAATTCCCTTTGACAATTTCAAGGGTTTAACATGGATCCACATGATATTACATATATATATCAATTAACCTCACATGAAATGTATCATAAAACATAGATTAGAATCATAATTAATCATTTTCAACATGAATATAATCAAATACAACATGGAATTCATGAAATTCATAAACTTGAAGTTTACAAATAGTTTCTTGGACTCCAAGGGTAGAAGGGACCCTTGGATGAATACTTCACATACCTTGATTACTACTTTCGAGGAGATTGAAGTAAGTTCTTGTGAATTTAATTCTTGAACTTGATGAGGCTAGGGCTTGCTCTTGAGAGAGTTTATGAGTAAAGAATGAGATTTTGCCTAATAGGCTGATTAATTTCGTGTTAAGGTTGAATAATGGTGGGGAAAATAACCCATTTTCCCCCACAACCTGTATTAAATAATGATGAATAGGGTTGCCCTCGCAATGCGACCCCTGCTTGGGTTAAGAAGCCATCATGATGCAACCCCTACTCGGGTCAAGCAGCCATCACAGCGCTACCCTTACTTGGGTTGACTAACCCTCACGATGCGGGGCTATCATGACCCCTCACTATTTTGGGCATCTAAACTCACCCTTACGCTAGTCTAAGAATTTTAAAACTCGCCTGAGATGACCTACAAGTAACCCTGATCATGAATCAATTTGAAGATCGATAAACTAAGGTCAGGAAGGTTGTCAATTAAGATTACAAACTTACAAAGGCTAAAATGATTCTGTATGACAATACTTAGCTAAAATTTTCTAAGTCTGGGACCCCTTAACAAGCTTAATAGACTGAATTAAGCTAAGAATTTTGTGGGGTCTTACAAAAGGTGCCTATTCAAATTATATCCTTTCTCTTGGTGTCTTTTGGTAAAAAAACCTATTAATTTTCCATTCACGCCTCTTAAAAACCTAACATTATGTTATTATAGCCTTTTGTTAATTAATGATTTATAGAGGTATTTTAACGCCTCAAATTCTGAACCCTAAACACTACAGGTGCTTATGATCCTAAAGGACCACAAGCTAACCCTTTTTTGGTACCTGTAACTGAGCATTGCATAATATACTATAAACATCCGAAAAAAATGGCAAAAACTTTCCATAAGGCTCATAACCAAAATACAACTTAATAAAGTATCAAAAATACTAAAGTAACTGCCTGAACATCTAGTCTGAAAGCCTATAAACTATCTGAATAAGGAGTTTATGGGATAATCCCCCAACTAACTCCATCTAACTAAAATACTGAATCTAGAAATATAATGAAATAATAGAACATCCTTGATTGATGAGGACTCACTGCTAAGTTTACTGCTTCTGGCTGAATCTGAACTGCTAAGGGTGCTCTGGATCTCGTGCTTCTGACCCTATGGTTTAAAATACCATAGCACAGAAAAGTATACGTCAGTACATGGGAATATACTGGTATGCTAGATAAGGTAAGGCTAAATTCAAAGGTTCATATGCATGAACAATACTGACTAAATAATCTGAGTATACTAAATAAGAATATGTGCATGAATGTATAAACCATAACTAAAATTATAGTGACACTGAATACTGAGATTCAAATGCTACTTTTGTAATACTCTGCATGTTTCTAAGCTAGGAAGTGAATAAGTATTCCTACGTATGAAATCTCCTATCATGTGATTCATACTTGAGTACATGACTTATAATAAATATCCTAGTGATAGGATAGTTTATGATACATTAAGCATGTTCATATGAGTCACTTAAGGTAATACAAGCTAAGAGTTTTTGAATCCATCAAGTTTTAGTGTTCGATTTTGCAAGGTTCATCTTTGAACGAGTATAACTCAATGTTATTGTGGTATTTTGGATTATTTAGACCCAAAAAATTGTAGAAAATTGAATTAGCTTTTCAACGATACAAAATTTGCCTTAATCCAATACCCGAGCGAAAAGTTATGCCCATTTTCATGAGAAATAGTAAGCATAGGCGATTGGTTAGGCACCGCCCAACCCAAGCATAGGCGATTGGTTAGGCACTGCCAAACCCAAGCATAGTCGATCACTTGGGTGCCGCCTAAGTCAATTCCGGGTGTAAAAAACACTCCATTTTGAGTTATTTTAAAGTTAATTAAGTCTTTAAATACTCCTTACACGTCCCTAAACTTAACCCTACAAAATATATAGTTTCTAAACATATTACAACCCTATTTTCATCTCAAATCTCATCATCCAAGAGCACTAAAAGAGAAAAAACAACTAGGGTTGCATAATTAAGCATGAAGATCCTATTTCAAGGAAATTCCTCCGTCAATCATCAAGAATCTTCCTTATAAGGTATGCGTAGTTTAAAATACAAAAGCTTGGTTGATTGTGGTGATATGATCATACCCATGTTGATGCTTGTTTTTTTGATATATAATAATATGTGTGTGTTGATTTATGGATCCCTTTTATCCATAAAGCTCAAAAACCCTTTTTTTCATTATAAAGTATGATTTCTATATTATTGGGTGTTGATGATCATGTTGTTTTTATTGGCTGATTCCCAATATGGAATCTTTGTATGTCTTTATGAATTCATGATATCATATGAGTTGGAAATATGTAAATTTGGTTGTTCATGATGTATAATTTGATGATTTCACCTATGCTTAAGATGTGCATGTAAGGTGTTTGATAAAATGCCTAAGAAACTAGAAATCATGCAATAT
>JAPEIP010000013.1:189542864-189575545 GCA_026120095.1 Capsicum chinense | reverse complement strand
CCTTCAACTCCTTATTCAGATAGTTTAGAGGCTTTTAGATTTATGTTCATATTTATGTTCAGATTGAGTTGTTTTGGGTATTTTCACCCACATGATTTTATTCAGTTGAACCTTATGGCCTTATAGTTCTATGTATTTTGCATTGTTATATCATGATTTGCAGTATACAGGTACAGATATCATTCATGGGTTAGTTTGTGGTCCCTCGGGGTGATGAGCACCATGTAGCATTCTAGTTCAGTGAATTGGGGTGTAACAACTTTACTAACATCTGAGCTTACTAATACTGGGATACTAAACAACTGAATCTATTGATGTTGGTAGCCGAATGCTAAGATTGAGATCAATCCTATCTAGCGGGTGATCTCTAAATCTAATAATAATAAAAATAATTAACTAAATCTGAGATCAGTCTTATCTAAAGGGTGATCTCTAAATATACTGATAATGAAGATGATTTGACTAAATCGAGGATCAGTCCTATCTAGTGAGTGATCTCCGAGTCTATTTATACTAATACTGATTGACTGTAATTTGAGATCAGTCCTGTCTAATGGGTGATCTCTGAATATACTGATAATGAAAATGATTTAACTTATTTTGATATTAGTCCTATCTAGCGGGTGATCTCTAAATTCATTAAATGTTAATGGTTGACTGTATCTAACAGTCCTGAATCTGTACTACTGAGCTGAGTTCTTTTACTGAGACTGGTTCTGAAACTGAGTCTATGGGAAGTAGTTATCTAACTTACATGCCCAAAATCTTAACTTGTGGGTTCCAACCTGTAACCCCACTAAAAGGGTGTCAGTATCGCGCCACGGGTAAAGAAAACTTCTATTGAGTCAGTCATATCTAACGGGTGACCCCTAAGATCATTCATATCTAACGAGTGATCCCTAAGTATGTCATTCCTATCTAAAGGGTGACATCTTATCCCTACGTTGGCTACATAGTTCTGGAACTTAAGGATTGCTTCTAGGGATCTCAGTCCTCTCTAATGGGTGAGCCCACATCCCCAGGTTCGCTCGGTGTAGAATCCTACTCCCAGCTGAAAGACACTCAACTGATTCTTTTTCTTAAACTTTACTAGATTGAGTTGAATATGTTACTGATCGTGTTACTTGACTGATCTAGCTGAGTTCACTTGGTTCCGAAGACTGACGGAATACTACTAGGCTTTGTTATCTTACTGAATGCTACTAAGTTCTAAATTGTATACTACTAAGATCTGAGTTGAGTATTGAACTAAAGCTAGAATGATAATGATACTAAGATTACTGAGATTTCCTAAGTTCTGTAATTGTTTGAGTTCTACTGAGTTCTGTAACTTACTGAGAGTACTATTGAACATGAATGACTGAGATTATCTTGAGACTGACACTGGCTCTAGAAAAGTAGCTAATTTGTCAGGTATAATTACCCCCAGGACTCAATAACATAAGTAATACAAGACAGGGCAACTTATACATAACATGACAATAGGATATCATCTACAACACAATAAATGCGACATCTTGTCATTCACTTGAAGATCATAAACATGTAGATATATAGGGAATGCATATTAATATCTCATAACTCATCCAACAAGGTCTTGTAGCAAACACTTAACAAGCATTAAAGTGTACATAATTGGAGATTTCATGCTAACATGTCACAATTCATTCACTAAAACTTTTCAACAAACACTTGGCATGCATGAACTTACACATAATTGGGGATTTGTTGTCAGCATGCCATAATTACTCTAATTCCTTCACATAAGCATTTTATCAAACTTATGGGGCGCATTATTTGGTTATTCAATAATTTATACGCCTAATTATCATGGATATAGCAATCAACATGAAAATTGAAGAGGATTTATCATGAACATCACATACTAGAATCAACTCTTGAAACTTGTAGTCTAAATCATGAATTAAATCTCAACAGTACATAATCATGAACTTCAATTCACATAAATCATGAAAGCTCATAAATACACAAACTTTAAAATTTTGAAAAGGATTCTTGAACTTCTTGGGTGGAAGGAACTAAAGAATAAACATCTAACATACCTCAAAAGCATGAAACTTGAAATATAACTAATGTTTCTTAAATGTTCTTAGACTGGGAATTACAGATCTTGATGTTTTCTTGATGGTTCTTGAACTTAAATTTCTTAGTTTTTTGAAGAAGGGTTTGAATCTTATTCTTGGGTTTTGATCTTAAAATAAACCCTAATTTTGATGTTATGGATGAATGAGGAGTTATTTGCTTTGATTTGACATGATTGGGTGCTAAATAAGGTGGAAAAAGACCCAAAAAGCCCTTTAAAACATCGTTTCAGTGTTGTTTCAGACAAAGTTAACGGTCTGGGTGATGGACCGTCACTCTTGTGACTGACTATCACTCCAATCATCATTTTTAGGCTAGAAAACAACCTTACTACCTTAGTTGTGATGGCGAAAGCAATGGTCCATCGCTGACTTGACGGTCCGTCAGCTTGCCCATTGCTCCTAGGCAGCTCGGACAACTCAGTAAAATGGCCAAAACTTTTTACTCTAATACCAGATTTTGGTAAAATTGGTATTGTTGGAAAGATAATTCAATTATATATCTTTTGGTGGGCCATTATTTCAAAAATTCATAGTATAAAAAAGATATGATCATTTGAAATTGACTATACCAAAATTCTTCTCAAGAATTCAATCGGTAAGGGATATTTTGATACATCTAATAGCTAGGACGTATTTGAGGCCTTAATATACATCAAACTTTATCATAAAAATACAAAATAACTAAGATTTATTTCTCATAATCTTGAAGCATGGTTCTACTATCGGTTGGGATTATTGGGGTATTGCAGGTATACTATTTATTCATAAACAATGAAGATTAGAAAATTTAATCCTTTATTATAAGTGGGTAAGTCTTATTCCTTACCCCATTCTAGTTATGTCAAAGTGTTTCTATTTTTAAGGAAATTAGGCTACCTAAAATTATTTTGATTTCTAACATATTTTGGTAGTGTCTCATTGTTTCTAGGGTCTACCAGAAATAGCTTCTTCACCCCCATAATGTTAGAGATGAGGTCTGCATCCTACCTTTTCCAACCCCACTTGTGGGATTACACTGGATATGTTTTTTTTGTTTTTAGGCATGAAGCAATGCTTTGTACTTATTTAACTTTTTAAATGAACTAATTGAACTTGTATTCTCTTTTTATTATATATATATGTTGGAATTTTATGTTTTCACTTGTGTTATGTCTGCATATCATTCTATTTTTATGATATCTCACATCTTCATAATGGCACTCCTTCAATTTAAGGCCAAACAGATCAATTAGGTGGGTCGGGGTTGGCTTTATGAATTTTATTAATCTGGAAAATATGTGAACAATGACACTTTTCTTTCTCATTTGGTTTTCTTTCGTATAGTTAAACACCCGAGAATGTGGCCTCGTAAAATTTTTGTTTGATTGGTAGTGATCGAGATATGTGTGTTGTGTAGTATCCTTGTTGTTTATTATTTACAACTTATGTAAGGACTTCTTAGGTTCCTATTAGGGTATTAACTTGTATCTATTCTTACCTATCAAAGTGGATGAGAATTGAAGAACCTAGACCTTGGAACCATTGAAAAACATCAACCATTGATGATTCTGGTGAAGATACGGTTGGGGGTATTTGAGTGGTATCCTAAGTCATAACTCGTACCCACCATGACCTCCCTTTTTGTATCCTAAGTAGTATATTAAGGTAACATACAATCCTCCATGGTACAAGGTCATTACTTGGTCCTAACCATGCTTACGAGTTGTAAACTACTCAACCATATAGAGGGAAACCTAACCTAGAGTGGACTATTTTGGTCACGAATGGAGCATAAAACTTGGGGGTGATTTTTACCCCTTATTTATGATTCAAAGGTCTATTTTCGTACCCACAACAATATGGTTGACATAGTATAAGGCTAGGGTATGACTTACGGTACCACTCGTACCCTAGGTTACTATTGCCAAGTAAACCGTGAGGGGGAGTCGTACCCTGCATATGTGTATTTTCCAGCATTTAACCAAGGGAATTTTGGTCATTTACCAAGCATAAAACCCTAACTCCTTTACCTATATAAGTATTATTAGCCTCGCAAGTCTTCATTTACAAGACTTAAACACCCCTAAACACTCTAAAGGCTCTTGGAAGCAAGATTGGAGGCTAGGGTTTGGAGGTGTTCATCTTGTGGAAAGAAAGAGAGTAAAGATTATTGGTGTGTTTTCTTGTCTAAGTCATGTATCTATTTTCCTCTTTAAATAACTCTAAAACGATGTATTTAACACTTGGATTAGTAAGTGTACATGGTGGTTTTGAATCAAATGAAAAGGGTTTTCATACTTAACAATGAATAATGATGATTCGTACTTGTACTTGTATTGATAAATGTTATTGATGGTAGATTTCATATGTAGATTTTTGTTGTATATTTTTTAACATGAGGGTCTTTATTAACCCTAAACTTGATGATATCTACCTTGAAAAGGACCTTGTTAAAGTTATGCTCAAAAGGTGTTTGTGAAAATATCTAAACAAAATGACTAGTTGTATGTTGACAATGTGTTGATCTAGGGCAAGGTACCAAATAAGTATGAATGATTGTTGAATGATATTATTGAGCTATTATAATCCATGCAAGGTGTGATGATAACCTTGTTGTGCTAATGACCAATAAGGGGTTGAAGTCCCTCAATGTGAAATAAACTTGCATAGTGTATTAAACTAGAGTATGGTATAAGAATGCTATTGAAATGTGAAGGTCTTGTAAGGATATTGAGGACCATAAAATAAATTGTGTGATGAATTGAATGATGGCATAAGCCTAATGAGATGGTTGAGAAATGAAGGCTCCCATAAGGATCTTGTGGTCATGAATAGTGTTGAATTGGTTAAAGTCCATTGAATGTATAATGATGCATGAGTAAAGGATTAGAGTACCAATTTTGATTATGATGGTTGTGATGTCTTACGATTGGAGTCCCTTTCCTTATGAAATGTATTGAGGTTAAATTTCCTTTCCTAATGAAATTACATATGGTTGGAGATCCATGACTAATGAGATCTCATAAGTTCAAGGTACCTCACCTTATGAAAAGGCTTGTGGTTAGAGTCCGTGTATGATATGAGATTAGAGTCCCTTGTCTAATGAATGGGAATAAGGTTAGAGTCTCTTTCCTAGATGAATGTGTATGGTTAAAGTCCCTTATCTCCTAGATAAATATGTATGGATAAAGTCCCTTTTCAAATAATGAATGTATGTGGGTAAAGTCCCTTGTTTAAATGATTGTGAGTGTGGTTAAAGTCCTTGGCTAATGAATGTGTGCGCACAGGTGAAGTCCCTTATCTAATGATGAAGTGATTGTGGTTGACGTCCTTATCATATTGATAATAAGGAATCTATAAGTGTGGGAGGTAGTAGTCCTCCACTACATGTCTAATGAATGAATGCTTGAGAATGATGACAAACCTTGATGTGATATCTTGATTAGTATGTGATATGTGTATATATATATATATATATGTATGGATAAGTGTGTGAATGAGATGAAATGCGATATATTATCTTGTTATTGAATAATGATGTAATTTTATCACTTATCCTTGATTTACATGCTAGCATTCCAACCACTAACTATCTCCAGACTCTACAGCCCCATGCGACGTAGGGCCTGAAGCACCTTTTTCTTACCTGCATAGTGATTAGTAGATCAAGGCAGTTCATTCTTGACTTGAAGCGGTGAGCGTACTTACTTCGGAATACATCATCTATTGGTATCTATCATTATACTTATCTCTTTAAGACTTGTTTAGATATAGTCGGGGGCTTGTCCTGACATATACACTTATTGACTTTGGTATTGTATAAAGGTGTTGTGAACAACTGTGAACTCAGGCATAGTTATTATAACGATTATAATATTGACTTATGATATATTTCCTATATGATATATGAGTTGGAGTTCCTTCGACTCCTATGGTATGTTGAGATGCTTAGGTTGGGTTATTGGGGAAACCTTCAGCTCATATGAGCTTGAGGTACCCATATGACATGGTCTGATGTTTGGGTCATGTCAAGTTAGTATTAGAGTCTATGTTCATGGTCAGTTGGGTGTTCATAATACCGTGTCAAGTAGACTCTTTTTTATAGGTATGAAGTGCGCCACACTTATAAAAGAGAGGCTAAGATACATCTTAGGAAATGTTTTCCTTTCTTGGATTTCAATCTCAAGCTATAAAGTCTAAGGTCTTAAACTCCTCTGGTTCCATTTTCTATCTTTCAGATCATGCCATAAAGGAGATATGAGATGCAAGCAAACACTTCAGATCCAACTGAGGGCCCTATGGACGGAGCTCATCCAAGTTCAGACTCATACTAGAGATGCAGTATCCGAGCATCTTTCTGGGCTCCTTCCTATCCCCACCAACCCTGACTCATCCTCTTAAAGGGATGCTACTAATATGGAGTTTCATCACTTCATCAACCTATTAACCCAATTGATAGCTTCTAAAGCGAAGCGTGATGCTCCAGCTACCGTTGCTTCTGAGGCTACAAAAATTGGACAATTCATGAGGCTGATCCCTTTTATATTCTCCGGTACAAAGGTTGAGAAAGATCCTCAAGGATTTGTTGATGAAATAGAGAAAATCTTCCAAATCATGCATGCTTCAAAAATTGAAGCCATTGAGTTTGCATCCTACTAACCAAAGGATGTCATGTACCAATAGTACAAGGGTTAGGAGTTGTCTAGGGGGGTTGATGCTAGCCCCCCTATGTGGGAGAATTTATCCAAGGTTTTCCTTGACTACTTCTTTTCTCAAGAGTTGAGAGAGGCAAAGGCGAAAGAGTTCGTGAACTTAAAGCAAGGCAGAATGTCCATTCAAGAGTATGCCTTGAAGTTCCATCAATTGTCAAGGTATTCTCTCGAGATGGTTTCTACCATGAGGGCTAAAATGCCCAAGTTTGTCTTGGGATTATCCCGTGAGTTAGTATTTGAGAGCTAGGTGGCCTTGTTAATTGATAACATGGATATCTCTACGTTGATGGGGCATATGCAATAAGTAGAGGATGAGAACAGAAAAACAAGTTGAGCTTAGTGAGAAGTAAGGAATGAAGTTTAGGCCTTCCAATAATAGTAGGGGAAGTAGTTGCCACAAAAGAAGTGGGGGAGTTTGAGTTCATTCTCCTCGGCTTGTGTTTTCTCTCCTAACCTAAAGTTCTTGGGTGGTCATTGCTCTCAGTTTAGTGGCGGGTCTCGGCACAAGGTGACCAATTTCAGACTAGTGGTGCTCAGTCGTCTCCACCCCGCCCTCTTTGTAGATTTTATGGTTAAAGTCATAGTGGTTAGTATGAACAAGGAAGGAACAAGAGTTTTTATTATGGTCAAATTAGGCACATACAGTTTGAGTTCCCCTCTTTAGAAGTTTCTTGGGCCACTATTGCTGCTCCTCCCACACCAGCACTAGCTGAAACTGCTTGTATGCACTTGCTACTCACCAGGATTTTAAGGTGTCTCCTAATATTGCTACGGGTATGTTGAGGCTTTTCTCTCGTGATATGTATTGCTTTCTTGACCCAAGGTCTACTCTTTCTTATGTGACCCCGTATGTGGCTGTACATCTTGATTGTGGTCCCGAGAGTCTGTCAGTTCCTTTTTTTATTTCTACCCCATTTAGAGACTCTATGGTTGTTAAATGAGTCTATAGGGGGTATGTGATATTTGTTTATGGTAGAGATACTCTGGTTGATTTGATAGAGTTTGACACAGTTGATTTTGATGTTATCCTGAGAATGGATTGGATACACTCTTCTTATGTTTCCTTAAATTGTCGAACCCATAGGGTCAGGTTTAAATTCCTAACTGAACTGGACATTGTATGGGAAGATGGTTCCGTAGTGCCTAAGGAAAGGTTTATTTCTTATCTTAAGGCATGAAGGTTGATTTCAAAGGGGTTCTTGTAGCATTTGGTCTGAGTTAAAAATTTTAACTTGGAAGAGCCATCTCTAGAATTTGTTCCCATGGTAAATGAATTTCTTTATGTATTTCTTAATGATCTCCCCGGTGTTTCTCCCGATAGGGAGATTGATTTTGGGTTTGAACTTATTCTGGACACTCATCCGATCTCTATTCCTCCTTATAGAATGGCTCTAGCGGAGTTGAAAGAACTCAATAAGAAATTGAAATATCTCTTGGATAAAGGATTTATCCGACCTAGTGTGTGTCCTTGGGGTGCTCCCATGTTGTTAGTGTGCAAAAAGGATGGTTCCCTTCGTATGTGCATTGATTATTATCAATTGAACAAAGTGACCCTAAGGAATAAATATCCTTTCCCTAGGATCGATGATTTGTTTGATCAACTTCAAGGTGCGAAGTGTTTGTCTAATATTGATCTTAGATTGAGTTATCATCAACTTAAAACTAGGGATACGGATATCCCTAAGACTGCCTTTAGGACCCGATATAGTCACTATGAGTTTCTTGTCATGTCCTTAGGGTTGACCAATGCCCCAGCGGCATTCATGGATTTGATGAATAGGGCCTTCCATCCATTCTTGGATATGTTTTCCATAGTCTTTATTGATGATATCTTGGTCTATTCTAAGAGTGAGGAAAATCATATAGATCACCTTCATGCCATATTGTAAACTTTAAGGGATCATTTATTTTATGCTAAGTTCTCTAAGTGTTAGATTTGGTTGAAAGTCGTAGCCTTTCTTGGTCATTTCATCTCTAGTGAATGGATCATGGTAGATCCCCAAAAGAATGCGATGATTAAAAAGTAGACTATACCCACGACTCCAATTGATATTCTGAGTTTCTTGGGTCTAGCCAGTTATTATAGAAGGATCATAGAGAGTTTTTCCACTATAGCTGCCTCGTTGACCAAATTGACCCTAAATAAGGTCTAGTTCTTATGGTCCGATGCGTGTGAGGGTAGTTTTGAGAAGTTGAAAGATAAATTAACCTTGACTCTGATTTTGACCTTGCCCGAGGGTAGTGATGGTTTTGTTGTCTATTGTGATGTTTCTCGTGTCGGCCTTGGTTGTGTGTTGATGCAACATGGTAGAGTGGTGGCCTATGCTTCTAGGCAATTGAAATTTCATGAAAAAGAACTACCCCACCCATGATCTAGAATTGTTAGTCGTAGTCTTTTCTTTGAAAATTTGGTGGCATTATCTCTATGGTGTTCACGTTGATATATTTTTCGATCATAAAAGCCTCCAATATGTGTTTACTTAAAAGAAGTTAAATCTTCGGCAAAGCAGGTGGCTTGAGCTATTGAAAGATTATGATATGAGTCTTTATTACTATCCTGGTATGGTGAATGTAGTCGTCAATGCTCTTTGTAGATTTTCTATTGGGAGTTTGTCCCATGTTGATGAGGATACACAGGAATTAGTGAAAGATATTCACCGTTTGGAAAATCTTAGAGTTCTACTTGTGGACTCTGAGGATGGTGGTGTATTTGTGCTTTCGGTATCTCAATTGTCTCTTGTTGTTGAGATAAAGGAAAAATAAGTCTTAGACCCCGAATCGATGAAGATCAAAAGTAATGTGAGCCAACATAAGGCTGTTGACTTTTTGATTAGTGGTGATGGTACATTCAGATACCAAAGTAGGCTATGCATTCCCGACGTCGATGGATTAAGTGAAAGGGTCATAGTCGAGGCTCATAGAGCCCGTTATGCTATTCATCCTGATTCCACCAAGATGTATCATAATCTTAGAGAGTTCTATTGGTGGAATAATATGAAGCGTGATGTTGCTAGCTATGTGGCTAAATATATGGTGTGTCAACAAGTGAAGGTTAAAAACATGAAGCCTGGTGGCCTATACCAATATATTGTGTTGCCCGAGTGGAAATGAGATTCTATTAATATGAATTTCATTATCGGTCTTCCTAGATCCCAGAATCAATATGATTCTATTTGGGTTATTATTGATAGAATAACCAAGTCCTCCCATTTCTTGCTCGTGAGAACAAATGTCTCGGCAAAAGACTATGCTAACTTGTATCTTTTGAATATCATAAATTTATATGGTGCTCTGGTGTCGATTATCTGGGATCATGGTCCTCCATTTTAATCCCACTTTCAGAAGGCGTTCCAAAATGGTTTAGGTACTAGAGTGTACCTTAGTACTACTTTTCCACCCACAAATGGATGGTCAAGCAGAGAGAACTATCCAAACTTTGGAGTATATGTTGTGGTCTTGTGTAATTGATTATGGTGGTAGTTGGTATGACCACTTTCCTTTGATTGAATTCGCCTATAATGATAGTTACCACTCTAGTATTGGCATGGCACCTTTCGAAGCATTGTATGGTAGGAGATGTTAATCTTCTATTGGGTGGTACAAAGTTGGTGAGGGTAAGTTACTTTGGCTGATTTAGTCTACCAAGCCTTAGAGAAAGTGAAGGTGATCTGTGAATGATTAAAAACCGCTCAAAGTCGTCAAAAGTCCTATGCGGATGTGAGGCGTAGGGACTTAGAGTTTAATGTGGGCGATTAGGTATTCTTGAAAGTGTCTCCTATGAAAGGAGTAATGTATTTTGGCAAAAAATGAAAGCTTAGTCCCAGCTATGTTGGGCCTTGATTGTAAAGCGAGTTGGCAATGTCACCTATGATTTGGAGTTGCCTCCTAGTATGAACCTCATTCACCCTGTTTTCCATGTGTCTATGTTAAGGAAATGTGTGGTTGATCCTTCCTTGGTTGTTCCCTCGGAAGATGTTGGTATCTCAGACTTCTGTTCTACTGAGGAGGTCCCGATGAGGGTCTTGGATCGGCAAGTTCACTGTTTATGAACAAAATAAGTTGCTTCAGTGAAGGTTCTATGGAGTAACCAAAAGTCCGAGGAAGCTACTTAGAAGGCAAAAGAGGACATGAAGTTTAAGTACCCACATTTATTCCCTATTCCAAAAGCTTGTGATAGAGGTATGTGTTGATCTCCTTACTTTGATTTATGTCTTTGATAGATAATGGAGTAAAGTCTCTAATGATTGACATTGGTTTATGTCTTTGTTAGACAATGAATTAAAGTTCCCAATGTTTGAAATGATTGGTATCTTGTTATACCATGGATTAAAGTTCCTAATTCTATGAAATGGTGTGTGACCTGTTGTGATGGGTTTAAGTCCCTAATACTTTGAATTGATTCATGTCTTTGATAGATGATGGAGTAAAGTCTCCAATTCTTTGAGTTACCTTACATCTTTGATAAATGATGGGTTGAAGTCCCTAAGTCGTAAAATGAGTAGGTATTTCAAAGAAATGGGTTGGAGTCCCAAGACCAATGAAGTAAATTAGTTGATTGATGATGATCATGATATGTGTCATGTTGCATCCTTTGTTGTTTGCTTCTTTCTAACTTGTGTAAGGTTTTATTTTAGGCATGTTGGTTTGTTAACGTGTTTTTATGATTATTTTACCCTTCATTTGTGGATGAATGATCCTAAGTGAGGGAGAAAGAAACACCTAAGAATGTGGCCTCACAAAAGTTTTGGTTGATTGGTAGTGATCGTGGTATGTGTGTTGTGTTATATCCTTATTGTGTGTTGTTTACAACTTGTGTGAGGACTTATTATGTGAATATTATGGTGTTAACTTGTATCTATACTTACCTATCAAAGTAGAAGAGATTTGAAGCACCTAGACCTTGGAACCATTGAAAAACATCAACATTTGATGTCTTTGGAATGGATATGGTTGGGGGTGTTTGATTCGTACCATAGGTCACGACTCGTACCCACCATGACCTCCACTTTCGTATCCTAATCATTATATTAAGTTAAAATACTATCCTCCATATGAAAAGGTCATTCCTTGGTTGTAACCATGCTTACAAGTCATAAACTACTCAACCGTATGGAGGGAAACCTAACCTAGAGAGGACAGTTTTGGTCACGGATGGAGCTTACTACTTAGGGGGTGAGTCATACCCATTGGTTATGAATAAAATTTCCCTTTTTGTAGCCACAATAGTTAGGTTTACTGAGGATATGGATAGGGTATGATTTTGGGTACCACTCGTAAACTAGGTTACAATTGCCAAGTGAACCATGAGGGGGAGACATACCCCTGCACTGTGTGTTTCCAGATTTAAACCAAGGACCTTTTAGTTATTTTGCTAGCCTAAAACCCTTATTCCTAGACCTATTTAAGTCTTTTTAGCCTCCCAAGTCATCATTTGAAATACTTAAACGCTCCTAAACACTCTAAAGGCTCTTGGAAGCAAGATTGGAGGCTAGGGTTTGGAGGTGTTCATCTTATGGCAAACAAGAGAGTCAGGATTTTTGGTGTGTCTTCTTGTCTAAGTCATTTATCTCTTCCCCTATTTAAATAACTCTAAGCCCATGTATTTCACACTTGCATTAGTAAGTGTACATGGTGGTTTTGAATCAAATGAAAAGGGTTTTGATAGTTAACAATGAATAATGATCATTCATTCTTGTACTTGTGTTCATACATATTATTGATCGGAGATTGCAAATGTGGATGCTTGTTATATGTTATTGAACATGATAGTCTTGAGTAACCCTAACCTTGATGATATCAACCATAAAAATGACCTTGTTAAAGGTATGCACAAAAGGTGTCTGTGAAAATGTCGAAACAAAATGACTAGCTGTATGTTAACAATGTGTTGAGCTTGGGAAAGGGCCCAAATGAGTATGAATAATAGTTCAATGATATTGTAGGGTATTATGAGACATTCAAGGTGTGATGATACCCTTGTTGTTCTAACGACCAATAAGGGTTTGAAGTCCCTCAATGTGAAATAAACTTGTATAGTGTATTGAACTAGAGTGTGGTATAAGAATATTGAAATGCAAATGTCTTATGAGGTTCTTGAGGACTAAAAAATGAATTATGTGATGAATTGAATGAAGGCATCAAGCTAATGAGATGGTTGAGCAATGAATGCTTCCATAAGAACCTTGTGGTCATGAATAGTGTTAAATTTGTTAAAGTCCATTGAATGTATAATGATGCACGAGTAAAGGGTTAGAGTCCCAATGTCGATTATGATGGTTGTGATGGCTTGTAGTTGGAGTCCTTTGCCTTATGAAATGGATTGAGGTTAAATTTCCTTGCCTAATGAAGTTATATGCCGTTAGAGTCTCATGCCTAATGAGATCTCATAAGGTCAAGGTACCTTGCCTTATTAAAAGGATTGTGGTTAGAGTTCACATGTGACACAAGGTTAGAGTCCCTTATCTAATGAATGGGCATGAGTTTGGAGTCCCTTGCCCAGATGAATGTGTATGGGTAAAGTCCCTTATTGGCTACATTAATGTGCGTGAGTTAAGTACCTTATTGAATAATGAATGTGTGTGGGTAAAGTCTCTTGTTTACATGATTGTTAATATGGTTAAAGTCCTTGGCAAATGAATGTGTGTGCACGGGTGAAGTCCCTTATCTAATGATAAAGTGATTGTGGTTGAAGTCCTTAGCATGTTGAGAATAAGGAATCTATAAGTGTGGGAGGTGGTAGTCCTCCGCTACATGTCTTATGAATGAATGCTTGAGAATGATGACAAGCCTTGATGTGATATCTTGATTAGCATGTGATATATCTATATGTATGGATAAGTGTGTGAATGAGATGAAATATGATATATTGTCTTATTATTGAATGATGATGTAATTTTATTACTTATCCTTGAGTTATATGCTAGCATTCCAACTGCTAATCATGTAACGACCCGAATCTGGTACCCAGAACGCTACATGGTACTTATGACCTCGAAGGACCATAAGCTAACCTATGACTGATATTTGTACCTGTATACTACATAATATACCATAAAATATAGAAATATGAACTTAAAAGCCATAAGGTTCAAAACTGAATGAACATCTGGTAAACAATGCCTGAAAATGGTATAACATTACCAAAGCAAATCTGAAATAACTGTCTAACATGCTATAGTCTGAAAGCCTCTAAACTGTCTGAATAAGTAGTTGATGGAACATGTCCCCAAATAACTCCGACTACTGAAATAAACTGAAAACTAAATTTGTAATGAAATCATCATGTCCTTGAATGATGAGGACTCACTGTTAACTCTGATCACTGAACTGGTATGCTACTGGTTCTCTGCAGCTTGTGCTTCTAAACCTATGGTATAAGACACCATAGCGCAAATGTGTCAGTACTTTGAATATACTGGTATGCAAGTGAGGTAGGATGAACGCAATAGGTTCATATGCATGAACAATACTAACTGACTGACTGACATGAATGTAAGAATACATGCATGCATACGTAAATGTAACTGAGATTATGCTAGGACTGATTACTGAGTTTTGACTACTGAATTTTACTAATAACATGGAATTACTGATATCTGAAGGACTAATACTATGTTGCTAATACATGAATAGTTGTGTCTGATAGTTTAGATTATGAAGAACTGGTCTGGTTGACTGTATCTGACAGTACTAAAGATGAATACTGATGACATAAGTTTTGATAACTGATATAACTGATAACATGAATGACTTTATTTGATAATCCTAAATCTGATGGGACTATCTGAGTTCCTTTTTATATTTGAGTTGACTGTATCTGATAGTCCTGAAATCTGAAGGACTATCTGAGTTCTTTTACTGAGGTTGAGACTGAGACTAAAACTATAACTGTGGGACGTGATTATCTAACCAACATACCTCAAAGCTGAACTAGTGGGGTCCAACCTGTAACCCCAGCTGAAAGGGTATCAGTATCGCGCCACTAGTAAAGACCTGCTGTGAGTATACCCTCTCTGATAGGGAGCTCTTCCGTCAATCCCTCCAGGTAGGTAACCCAAATGAGACGTATATATGTCCCTAAAAGTGTAGGGTGCATCTCAATCTATGCTGGCTATGTAGTTCTGGAACTTTAGGATTACTTTTACAGATCTCAGTCTTATCTAGCGGGTGAGTCCCTATCACTAGGCTCGCTCGGTGCTGAATCCTACTGCCATCTAAAAGACACTGAACTGAGCTAGCTCATATGATCTGCTGACTTATTAATGGTTGGGTACTGGGCATGTAATATTGAACGGTAGTCTGAATAACTGGGCTAAGAATATGGAGTTTTTATGAACATGAGAAAGGGACTAACTGAGTAACATGAGATAGCAAAGAGTGAATTCATGAAATACTAAATTATCCGAGAACGCAAGGCCAAGCGGATAACATAGTTTGGAAATATTTTGTAGACTAAGGTACTAAAATACTACTAACTGAGTGACTGGTAGCTGTAGCATTGGTCAAGCAAGTCTGGGACTGAACTGAGTTTCTGATCTGATTACTGAACTGAAGTTTGTATTATAACTAAAACTGTAACTGAGATTCTTACTGAAACTAAATGTTGGGTTCTGATAATTGAGGTTTAGACTAATATTAAAGTACTGAGACTAGATACTGATAACTACTTAGGGAAAGATTGGCATAGGCATGGATCTGATGCTCAAACAAATACTATATCAACCTCAACAATCAACTAAGGCCTAAGAAACGGAATACCAACATTATAGATTTATCAAAAGATTTAAACTAAAGGTATACATGACATAATCTAAACTTGACCTTAGTCTGAAATTTCTGTGTTCATGGAACATGATTCGTATACTAAGCAAACTGAAACTCCTGAATTTGAAGAAACATGGACATGTAAATAAGGGATCTGTAACTTACTAGTGATTGTATCAGGAGGACTTTCCTGATCCTATCGGGAATAAAGTGCATTGAGGTTGTTTGGGTGTTGCCCACTGATAGCGCTGGAATTAGCACCCTGCTGATTTGGGCGACCAAACTGAGCTGAGGAGTTGAGATGACACAGATAACCTAACTGAGGAAAATCTGACCTTGTGACCTAATTCACTACATCCGAAACACATTCCACTACCGACTCTAAACACACCCTTATTATGCTTACCATACTCTTGGCAAAGTGGATGAGTAAGAATCCTGCTCATACTACTCTAGGCCTTAGAGCCTGATGCCCTATTCGTACGGTCATTTCTAAACTTTGATACTAAGGCACTAGCTGAAGAGTGAACTGGGGATGAATATTTCTGACACAACTGAGAACGGTTACCATCTTGTGACCCATGCCGAACAAAACTATAACTACCTGTTCTGGTTCTCTTGCTTTCTCTCTCCTTCTTTTTAAGTTTCTGCTCTTTAATCTGTTGAGCATAGACCATAAGTCTATATATGTCCATGTCAGCAATCAGCATCGCAGTCCTACACTCCTTAACCACTCTACCTGATACCCCTGACACAAACTTACTCATTCTAGATCTACTGTCTGCTACTACAAGGGAGTGTACCTAGCTAACTGAATGAACTTAAGGGAGTATTATTTTATGCTCATTGTACCTTGACTGATATTGATAAACTCTAACACTTTGGCTTCTTTCTGCTATATGGAAAAGAACCTATCTATGAAAGTTGTAGAAAACTCTTCCCACTCTATGGGCTCTGTATCTGTAACCCTGTCTACCTTCCACTGTTTATACTACGTATGGGATACATCTTATAGCTAATAGGTGGCTAACTCTATGCTCTTACTGGAAGTCACTCCCATGATATATGTTACTTTCTGAACTTGATTGAGGAACTCCTGTAGATCCTCTTCTGACTTGGAATCGGTGAATAAAGAAGGATTCATTCGGGTGAAGTCCCAAATCCTGGCTTCAACAATATTGGGCACTGGGTTGGCTGGAACAGTAGCTGGCCATTCATTCTAAGCTACGACTGAACTATCTAGAGTAGTGAATGCAGTCCTGAATTCCACATGGGAGACATGCTCATCCAGGGGATCTGCCTGGACGGGCTGAGGTGTTGACTGATGTCCATTTCCCCCTTTGTTAGCCCTTTTGGGAGGCATAATCTGTAAACTAAGGGAAAAGTGGATTAGATTGAGAGTTTAACTAGAGCTCATGCTCACTAGCAAGACATAAATACTGAAAGAAGGGAAACTGTTCCTAAAACATCTCATAGCCTCCTGCATATAAGTGTGAAGCACAACACACCCATGTACAAGACTCTACTAGATGCAACTTTCAGACTTCCTAGGACACTATTAAACCTTAGGCTTTGATACCAAGTTTGTAACGCCTCGAATTTGGTACCCAAAATGCTAGATGGTACTTATAACCCCAAAGGACCACAAGATAACCTATGACTGATATCTATACCTGTATACTGCATAATATACCATAAAATGCAAAAACATAAACTGAATGGCCATAAGGTCCAAAACTAAATGAACATCTGATAAACAATGTCTGAAAATGGTATATCAATACCAAAGTAAATCTAAAATAACTGTCTAACATAATATAGTCTGAAAGCCTCTAAACTGTCTGAATAAAGAGTTGACGGGACATGTCCCCAACTAACTCCAGTTACTGGAATAAACTAAAAACTGAATTAGTAATGAAATCATCATGTCCTCAAAGGATGAGGACTCACTGCTAACTCTGATCGCTGAACTGTGATTCTACTGGTTCTCTGGAGCTCGTGCTTCTAAATCTATGGTATAAGACACCATAGCGCAAATGTGTTAGTACTTTGAATATACTGGTATGCAAGTGAGGTAGGCTGAATGTAATAGGTTCATATGCATGAATAATACTAACTGACTGACTAACATAAATGTGAGAATACATGTAACTGTAACTGAGATCATGTCTAGAACTGAACACTGAGTTCTAACTACTGAGTGTTACTAATAACAAGGAATTACTGATATTAGAGAGACTGATACTATGTTACTAATACATGAATAACTATGTTTGATAGTTCTGATTATGAAAAACTGGTCTAGTTGATTGTATGTAATAGTCCTAAAGATGAATACTGATGACATAAGTTTTGATAACTGATATAACTGATAACATAAATGACTGTATCTGATAGTCCTAAATCTAATGGAACTATGTGAGTTTTGTTCTATATCTGAGTTGACTATATCTGACAGTCCTGAAATCTGAATAACTATCTGAGTTATTTTACTGAGGCTGAGACTGAGACTAAAATTATAATTGTAGGAAGTGATAATCTAATCGACATACCCCAAAACTGAACTGATAGGGTCCAACCTACCAGCTAGAAGGGTGTTAGTACCGTACCACTAATAAAGACCTGCTGTGAGTATACCCTCTCTGACAGGGAGCTCTTCCGTCAACCCCTCCTGGTAGGTAACCCAAATGAGACGTATATATGTCCCTAAAAGTGTAGAGTGCATCTCAACTTATGCTAGCTACGTAGCTCTGGAACTTCGAGATTACTTTTAGGGATCTCAGTCTTATCTAGTGGGTGAGTCCCCATCCCTAGGCTCGCTCGGTGCTGAATCCTACTCCCATCTGAAAGACACTGAACTGATTAACTAAACTGAGTTGATTAACTAAACTGAGCTGATTCTAATGGTATTTTTTAGCGGAGATAAACTGAATTTACTGAGATCCATTGACTGACGAAATATACTGAGTTTTGAGGACTGACTGATAATACTAAAGTTACTAAGATTGACTGGGAATACTGAGGTTATTGAGATTACTGAGTACTGGGATCACTGAGATTACTGAACTACTAAGATTTCTAGGTTTTCCTAAGTCACATGACTGACTGAGTTCTATGGATCATAGCTTGACTGAAAGTATCGTGAAAACATAACATAGCTCTAGGCACACAGCTAAATTGTTGGGTACAAGTACCCCCAGAACTATATGGAAAGAAACTGACATAGAATGACTTACGTGAACACATGACCAATAACACAATTCATAATTCATATATTGAAGCACTTCATCAAACATGTGATATGCATAAACTTGTACAAACATGGGGATGTCATAATATCATGCTAGTTGGGCACTTTTCTTTCATATCGGTATTTAATCAAACACATGATATGCATAATATATGTAGACGCCATTATACAACTATTACACATCATGATTCAACATCTAATTTCATCATCCTAGGGTTTAATCATAGTTCAGATGAATATACATCTATACAAATCACTTCCACATAACATTAATCACCCAACATGGATTTGAATTTAATTGATCATTCTCAACATAAACAAAATAAACCCAACATGAAGTTCCTAAATAAAATCTAAAATCGTGACTTTAGAAAAGAGATTCTTGGGCTTCATGGACAAAAGGAGTCCATGAATGAACACTATGCATACCTTAGTTCATGATTTCGTGAATATTGAAATTGAAACCTTCTTGTATTGGAATCCCCCAACAGAAACCCTAGCTTGTTCTTGAGAGAAACTAGTATATTTTGGGTGAAGAATGGCTAAATCACATGTTATTGAGTTTAAATAGGGGTAGGAAATTTACCTTTTTAACCCTTGGATACGTCTTGTAATTTAAGTAAATTTTTCCCAAACTGCGCCCCTAGCACGACGCGGCACTATCTCATCGTGTCATTAGAATTTGATAATTAGGAAGCTGAGGGATGGCGCAATGCGGAGCCATCACGTTGCCCCTTCTTTCCTAACCTGGAACTTTGGCGCGACGTAGGGGAAATCACGCTAAGACACTAGAAGGGGACAATTGCCATTTTAACTTATGGTGCGGCGCGCCACTGACTAATAAGGCATTGTTTTTCCATGGGAACTTGAAATAGGCATAAATTCTTACCTGGTTATTAGATTTAAGTGAATCATCTATCCATGGAAAGCTTATTGAATATCCCACATGAAAAAAAAAATGAAAATCTTGAAAATTCCTCATGGAAAAATCATCATTCAATTTAGAAGCTAATACTAGGCAGTCTTGGGATGAAATTAGCTAGGAAACTTTAGGGTATTACAAATTATCTCTGGACGCTACATCCCCATGCAATGTAAGGCCTGAAGCACCTTCTTCTTTACCTGTGTAGTGATTAGTAGATAGAGGCAGGTCGTGCTTGACTTGAAGTAGTGAGCTTCCTTACTTCGGAAGACATCATCTCTTGGTCTCTATCATTAGACATAGTCTCTTTAAGACTTGGTTTGGCTATAGTTGGGGGCTTGTCCTGTCATATACACTTATTGAGATTGGTATTGTATAGAAGTATTGTGAAAAACTGTGAACTTGGTCGTAGTTATTATAATGATTATAATATTAACATAAGATATATTTTTGCTATGATATATGAGTTGGAGTTCTTTCGACTCCTATGGTATGTTGATACGCTTAGGTTATTGGGGTGACCTACGGTTCATGTGAGCTTGAGATGCCCATATGACATGGTTCGAAGTTCAGTCGCATTGTGCGTATTTATATCATCATTTTTGTGTTAAAAGGCATAAGTTAGTGATTTTCAATTCATCACTTAATCATAGTTAAGTGATAAATAAGTGGTGTTTCCTTAAAAAATAAAGCACTACTTACTAACTAACTAACTGTACTCACCAAAGTAATTTGTCACCTCACTCGTATCTTGGCATTGTTAGTTTTTCTTATTCATCAGAATAAGAAAAAAGAGATTTTTATTTACATGTAGTCCCATATCTTATACTTCTGAATTCTTTCCTGATATAAAATGCATTTCACTTATTCATTACTAAAGGGATGATGCCCCTGATGCACGAGCCCAACATTGACATGTTTCGTATTGAAATGAAAATTAAATAGCCAAGAAATTTAATTCCTTCAAATCGGTATGGGTAAAAGAATATTCATGATATAAAGAAAGATTTATGTTCACTTTCTCTCTGAGACTCATTAATGACACGCATCTCCATGAATGATGATTGTATTAACTAGAGTCATCCAATTTTAAGTAATATATTTAATTTCACGATTCTCTATAAATTTTCCATGGTGAAATATGAGAAATTTTTAAAACTAAAGTTAATACCTTTTAAAATTTTCTTTTCTAGAAGAACTTTCTTTGTGATATAACTGCATTTTCTTGTTATCATTCAAAGGGCAAAAACATGAGAATCATGGACAATGAGAAAAAGTTTCACTTTCAACAATAGAAAGATTTGATATCAAAAGAGTTGAATTCAACCTCAATTATAATATGGTCAAAACTTAAGTTTCACAAAGTTACATAATTAAATAATCAAAACTAGCCTATAATCACAATTGTTAACAATCTTTCAAATGACAATATTTACGTTGTAATGGATAAATTACCTAAGAACCTGAGTAGTAATACTTAAATACTATGCCCTGTAGTTTTACACTTTCACGTGCTCTCTAGAATATCACTTTACTCAAATTCTTCTTCTACATGATATCTTGACGTAAAAGATTTTTTGTGTACCTCAGGATATCTTAGTGCAACTTGGGGCATTCTTGTTGGGGTGGATATGTCAACCTCTGGTTATGAAGCCTATTCCTTTAGAACGTGTTTTCACAAAGTGTGTTAGATGTCGAACCTAATGTACAAATGGTTTTAAGTAATATATTAAATCTCTGAACTAAACTACAACTAGAACAATATATTATTTGTCAGTTATGAAGTTCAAATATAGATCAGAAGCCATTAGTAACATTCTTTCCTTTGTCAGAGTGAGTGACCAGTAAAGAGATGCAAGTAAAAGATGGAAAACAAGTATGATTATTATTAATCATATGACAGGTATTTAAAGAGTGTGTACAAGACCTATATCAACAAGGATAGACCTTAAAGTTTCAACAAATTCCTAACACTTAGGAACTATAAAAATAGAATTCTACAGCAATAAGGTGTCTGGTAATCATCCCTTATTACACCCCCACGAGTTGGTGGTGTCAAGAACACCCAACTTGAAAAACTGTTTGACAAAAAAGGCTCTTAGAAGTGGTTTGGTGATATATCTTCCACTTGAACAGCTGTGTGAAGATGTTGAACTGGGATATTTTGATTGTGAACTTGTTCACTAACAAAGTAAAAATCAATAGCAATATGCTTCATTCGACTATGAAACACCGAGTAGGCACAAATGTAGGTGGTGCTGACACTGTCACAAAATATCAAAGGAATGGATGAAATACGAAACTGAAGCTCATGGACTAAACTTGTGAGACAATTGGTCTCAAAAATAGTAGCTTCAACAGCCCAATATTTCGTCTCTATGGAGGAACAGGAGACCGATCTTTGCTTTTTTGAGGACCATGATATTGAAGATTTACCAAGGTAAACAACATAACCTTTGGTGGAGGTTTGATCAAAAGGATATCTAGCCCAATCAAAATCTGAGTAGGCTAGAAGAAAATGATCATGTTCTTTGGTAATTCGAAGGTCGGACAAGGATGTTTGGTGAAAATACCAATGGATACGTTTCATGACTGTCTAGTGAGATATTAAGGGCTGGTGCATGGTCTATGAGAGTTTATTGACAGAAAATGCTATGTTTGGATGTGTAAAAGAAGCTAATGAAGTTTATCTATTATTCGCTTATAAAAATTCCATCAACTAAAGAGTCTTCAGCTAACTTTGAGAAAATAATAGTAGAAGCCATCGGAGTTGGAACACCCTTGCAATTGTGCATATTAACTTTCTGTAAGAGATCTGGAAAGTATTTCTATTAAGACAACAAAAGACCACCAGGATAAGATAAGACTTCAGCACTAAGGAAATAATGAGGTGGCTAATATCCTTCAGTTAGAACCAGGTTGCAAGAATATCAACAATGCTTTGAACACCACAAAATTGATTACCCGTAACAATTATGTCATTAATATATACTAGGACATAAAAAATAAACTATAAATTATGTAGGATGAACAACGAAGAATCAGATTGGGCTTTAATAAATCCCAAAGTAATCATAAAATTTTTTAGTTTAATGTACCAAGCTCTGGGAGTTTGTTTGAGTGCATAAATAGCTTTATACAGCTTGTGAACATGCGCCGGATGTGTAGAAGCTTCAAAATTAGGTGGTTGGAGTATATATATTTCCTCATCAAGATGGACTTACAGGAAGGCATTATTGATATCAAGTTGATGAATGGTACAAATTTGTAGTGTTGCAATTGCAAGAATAATTCAAATAGTTGTGGGCTTCACCACACGACTAAAGGTATATTAAAAGTCAAAAATAGGTCATCGTGTAAACCCTTTGGCAACCAGTCAAGCTTTGTAACTATCAACAGAACCATCACGATGATATTTAACCAGAAAAACTACTTAAAATCCACCACATTTTTTAAAAGATCACATGGTACCAGCTCCCATGTCCCGTTCTGAACTAAGGCATGTAATTCATTTTTCATAGCTTTATGTCAGTTGTTAGTATGGGATTTGTTAAGTTTTCTTAACAGCTTTCATAGCTTTAGTCTTATGGTTGTTGGTCTTAGATCAAGTAATCGTGTGATGAGTGGGAGTCGTTGTAGAGTTAGGGATAACAAAGGAAGGTTGCATGGTCATGGGAGGTGGGACATGTGATGAGAAAAAGGGATATACCATAGGGTTTCGGGTTAAAGTTCAAGTGAACTTATTTCTTTATTGGTAAATTATTATTGTGGATTGTGAGTAAACATTTAAATATGGAGACGGATGAACTGGTAAGACTGAAACATTTGGTTGAGGCATATTGCAGCTAGAAATGGAATTTTATAGGCTATTGTGACAAGTATCAGATAAGGGAGAAATCGAATTACCTAAGATTTTGGTACCCGTTGGGGCAGAGAAGATGGGAAAATGGTGTCAACGAGCTGCTGCATAATATGAGCAGGTAGCTCATAAGAATCATTTGAACTTTAACTATTATCTTGTGTTTCTTGTTCAGTTGAGCAAATTTCTCAAGAAATATTTTTATTCTATATATTTTTCCAATGGAAAAAAATATTTTTGAATGGGAACTAATTTTCTAAAAATAAGACATCGCGAGATAAAAATATTTTGATAGTTAAAGGATCGAAGCATTAATGGCAGTAACATTTATTATTAAATCCTAAATAAATACATGGTGTCAAACGATGCTCTAGTTGTTTTCAGTATATGGTTTGAATCATGGATAAACAAAAAGCAACCAAATACTTTAATGGGGTCATACTTTGGCATTGTTTAAAATAACATTTCAAAGGTGATATTGACACGATCCGAACCAGGGCCTTATCGTAATGGACATCTCAAGTCCAACCAGGGTCAGAGACCACCCCCGATACCTAACCCAACCAACCATACATATACCCTGAGTCAGATGAATTCCAAACATATAAAAAGATAGCGTATTTTTACTAATCCAAACTCTAGGATAGGTCCATAACCATGACCAACCCAAGCAAGTCCAACCACCCCTTACTAACCAACAACTATAACCAAAACCAAAACAATAACCAAGTTTTTGTCCATAACATAACATAAGAGGATGGAACAATTATATATTTAGTCAAACGGTATCAGCCCCAATACCTATGCCAATACTAAGGCTGACACCGCTATCAACACCATTCATTCCAACCCATAGTAGTTCCGCAAAGCCTCGAATCAAAGGAAAAACAATATCCAATTGGGACATGCCCCCAACCATAGCCAAAACCAATATGCATAAGATAACCAAAGTATGAAAAGATGTCCATGATATGAAATGAAGTCTTCCAGAGTATGGAAGCTCACCACTTTAATCCAATAGCTGATCATGAATCTGATCACTAAGCAGGAGAAGTAGGATGGCCGATTCCTACATCGCGTGGGGATATAGTTATTCGAAGATGGGTTAGCGAGTGAACTCTTGCAAGTACTCAAGATAGGATAAAATAATGCCAACCTTTAAAACCAAGTAAACAAAACATATGCATTCATAACCACACATACATATATATAACTATGCTGGGAAAGGGAACCGGGTTTAGCATGCATTTAAAACCATTAACCTGGGTATGTGTCGCTATCTTTCCTAGAACCACCCACAGACTATATGGGTCTAGTGTAACCCCCTGAACTAGCCTCGATATATGTAGCCACACAAACTAGAGATACCATAGGCGTAGAGGATTCCAAAGTAGCCTTTGCTCTCTATGATACGTATATATAATTGTAACTTAGGGGATTCCTATCTACCTTATATAGTCATTGAGACCGATCCTCATGTCGGGAAACATGAGTTTCCAATGTTCGTTTATTGGACTCATACCTTTACAGCTAGCTATCACACCCCACCATTATTGCCTAAGTAAAACTATTACCACATAACCAAGACAACCATTTTATTTATTATTAAACAAGGCTATAAGTAGTGATATCATCATACAGACTATAAATTGCAAGCAATGTCCTTATCCAACCTCTTAGAGATGAAAGGGATTCCAATGTACCCATATATTGCACTATTAAGTTAGTTTGAGGGATTCTCATGTAACCTACAAGGATGTTCAATTAACCATAACCATGACCACCAAAACGTTACCAATTAACCATTCCAATCCGTTTAAACCATTTAGACCATTTAGAGTTCCATTACCAAGTTGTACCATGCATTAGTTCTATTAAAATTTCTACAATATAGTAAAAGCATTCTCCTAGGAATTTTATCAAAAATGTTGAGGATATAGTGTTTCCAAAGCCGAAACCAAGTACCAATTTACCATTCCCATGCTACCAAGAGTTCCAACCATCATTATAATTTGTAAACCACAAGTAAAAGACATGGGAAAATCATAACCAACCATTATAATCAAAAACCCCAACATATATTTGAAAACCCAAAATCGTACAACAATTATGCCATGAATACAATTCATAAAACATGCCTTTAGTTGGAACTACCAATGAAGGAGTAGTATCTTGCCTTAGATTGACAAGAAAATAAAGAAAAACCACCCTTGTAAGTCCCAAATTGATCCTAGTGAAGAAACCCTAGACTTTCTTGACCCAAGAGCTTTTGAGAGAATTTGAGAGAGTTTCTAAATGTTTAAGCGTAAGTTTTGGGGTCCCAAGGAGTTATAAGGGGAAATGTCTAGATTACCCTAACTTAAACTATATAAAATCTCCGTAGGTGGGTATGACTCCACCATACCATTCGTACCCTAGGGTACGAGTGGTACCCTTACTCGTACCCTAGGCCTTACCTTAGACCCCCTACACTGGTCAATATACGACCATACAAGCCAAACCAAATCCAACCATACGATTAGTACCATGAAATCGTACCCTACACCACCGACCAAGAGCATGTTGCACTGATCATTATACGAGTTAGGACCATACGACTCATACCCTTACTTACAACTAATATGTTTTCCACTCATACCATGGATAGTAACCACCCAAGACCTACTATTTTATTGCTAAAGACAAGCCTAGGAGAGATATTAGACTTCTCCATAAGTATGTTCAAGATGATTCGTTTACTTATGCATTGAATGTAGTAGAAAGTATTGATTCTGGTGAAGAACTTTCTTCTTACTTAGAGGCAGTTAGTTGTGATGATTTCGACCAATGGATGATTGCTATGCAGGAGGAGATGCAATCACTTCATAAGAATGGCACATGGGATCTGGTAATATTTCCTAAGAATAAGAAGTTGTTCATTATAAGTGGGCATTTAAAAAGAAAAAAAAAACATCAAGAGTTGAAGATGCTAGGTACAAAGCAAGACTAGTTGCTAAAGGTTACAGCCAGATTCCATGTGTGGATTTCATAATTGTATTTTCTCTAGTGGTAAAGCATAGTTCGATTCGAGCCTTGCTTTGTATTGTGGCCATGCACAATCTTGAGCTTGAGAAGTTGGATGTCAAGACCGCATTTGTAACGCCTCGAGTCTGCATCTCAAAGCTACACGGTGCATATGATCCTGAGGAACAACAAGCTAACCCATGACTGGTATCTGCTCCGAGCACTGAGTAATGATGCTGAAATAAATATGGAATAATGGGCTGAAGTACCATAAGGGTAACTACATCTAAAATAATGATAAAATATAGCATCTGAAAATCTGAAATACTATTTGAAAAAATCTAGCCTGAAAAGCCTCTAATCTGACTGTCTAAAAGTGGAGTTGGTGGGACAATCCCACAACTAACTCTATTTAAGAAACTACTATATCTATTGAAATATATAATAATAGACTATCATCGAATGATGAGGACTCACTGCTAAATCTGCTACTGCTGGCTGAATCTGGCTAAGCACGGTCAGGAACCTGAGTGTCCAAACTTATGATATGAAATATCATAGTGTAAAAATGGGTATATGATCAGTACGTGGGAATGTACTGGTATGCTAAATGAGGTATGGCTGAATGCATAGGTTTATATGCATGAACAATAACTTACTAAATGATATGCAAGAGCTTGATTAACATACATGAAGGATCTGTAACTACTAAACATATTGTGTATACTGTAACTGAGTGTAATAGAACTAAATCTGATAACTGAGTGACTGTATCTGACAATCCTAATTTTGTAGAACTAAACTGAGTTCTATTCTAAAGACTGAGAATGAAACTGAAATTGTGGGACTTCCCACTTAACCAACATGCCCCTGAGTAAATTGAGTAGGGTCCAACCTGTAACCCCAGTTGGAAAGGTGTCAATACCATGCCACGAGTGAAGACAACTGTTGTGGTCAAGCCTATATGATGGGTGACCCTGAACAAAAAATCAAGCCTAATCTGATGGGTGACCCCTAGAAGGTAGCCAAGCCTTGATCTGATGGGTGACTTCTCACATCCTACACTAGCTACGTAGTTCTTTAGTGTGAGACTGCTAATAACAACTCTGCCTACTTGACGGGAGAAGTCATCACCTTTATACTCGCTTAGTACTAGTTCCTACTCCCAACTGAGTTACACTGAATGAGTATACTGAACTGGACTGGGCTGATACTGAGATTTACTGAGTTTTCCTAAGTTCAGTGGATGACTGAGTTTTGTAACTAACTGAGAGGTGGACTAATCGTGACATGACCGATACTATTCATAACTGACACTGGCTCTAGATAAACAGCTAAGTTATCGGGTATTAAATACCCCTAGGACTCGATAGCATGAAAAGTAAGGCAAAGCATTATCTTAAATAACATAACAATGGTTACTTGGTTATAATTCATTTATAGAGGCATTTCATCAAACACTTGCAATGCATAAACTTGTACATGAATGGGAAATACATGGTAGCATGCTATAAAGCCACTATTTCATTCTCATAGACCATTTATCAAAAACATAAGAAGCATACTTGGTTCATTAAATCATAAACACCTACGATTAATATATTTATAATAATCAACTTGTAAATTGAAGGGTTTATCATGAATACCATGTAATTTAACACATACTTAAAATCAATTCTTGGAACTTGAAATCTTAATCATGAATTAAAACTCAAACAACATCATGAACATAAATTCAGTCTAATTCAAACATGGAAATCATAAACCATAAATCTTGTATTTTGAAAAAGGATTCTTGGGCTCCATGGAAGGTAAGGATCCATGAATGAACATCTAACATACCTTTATACTTGATTTTTTAGAAGATTGATTGTCAAATTCTTGAGAATTGAATCTTGAATGGAAAACCCTAAGGCTTGTTCTTGAGAGAGTTTGAGAGAAAGTGTATATATTTTGGTGAATTAGGGTTGAATTTCATGCTTATGGGTAAATAAGGGTGGGAAAAATGACTATACTACCCCTTGGCCTCTCTTTCCCGTGTAACTGACCATCGTGGCACGACTTCTAGAAATGGGAATAAATTTTGCATCTCGACTCCCAAAAATAGGAATAAATCTCATGTCGCGACTTCTAAAAATGGGAATAAATCTCATTGTCATAACTTCTAGAAATGGGAATAAATATCGTTGTCGCGACTTTTAAAAATGGGAATAAATCTCATGTCGCGGGCTTATCGCGAGGACTTACTATTTTGGACAATCAAACTCACTCTTATGCTAGTCCAAAAATTTCGAAATTCTCCTGAGATGTACTATTGACTTCTCTGGTCATGAAACAACTTAAAAATCAAATTTTTGAGGTCGAGAAAGCCATAAATAAAATCCTCAAAGTTTTAAGCTTAGGGAAAGTCTAAGTCCCAACACTTAGCTAAAATTTTCTAAGTCTGGGACCTCTTTTGGCATGCTTTAAAAGACTTAGACGACGAGGAATTTTGTGGGGTCTTACAGCATTCTTACATGGAGAACTTGAGGAGGATATCTATATGCAACAACCAGAGAATTTTGTAGTCTCGGGAAAGGAGGACTATGTATGCTTGCTGAAAAAGTCTCTTTATGGCTTAAAACAGTCGTCCAGATAGTGGTATAAGAGGTTTGACTCTTTTATGACTTATCATATATTTAGAAGAAGTAGTTATGATAGATGTGTCTATTTTAAGGAGGTAAGTGATGGTTCATTTGTGTATATTCTCTTGTATATTAATGATATATTGATTGCAGTAAAGGATATGAGAGAGATAAAAAAAAGTTAAAGCCCAGTTCAGTAAGAAGTTTGAGATGAAGGATTTAGGAGCAGTAAAGAATATCCTTGGCATGGAAATCCTGAGGGATAGAGAGAAGTGTAAGTTATACTTGAGTCAGAAAAGATATATTGAGAAAGTGCTTCACATTTCAATATGCAAATTGCCAAACCTGTTAGTACTCTATTGGCAACTCATTTCAAAATCTGGGCCATGTTATCTCTAAAGATAGGTGATGAGTGTAATCATATGTCTCAAGTTCTATACTCTAGTGTTGTCGTGTCTCTTATAACGCGATGGTGTGTTCCCGACCAGATTTATCATATTCAGTCAGTGCAGTTAGCATATACATGGCAAATCCTGGTAAAGAACATTGGAAAGCGATTAAGTGGATTTTCAGATACTTCCATGGATCTGCTAATATTTTTTTGCAGTTTAGGCGATATAGAGATCGAGTAATTGGGTATGTTGATTCTGATTTTGTAGGAGACCTTGATAAAAAAAGATCTCTTACAGTATATGTTTTCACTATTGGTGGTTGTGCTATTAGTTGGAAAGCTACTTTACAGAATATGGTTGCTTTGTCAACTACTGAGGCAGAGTACATGGCTATACAGAGTCTTGCAAGGAAGCAATTTGGTTGAAGGGTCTGTTTGGTGAACTTAACAAAAACTTGCAGATTACTACAGTCTTTTGCAACAGAGAGTGCTATCTTTCTTACAAAAAATTAGATGTTTCACGAGAGGACAAAGCACATCGATGTTCAATATTATTTTATGTGTGAAATTATTGCTCATGGTGATATCGTGGTAAGCAAGATTAGTACCCATGATAACATTGCCGATATGATGACCAAGTCACTACCAAGTGCCAAGTTTGAGCATTGCTTGGACTTGGTTGGTGTCAGCAGTTAAGAGTTCCCTTAGGGGCTTTTGTGGAAGAGGTGGAGAGTTTTCTTGAAATGGATTTGAGTTCTGTAATAAAATTCATGTCAAGGTAGAGATTGTTAGAGTTTGTGACCCAAATTCTGTTGATCCGTCCCTGAAAAGTTTGCGGTGAGACTCATGTTTGTGATTTATTTGTACGAACGTATTATATAAGAAAAATTAGTAGGCCATTTTTGGATGTTCAGAAAATACGTCATTCTCCTCATTCTATTCTCCATCCATTATAGTGAAATTGCTCTGTCTCTGCTTGTGGTTTTTTCTGTAAGGATTTTCACGTAAATCTATGTGTTCATCTTATTTTTCTTTTGCTTGTGGTATTGCTTATTCTGTCCGATTATAACATAACTCATAAGGTTTTACAATAAAAAAAGTACCTGTAAACCTAAAATATGTTGAAATTGAATAACATATGTCATGCAGAAGTTAGCCATCGTAAAATTTAGCGGTGATAAATCAGATGATGAAGAAAATTGAAATAAAAGAATCATACTTCCCCTGTCCATCTTTACTTGTCTACTTTCCAACTTGGACAAGTAAAGATAAACAAAAAAATAATATTTAATATGATTTTATCAAATGAACTACATATTGAAAAACTTATATTAAAAATAAAAAATCTATTGAGTAAATATTTCCCTAAACAAAACTCTTTAAAGATTATATCGAGGTATATATTCTATTATTTGTGGATAGAAAAATCCTTAATTTTAAAAGTTTAAAAGTTTTCCTATAAAAATAGATTAATCAAATATGAAAGAGCTATTTTCAAAAAAAAAATTCATCCAATTAAATAATTTTAATTATGATATAAAATTGAGATAAAATCTAATAAAAAAGACTCCTAAATTTAAAAAAGAAGAAAAGAAAAACAGAAAGGTGAGGATTCTAAATAAAAATTTTATAACATTAAAAATAATGAATGTAACCTCAAAAACACAGGTTATACTTTCCAATTCTATTGAGACTAGTGAAATGAGTCGCGCTTCACGCGGTGATAAAATATTTTATTAAATATATAAAAATTTTAATATTCAAGTTTAAAGAATGTGTTTAAAATTTCTTTTTTAAAAAAAAATAAATACAATTAAATTTAATTTAAGGCTTTAAAATTGTTTTCTTAGATTATATAGGCATATCATAAGAATTTATACACTATAAATTTTTATTCAATCAAGCAAGTAATTTAACTTTTAAAAGTCACATACTTAATTATGATATGTCTCAAAATATATAAAAATTCATCGAAGAGAAGATTTTATAATAACAGAGTTACTTCATAATAAGAACATATAATCATAAGTGTCTAAAAATAATATTCTTGAACTTAATTAATTCTCGTCACAAAGAACATTATAATAAAATAAATCTCATTTCGAGTAAAAGAAAATTATATCAAGTTATCCATAAAGTAGGAAAAACTAAAATTATTTTCGTTGAATAATATTTATATATGTTTGTGAAAACACGGGCCAAGCATCAACATGAAAATTGTAAGGAGCACTCTTTTGTTGTTGGTGACGCTATTGTATTTTTCTCGAAGATGATAATAGGATTGCATTATTTTGTCTCTATAACCACCATAACTTCATTGGCTTCTCAATTTTTCAACTATTTTATCTTGTTCATCTTTCTTCTTCATTCCTATAAAAAGAAATTAAGAATATACTTATACGATATTTTTATTTACTCTAGAAAAACTTAAATGAATTTTTTCAATCTTAAATACCTAAAATTAGAATTTGTAACTTTTAAGTGACCAAAATTAAAATAAAAAAATTACCACTTAAGAACTCGTAATTTGATTGTTGTTTTAGCACTTTGCTTTGGTTGATCTTGAGTTCATCTAATGCAATTTAGTTTCAAAAAATAGTCAAATAAATTAGCTCTAAAGAAATATTGTATAAATTAAAATGGGATGAGTATAATTTAGAAAATTAAAAGAAATATTTCTATCCATAAATTCTTTATACGAATTCGCCAACCATGGTTCTTCACATGAAAGTAATCATATGATGTGATGATTAATATTTTTTTCATGTTCTTCTCAACACTATGTATGGTACAGTAATGGAGAAGAAAAAGAATAACTTTGAATGGAAATTTTCATGAAACAAAACATGAATTTATATAGGGAAAGTAGATGAATTCTATAAGGTTTTCATAAACTTATAAATTAAATTTTGGGAGGTTATGAAGATTAAAAGTGGGAGTTATGAATATTATTAAGAGTATAAGTTGAAGAGGTATGAATTATGAGTAGTTATTTTTATTAAAGTCACTAAATAAAAAAAGAAAGTAAAATTCATACATACATACATACATACATATACGTATGTATGTATAT
>JAPEIP010000013.1:189524749-189540944 GCA_026120095.1 Capsicum chinense | reverse complement strand
AGACAAAATTATCTTTTCACTATTTTCTTTAATTTATTATTTAATTATTTTTATTATATTAAATAGACTCCTAAAATATATGGAAGGATAATCAATTAATATTTACCTTTGTACAGGTCCATTAAAAAAATACTCCTAAAATATGATAGAAAAATACTCCTAAAATAAGATTCTATTAAGGAACACGTTAAAGTGGAGAAGAAACTGATTTACTTATTGAGAAAACATGATTGATGTTCATCTAATTAATTCTCCCAAAGATGTTGAATTTAATTATTGTATTCATCATTATTATTTAAAAACTCATCAACTTTTTTTCCATAAATTAAGTTTCAGTATTCTAAGATATTTCTAAGATATAATTAGTGTTAAATATTTAAATAATAAACAAGTTTGAATTTATTTCCATTCATATTTTTAATAAGTTTCAAACTTGTTTATTATTTATATATATAACACTAATTATATATTAATTATTACTTAGTTTTAAATGAGTTTTTAATAAGTTAAAACTCTTAAAGGTTATTAAATAAAGGAAAACTTAACAAATGGTAGTTAATAAAAGTAATTATTTTAAGAAGTAACTTTATTTTAATGCATAGTTCATCATAAGTGATTAAAATTAATAGAAAAATATCAAAATATTAGTAAAAAATATAATTAATATTTTTGATCATAGAGGTGCCGCATAACTTTGTCTGTGTCTAAAATAAAGGGAAAAAATAAAATATATTACCATCTTCGAAAAATTATTTTTTGATAAGTGATTATTTAAGGTTGAGAGAAGAATCAAGATTCCTCTCTTGGGCAAGAAAATGAAATAAAAAGAGACAATCGACTTCATGAAATCATTGTTATCTTAGCAATACTTTTGTTTTTATTAAGTTGTAAGCTTGAACGGTTCTAACCAATAGACAATAGAAAGTAGTAATAATCTATAAAAATGTTTAACGAAAAATTATAAAATATGAAAAATCAAGAACTACAATTTTACATACAATAAATAAATTTCTTATGAATTAAAATGTCATTTGAAAATTATAAACTAATGTTACATTCTCATTTTATCAAAAGATTTACTAAAGTTGACCTACATAATTGCGGAATGATACATAGATACTTTCTTAAGTAGCACATGTTTACGTTTGCCTCCTTCCCTTACTTCTACTTCAGAAAATAATTACTCTGGTCTAGATACGCGCAAAAAAGTGAACCTTACCAATGAAAAAAATAGAAAAAAAATAGTTATCTAAATAAATATGAACTTTTGAGAATGTTATATTGTAAATCTATATCTATATATAACAATAAATAAGAATCAAGATAAGGTGATGTGACATCTCTCTTTGGCCAAGGATCCTATTTATCTGTCACGACCCAAAAACGAGGGTCATGATTGCACTTGTCGCGGCATATCTTGACAAGTAATCCTATCACCCAAACTGATAAGAAAAAAAGGAAAAGACAAAAAATATCCCAAGGTGAGACTTCTAGAACGAAGACGAACCATATAAGTAATCATAACAATGCGGAAAAAACTTATCCAAAATACCAATCATGCCCAAAACAAGGTGTCAATAATGTAAGAACTACTAATACAATCCAAGAGTCAAATACATTGGAAAAATAACCACAAAAGGAATAATATCTATCTTCGAATACTAATAAATACATAACTACTTTAGAAAGATAGAGATGAAATTCAAATGCATGAATATCTAACCGCTACCTTGGAAGCTCCAACAATCGCCCGAGTCAAGAAATCTGAGGCGCACTCGAGCTAGGACTTGCACCGAAAGGGCACAATAGGCATGAGTACGGTCCACTTGTACTCGGTAGGTATCATAGGCCGACCAAGCAAAGTAGTAAATAAAACATACAAAATATACACTAGAGGCACGTCACCTGCAATCAGAAATTATCCCACAACGGTAGCCCATACAGCTTGCACTAACAGTTCTAATATATATCACAGATATTACAAGGACACACCAAGATAAAGATCACAAGTATACATTATGTCACATATAAATAGGACAATAGAGAACATGTAGATACAAAATCATCAAATACAATTAAAGGAAGATAAGACAAATACATAGATGACAAGTCAATAAGGCAATACAACACAACATAAACTCAATAAAGTAAGTACAATGTATGCGATGATAATGATGATGATGCACGAGGTCGTCGTACAACCTCCGAGATCATCGGAAAATCCCCGTATACACCGACGAAGCTAAAACTTCCCAACGTAGGACCCATGGGGGTTTCGTGTAATGCCCTAAATCTGATACTCGAATGTTACACGGTGCTAGCAATCCCGAAGGACCACAAGCTAATCCATGACTGATATTTGTTACTAAGCACTGAATAATATATTGTATAAATGCAGAATAAAAGTGCTGAAAGGCCATAAGGTTCAAATATATGATAAAACATAAAATCTAAAAACACGGTATAACAATACCAAAACTAAAATAAACTGTCTGAACACGCTAGTTTGAAAGCCTCTAAATTGTCTGAAAACTGTGGAGTTGATGGGACATGTCCCCAACTAACTCTGTCTATTAAAAATGAAATAATCATACGATCCTCAAATTATAAGGACTCACTGCAAATCTACTGCTGCTGGCTAAATTTGAAGCTAAGTGCGATCGGGAACTTGAGCGTTCGAACCTATGGTATAAAACACCATAGCGCACAAGAAAAGTATGTGTTAGTACGCCTGAATATATTGGTATAAAAAGTGAGGTAGACTAACTGGATGGGGTTCATATGCATAAATAATACTAACTGACTGAATAACATAAATGTAAGAATACATACATGAATACGCAACTTTAAATGAGATCATAATAATAATGAATACTGAGTCTGAATACAGATAATATGAGTTTCGTATAACTGATATACTATTAACTGAGTGATTATGTCTGATTGTCTTGATTCTGAATGAACTAGCTGAGTTCCATCTTGAACTGAATGACTATATCTGACATTCCTGAATCTGAAGAACTATCTGAGTTCTTTTACTGAGACTAAGACAGAGACTGTGGGAAGTAGTCATATAATTGGCACGCCCCTTTTCTGCATAGAGTTGGGGTCCAATCTATAACCCCAATTGGAATGGTGTCAATATCGTGCCATTGGTAAGGCCAAGCTATGAGTGACCCTCATCTGGCAGTGTCGCCAAAGAAGAACGGTAGGACTCTCCACTGGAAGTGTTAATCAACCTCATCAACCCTCAACTGTCAGCGTTGATGTCTCAACCTATGCTGGTTACCTAGTTCTAGAATGTAAGGATTGCTTCTAAGGGTCACACCCACAACGGTCAGTATGTTCCCTCAACCTTAGGTTCTCTAGGTGCTGAATCCTACTCCCAACTGAATAGATACTGAACTAATTATACTAAGATGAACTGGACTGAGTTCACTGAGTTTCATAGACTAACAGAATATTATTAAATCCTGTTAAATGACTGAATTCATGAGATTACTGAGTTTTTCTAAGTCATGTAACTAACTGAATTCTATTGAGTTCTGAAACTAACTGAGAATACTACTGATCATGGCGTGACTGAGATTATCATGAAACAGAGACTGGCTTGAGGCACACAGCTAAATTTTCAGGTACAAGTACCCCCAGGACTCAATAGCATGAAACTGACAACACATGACGCTTCTTGAACACATGACCATAGTCAACAATTTATAGTACAAACGTTGGGGATTTTCATGAAGTATCTGTATGTCATACACTTACATATGAATAGGAATACATATAAACATGTCATAAACGGTTTGGGCGATGGTCCGTCGGTCCTGACTGTCGCACTTGGCCAGAACCTAAACTTTCTGCCTCGTCTACAACGGTTTGTCACTGGCTCGACGGTCCATCGGTCCTAACCATCGCACTTGACCAGAAGTCAAGTTCATTGCCTTAATAGAGATAGCTTGGGCAACGGTCTATCGCTAACTCGATGATCTATCGGCCTGACCACTGCTTCTAGGCAATTCCGATAGTTCTCTGTAAAACATCCATAACTTTTAACTCTGATATCGGATTTGGACAAAATTGGTATCGTTGGAAAGCTAATTCAATTTCTCGCATGATAGAAGGATGAAATTGGGGAAATTCTATCTGATTTAAACATTAAACATTTAGGAAGTCATCAATAACTCTTCTGGAGACTAGATTTGACTTAAAGAATGTTTGGGGTATTGTAATATCTCCCCCTTGGGAACATTCATCCTCGAATGGGACTGACTAGACTGGGAAAGCTGATAGACTGATCTTACTTAAGGGACATGAACATTTGAGCATATCCATGTGACTGGAACTTCTGATATACTGAAATCTCATACTAAATATGTATGTCTGATACATGGATATATGATGGATAGTCTTCATGAATGCATGACTAAAATTACTAAGAAGCTGAGTTTCTTATGATAAGAATGCATATCTAATGCATAAATACGTGACTGACATAATACATGAATATATGACTGGATATGCAAAGGTATTTAGTGCCAAGTTTATAACTGAAATCTTAGCATGAAACTAAATAAGCTCTAGGAAATCTATTACCTTAGGCTGGGTCTGAATTAGTGCAGAAGAGGTGAGTGTACTTGGTCTACATATCTGCTTCTTCTTCCCAAGTAGCTCCCTCAATGGACTGATTCCGCCAAAGAACTTTAACTAGAGGGACTTATTTGTTACTTAGTCTACGAATCTAATAGTCAAGGATTTCGATTGGGATTTTTCTCATAAGAGAGACTATTCTGAATGTCTACGTCCTCAACAGGGACTACGACTGTTGAGTCACCCATGCACTTCTTAAGAAAGGAGACATAAAACACTAGATAGACTGAGGCTAGATCTGAAGGCAATTCAAGCTCATAAGCTACCTTGCCGAAGTGACTGAGAATTTTGAAGGGACCGACATATGCGGGACTGAGCTTTCCCTTCGTGCTAAACCATTTCACTCCCTTTATGGGAGAGATTTTCAAAAAAAATAAAATCATCAATCTCAAACTCGAGATCTTTTCTGTGCACATCTGCATATAATTTCTATTGGCTCTGAGCTGTCTTAAGCCCTTCTCTAATCAACTAGACTTTCTCTAAGGTATCGAATACCAAGCCAAGCCCTGCTACTGCGGCCTCGCTCACTTCGAACCAGCCAATTGAAGATCTACATCTCCTACCATAGAGAGTTTCGAATGAAGCCATATTAATACTGGAATGATAGCTGTTGTTGTATACAAACTCAATCAAAGGCAAGTGGTCATCCCAACTACCCTTGAAATCAATTGCACGCACTTGCAACATATCTTCTAATTCTGGATGGTCCTTTCTGCTTTACCATCTGTCTGGAGATGGAAGGCTGTATTGAGGTGAACTCGAGTACCTAGACCCTCTTTGGAATACTTTCCAGAAATAAGAGGTAAACTGGGTACCTCTATCTAAGACAATGGACAACGGAATAATGTGTAATCTGACCAACTCCCTAATATAGAGTTTGGTGTAATCCTCGACTGAATAAGAGGTATGGACTGGAAGGAAATGAGTTGATTTGGTCATCTTGTCTACAATGACCCAAACTAAATCATACTGGTGATGAGTACGAGATAAACTCATCACAAAGTCTATGTTCACTTCTTCCCACTTCCAAGTGGGAATATTGAACTCCTAAATGGACCCACTAGGCTTGTGATGCTCAATCTTAACCTGCTGATATGAAAAGCACTTGGCCACAAATTCTGCAATGTCTCGCGGTATATCTTAGTTGACCCTGGATGAATAGAGTAGCGTGTACAATGCACTTCTGGAAGAATTTACTGTCGTAAGTCATCTACACCTGGCGCACACAGACGACCTTGATAATGCAAAACCCTATCTCCCATGAGAATGGAATGTGATACATGAACTGAATATCGTGAACTGAACTAAGCCCATGAATGCATGGCTTATGAATGAGATTAGAATTTGAGGGTCAACTAACAAATACCCCCTACTCCAAGTTAGGTTCATTGCGTAAGAAAGTAAATAGATGGTCTAGGTCATGGAAGTTTAGGGATTATAGTGTATCTCCCCCTTGGTATACTATGTCCCTCTAAGAACGCTTACCTTACAAAGATACTGGGGAAAACTGAGGCAATGCACAGGGCACCTACGAACTGAATCATAACTAAATATCTGGGATCTGAAACTAAGGCATGATACATGAATTAAGCTGGACACGCCTCTACCTAGTTGGTCCATCTCAGAATGATTACACTCAGGAGACTTCGAATAGGGCAACTTGATTAAAAAATGGGAACTCACAAAATACGAATTTGTCTGTCTGACTGTCAAACTGAATTACTGGTTTTACGGATGAACTTATACTGAAACTTATACCCAACTATACTCTCCACCTTATTGAGACACTTCACCAGAGGCTATTGAAGATATCTACATGGGCACTGAGCACGAATGCATAAACATACTAACTTATCCTATTAACTGCATGACTGATAGTTGAATACTAGGCATATAAGATTGAACTATGCTTAGTATGAATAGATGGACTAAAATTGTGGATCATTATACATATGAGGTAAGGACTGATTGGTAAATGTGAGATAACTAAGCATTTATTTATGAAAACTATATTATTCAAGAATGCAAGACCAAGTGCATAACATGATTCTAAAATATCTTGTAAACTAAGGTACTGAGATATTGATAACTGAGTAACTGATAATTGTATGCTATGGTCGAGCAAATCTAAAATTAAGCTGAGCTATTGATCTAATTACTAAACTAAAGCTGAGACTGACACTATAACTAAGACAATATCAAAGATTGTAGCTAAGACTATAACTGGGACTAGAGGCTGGTTTCGGATAGCTGAGGGCTAAACTGGTACTAAAGTACGAAATTTGGATGGCTAAGTAACTGATAGCTTAAATCCATGGTTCTGTAGGACTATCTGAGTCCTTTACTGAATATTGACTTCTAAACTGACGCTATAACTGAGGCATGAGGGATAGAGCATCAACACCATAGATTCATAGAGGGATCTAAACTGAGGGTATACATGATATAATTTGAGTTTGGATGATCATTAGGAGTGGAGCATGTGTTATGAGGGTTGTGCATACTGTAAAACTTGACTTGAGTGTATGAGTCATGAGTTGCATGACCTGAGTCTCGGGTATTCTGCGTTCATGGAATGTGATTTGTAACACTAAGTGAATTGGGATACCTCATACTAGGAATTGGAAATGTACCCGATTCTATGAAAAATGCGTGAATGTGAGCTGTGTTCATGGAATTGAGACGTGAAGCATGCATAAGTATCGTGTTGACTGTAGCACAATACTTTGTACTGAGATAGGAACAGGTCGGAGATTACCTTTCCTATTGATTTCCTACACATGCTGGCATTACTACTAGAATCTGAAGGCCTGACATTTCTGAGATATCATAATTGAACAGTTCCTGTATACCAGTTGGGCTATGATAGACTGACCCATTGAGGTGGAGACTGAGAAGGGTCCTGCTAATATTTGATATGACCTTAAGATTGACTGTTATGCACAGAGTTACAAAAGAAAAGAAGCTCATGGATCTGAAGGTGCATAAACATATAAATGAGAGATCGGTAACATACCATTGACTGTATCAGGAAACTTTCCTGATCTTATTAGGACTGAAGTGCATAGAGTCTGCTTGGGCGTTTCCCACTGGCGGCACTAGAAGTGGCACCCTGCTGATTCAGGCGACCGTACTGAGTTGAAGGACGACTGTGTTAACTTTGTGGACTGGGCTTAGGATAGTCTCAGACTTTGTGGCTTGTCTCGCCACATCCAAAACACATATTACTACTGGCTCCACACACACTCTTATGATTCTTACCATACTCTTCACAAAGCAGATAAGTAAGATCCCTTCTTACACTACCTTGGGTTTTAGAGCCTGGCACCCCCTTATGACTGGTAATCTTGAACTTAGGTACTGGTATACTAGCTGGAGATGGAGCTAGAATTGAGGATTTTAGGTGGAAGGATTTTAGGCTAAACTTAAAATGATTACCATCTTCTAACTTAGACTGAGCGAAGTTCAAATTACCTATTCTCGCTCTCTTATTTTCTCTCATCCTATTCTTTCCCACCTTAATCTGTTGGGTATAAATCAATTCCTAGGTGGAATAACAGCATGTTGATTATTCTGAGCAACTACTGAGTATGATAAAGTAAGGGAATCAATTTTGAATTCTCCATGAAAGACATGCTCGCCCAGGGAATCTGCCTGAATGGGCGGAGGTGCTGACTGATTCTCGATTCTTCTTTCATTAGTCCTTTTATGAGGCATGCTCTATAAACGAAAGAAAAAGAAAGATTAGACTGAGGTTTTAAGTTTGATCCTATACTCACTGGCATGATATGAATATTCAAAGAAGGAAAACTATTCCAAAAACATCTTATAGCCTCCTGCACATAAATATGGAGTGCAACACACCTATGCATAAAACTCCACTAGATGCGGTTTTCAGACTTTCTAGGACACTATTGAACCTTAGGCTCTGATACCAAGTTTGTAACGTACTGAATCTGAACTGCTACACGGTACTAGTAATCCCGAAGGACCACAAGCTAACCCATGATTGATATATGTAACTGAGCAAAGCATAATATACTGCATTAATGCAAAATAAACTAGCTGAAAAGCCATAAGGCTCAAATATCAGATAAAACATAATATCTGGAAACACAGTATAACAATACCAAAGCTAAAATAAACTATCTGAACATACTAGTCTGAAAGCTTTTAAACTGTCTGAAAATTGTGGAGTTGATGGGACATGTTCCCAACTAACTCCTTCTACTAAAACTGAAATAATGAATGAAATAATCATGTGATTCTCAAATTATGACGACTCACTGCAAATCTACTGCTGCTGGCTGAATCTAAAGCTAAGTGCGATCAAGAACTTGAGCGTCTGAACCTATCATATAAAACACCATAGCACACAAGAAAAGTATGCGACAGTACATTTGAATATATTGGTATGCGAAGTGAGGTAGGCAGAATGCATGGGGTTCATATGCATGAACAATACTAACTGAATGAATAATATGAACATAAAAATACATGCATGAATACATAATGTAAATGAGATCATGATAATACTGACTACTGAGTCTGAATACAGATAATATAAGGTTCGTATAATCGATATACTCTTAACTGAGTGATTGTGTTGGGCAATCCTAATTCAAATGGAACTAGCTGAGTTTCGTCCTGAACTGAATGACTGTATCTGACTGTCCAAAATTTGAAGAACTATCAGAGTTATTTTACTAAGACTAAGACTGAGACTGTGGGAAGTAGTCTTTAACCAATATGCCCCTTTTCTGTGTAGAGTTGGGGTCCAATCTATAACACCAATTGGAAGGGTGTCAATACCGCGCCACTGGTAAGGACAAGTTGTGAGTGACCCTCATTTGGCAGTATCCCCAAAGGAGAATGATGGGACCCTCAACTGGCAGTGTTAATCCACCTTATTAACCCTTAATTGTTAGTTTTTATGTCTCAACCTATGCTGCCTAGTTAGTTTTGGAATGCAAGAATTGCTTCTTAGGGTCACACCCTCAACGGTCAGTGTGTGCCCTCATCCTTAGGTTCGCTCAATGCTGAATCCTACTACCTACTGAATAGACACTTTACTAATTATACTGAAATAAAATGGACTGAGTTCATTGAGTTTAGTGGACAGAAGGAATGTTACTGGATCCTGTTAATTGACTGAGTTCATGAGATTATTGAGTTTTCTTGAGTCATTTAACTGACTCAATTCTACTGAGTTCTGAAACTAACTAAGAATACTATTGATCATGGCGTGACTAAGATTATCACAAAACTGACACTGGCTCTAGGCACATAGCTAAATTATCGGGTACAAGTACCCTCAGTGCTCGATAGCATGAAACTGACAACACATGACACTTCTTGAACACATGACCATAGTCAACAATTTATAGTACAAACGTTGGGGATTTTTATGAAGTATTTGTATGTCATACGCTTACACATGAACAGGAATACATATAAACATGTCATAATTTTGTAAGTCTAATTTCATGAGCATTCCACCAAACCATTACAACACATAACAATAACATAGAGGTCATTGTGAACATCAGGGTAAAGCATGGGTTCATCAATCTGGTTATGATTGAGTCCTAAAGCATGATTCTTGTTCTCTTGGCCATTTTATCAAACACATTGCATGCATAACCTTAGGTTTAGGTATATACACTAGTTCATACACCATGGTTACTTTAATCAACTCAATTTAAAAGTTTCCAACCCACATACTAGCATAATTTCATGAAAATTACATAAAGACTCCAACTTAGGATTCACACAACCATATCAACATAATTAAAATCAACCCACCACATGAAAATCATAATTCATGGTTTTAAAAATGAGATTCTTAAGCTTCATGGGTGTAAGAAACCCATGAATCAACACTTTATATTTCTGGGTGGATGATTTCTTGAAGATTGGTGGAGGAAAGCTTGAATTCTTGACTTGGGATTAAACACCTAGGGTTTCTTGTTCTTGGGGGTTGATCTTTGAGAGAAACCCTAATTTGGTATTGTGGATGAATAAAGAAGTTATGAGCTCTGACCTAGTATAATTAGGGGTTAAAACGGGTGGAAAAAGACCCAAATACCCTTTTAAAAATAGCTTAAAATCGCTGATCGAAAGTGGCGATGGTTTGGGCGATGGTCCGTTGGTCCTGACCATCAATCTTGGACAGAACCTAAACTTTTCTGCCTCGTCTGCGACTGTTTAGGAGATGGTCCATCGCTGGCTTGATGGTCCATTGGTCCTGACCATTACACTTGACCAGAAGTCAGGTTTACTGCCTTAGTCGTGACGGCTTGGGCGACGGTCCGTGAGCCAATATTCACTCATTATTTTCGTTTCATCCATGAATTTTCACATGGCCCATACGCCAACAAAGTATGAATATAATCACAATACAGCAACGGTACCACATTAAGCATTTTAATAACAGAATACAATTATTCACATGTATTCAAGGCTATCAATATCTCATAGGACCCCACACGGTCACACATATCACATAATAACTCAGTTTCAACAATTACATCACATAAAAGCTACCACACGGGTACAACACATAAATTACTATTTTCATGATTGGTTTCCACCCTTAACATGCATTTTGTATCATCATTTACTACCCAGCCCAGTCTGAAAGAGTTAAGCCATAACCTACCTCGAAAGTCAAAATTGGTCCGCTATACTTGAACCCGTGACCTTACTTTTTAAGAATAATCCCGAACTCTACTAAAAACATCTAATATGAAATCTACGCGTCAAAACAAAACCAACTACACCCATATTGACTACTTTTAATTCGGGGTCAAAACGGACCCCCAAAATGGATTTCCGAAAAAAAAGGACAAAATTGAAAATTTACTTCAAAAATATGTTCCCCATATTTTTAGGAACCTACAGCTAAAATCTCAAGTTAAATCGAGTCAAAAATGGGTTTCAAATCAAAGAAAAGTCATTTTTGAGCTTTACTAGGTAAAATCTTTGAAATCCGGATTAAAATCAAGAATTAGAGTTGTTTTGAAGGCTAAATTGATGAAAAACTAGTACTTATGAGATAAAAATATTATTCAAATGAAAAGAGTGAAATTTTGGTTTAAAATTATGCCCTAAGATTTTTGGGGTTTTGAGGAATTTATCAAGAAATTATTAAGAAAAGGAGTGAATTCTTACCTTAAATCCATAATAAAACCAAGAAATAGAAGTTAATCTATATTTCCAAGCTCCCACAAGCTGCACTTTTAAACTCCCAAACTATTTAGGATTTAACTCTCAAGAGGCAAGATGAGAAATGAGCAAAATGACCCAAAAACTATTTATAAGTGTAGAAAATCTGCACTAAAATGAACCAAAAAGCTACAGTTTTTTTTTTAGAAGTCCACTTCGGACTTCGACAGGGAGCCTGGAATTCATTTGGAGTCCGATACATGCAAATGAAATATGCAACCACATTAAATTTGACGTTTCAGACGCGATGGCGATATTAGATTTTCAAAAAAACATCATTTTCACAAAGTTGACCCCCGAAATCCGAAATTATAATTTTCCAAATCGAGGGTCGAAATGAGATTTAAAAGCCATAAAATTATACCAAACATGTTAACACCCTAAAATCGATATTCTGGATCTGCTGGCGAATTAAGATTTTCCATCCGAAATCGTTTCAATCAAATGTGGGTCCGACACTCATATTTCCAATTTTTCAACTTTCTAACCAATAGGTCAAAATTAGCTCGGGTGCAACGGAACGCGAGCCAAAGGTCTATCTAGCCTAAAATCGATATTCTGGAGTTGCTGGCATAGTCTGTTTGGCCATCCATCACACGGATCAAAGTATATCCACATAAATCCAAAATAAGGCTCTCGAAGCCATCAAAAACCAAAATATTGCATAAATGATACCAAAATGCATCGAAAATCATGTCAATCACTCTCACACCCCAAAAATATCATAATGCAACTACGTAAAGGGGTAAAACAGTCAAATCACATAAAATCACAAATTTGACCTATTTCATCAAATTTTTAGGTCGTTACATCATTCATCATTAAAAATCTAGTTCGTCCTCAAACTAAGGCAAAAAAGACCTGAATCAATGAAAAGCTGGGGATAGGAACTACGCATATCAGAATCAACCTCCCAAGTAGCTTCATCTACAGGTCAATGTCACCACAGGACCTTAACCACAGGGATTACTCTAGAGCGCAACCGCCTAACATCCCTAGCCAAAATTAAAACCAGTTACTCAACAAAGGACAACCCCTCATTTAACCGAACCGAATCCCAATGAATGACATGAGACTCATCAGGAATATAGCGATGAAGCATAGAAACATGAAAAATTAGATGAACAACTAATAGATCTGGGGGCAAAGCCAACTCATAAGCCACATGACCAACAGTCCGAAGAATCTCAAATGGACCAATATACCTGGGGCTAAGCTTGCCCCTCTTACCAAGACTTATCACACCCTTCATAGGTGAAACTCAAAGGAAAACACGATAACCAACACCAAATGTCAAGGCACGAAGTCTACGATCAGCATAACACTTCTGCCTACTCTAAGCTATTCTAAGTCTATCCTGAATGATCCAAACCCTATTCAAAGACTCTTGAAGCAAGTTCGTACCTCGAGGTCTCATCTCTAAAACATCGAACCAACCTATTGGAGAGCGACAATGCCTCAAAAGAAGCCATATTAATACTGGAACAGTAGCTATTATTATATGCAAACTCTGCTAAAGCCAAATGCTGCTCCCACTAGCCACCAAAATCTATCATGCATGCGCAAAGTATATCTTCCAAAACTTGTACAGTCCGCTCTAACTGCCCATCATTCTGAGGGTGAAACGTTGTACTAAGATCTACTCGATTTCCCAAATCATCCTGAAAAGTCTTCCAAAAGTGAAATGTGAACACAGGACCTCGATCTGAAATAATGGACACTGGTACACCATGCAGATGCATAATCTCACGAATGTAGATACGAGCCAACCTTTATACACTGAATGAGACCTGAACTAAAATAAAATGAATTGACTTGTTCAATCGATCCACGATGACCCAAACACTGTCAGAACCATGAGATGTATGAGGTAAAACAGTCATAAAATCCATAGTGATGGGTTCCCACTTCTACTCAGGAATGGATAACCTCTGAAGCAAACCACCATATCTCATATGCTCAGCCTTCACCTGCTAACAACATAGGCAACGATCCACAAAATTTGCTATATCTCACCTCATACCACCCCACCAGTAGTGTTGTCTCAAATCATGATACATCATAGTTACACCTGGATAGATGGAATATCTAGAACAATGGGCCTCCTCCAAGATCAACCTAATCCAGTCACCCACTTTCAGCACATGAACTAGGCCTCTAATCCGCAAAACTCCATCTAAATCAAGTGAGGCTTCCTTAGCCTCTCTACCCAATATCTTGTCTCAAATCACCCTCAATCCAATATCATCAAACTAATGAGCTCGGATCTCCTCCATCAAAGAAGGTCTAGCATCCACAAATGCCAAAACACACCCTGGTGTGTCGAAATATCAAGTCTAACTATCAGGTTAGCTAAAGACTAAACCTCTAAGGCCAAAGGCCTCTACTGGGTCAAAAGATACTCCAAGCTACCCATGGTAGTTGACTTTTTGCTCAAGGAATCTGCAAAAACATTAGCCTTGCCCGAATGGTAGAGAATATTCAAGTCATAATCCTTAAGAAATTCAAGACAAGGCGTTGCCTCATATTAAGATCTCGCTGAGTAAAGAAGTACTGAAGGCTATGATGAACTGAAAAGATCTAACAATGGACTCCATACAAGTAGTGCCTCCATAACTTCAAGGCAAACACAACGGCGCACAACTCTAAATCATGGGAAGGATAATTCCTCTCATGAGGCTTCAATTAACGAGATGTATAAGAAATTACCTTGACCTCCTGCATTAACACAATACCTAACCCAACACCTGAAGTATCACAAAAGATAGTAAAGTCCACGCCCTCCTTAGGCAAAGCTAATATAAGAGCTGAAGTCAACAAATCCTTGAGCTTCAGGAAGTTTTTCTCATAAGCATCATACCATTGAAAAGAAATTTTCTTCTAGCTCAACCTAGTCTATGGAGCTGCAATGGATAAAAAACCCTCAACAAAACATTGATAATACCTGGCCAAGCCAATAAAACTTGAATCTCAGTGAGCGAAGTAGGTTTAGCCCAGTCACAAACTATTGTACCGTGGCTGGATCAATCATAATACCTTCCTTAGTCACCACATAACCCAAGAAAAAAATAGACTCCAACCAAAACTAACACAGAGAGAGCTTAGCATACAACTTCTCATCCCTCAATCTCTGAAGCACAATTCGCAAATGCTCCTTATGCTCAACCTTACACTTGGAATAAACCAAGATATCATCTATAAATACAATAACAAAGGAGTCAACATACAGTTGAAATACTCGATTCATCAACTCCATGAATACGGAAGAGGCATTGGTAATCCCGAAGGACAAGACCAAGAACTCATAATGACTATATCAAGTTTGAAAAGTAGTTTTTCAAACATCCAAAGCTCTAATCCTCAACTGGTGATAACCAAACCTCAAATCAATCTTCAAAAACACCACAGCACCCTAGAGCTGATCAAATAAATCATCAATGCGAGAAAGAGGATACTTATTCTTAACCGTTACCTTATTCAACTGTCATAATCAATACACATCCACATAGACCCATTCTTTTTCTTCACAAACAAGATAGGTGCACCCCAATATGAAGTACTAGATTGGATAAATCCCTTATCCAATAACTTCTACAACTTATCCTTTAATTTATTCAACTCTACTGGGGCCATCCTATAAAGAGGGATAGAAATGGTCTTGGTGCCCGGCTCAAAATTAATGGAAAAATCAATATCTTGATCTGGAGGCATACATGGTAAGTTCATAGGGAATACATCCATAAACTCACGAACAATACGAATAGAATCTAAAGAAGGAGGCAAAACAATACTGGTGTTATGAATATGGGTTAAGTAAGATAAACATCCCCTCTCAACTAATTTATGAGCCTGAATATAAGATATAATCCTATTAGGACCCAAATGAAGTGCACCCTTCCAAGCTATCCTTGGCACACCCGGCAAATCTAAAGTCATGGTCTTGGCAAAATAATCTAGTCAGCTTGAAGTGGTGAGCCTCATAATCCTGGTACTTCTTTGTTTTGTTTGTATCATAGACTATTTCTTTGATTTTCTTTTGGACATATTTTGGCTATAGTCGAGGGCTTATCCCAACATAGGTGGTCTTTGGTTATTAGTGGTTTTGTGGATTACTATGGATTAGAATGGTTATTGAAATTCTTAGATTCCTTATTGAGTTAGTTGAGTTACCTATCTTGTTATATGTGCAAAACTCAGCTCTATCTTGTTATATGTTCAGAATTCATCTATTTCTAGGTAAAGGGGGTTGTCTCTAGTCCTCAGCTGACTTGATATACCCATCACTGTCAGGCCCTGGTTTGGGTCATGACAGTATGTT
>JAPEIP010000013.1:189507150-189518885 GCA_026120095.1 Capsicum chinense | reverse complement strand
CAGAAACTGGCCATAAGTTTCAACACATCTATACATACTCAAATTGAAAATTGAATACTAATATATCAACATCCGTCTGGCCAAAAATTCAGTTGTGTTCCTAGAATTAGTGTCATGTTTTCAAGATACTCTCAGTCAAGCCATGATCCATAGAATTCAGTCAGTCTCATGACTCAAGAAAACTCAGTAATCTCAGTAGTTTTTTGTTATCCAACAGAACTCAGTTAACTCAGTCTAGTTTAGTTCAGTTAATCATGTTCAGTATTTATTCAGATGGGAGTAGAAATTAGCACCAAGTGAACCTAAGGATGGGAACCCACCTTTTATATGAGGGCGTGATTCTTAGAAGAAATCCTTGTATTCCAGAACTACATAGCCAGTGTAGGTTGAGACATCATAGCCTGTTATATGAGGGTAGATGAGGTGGCTTAACCTGTTATATGAGGGTTCTCACCATACTTACTAGAGTTACCTGTTATATGAGGGTTACTGACAGATTGTCATTATCAGTGGAACGGTATTGATACCCTTCTAATTGGGGTTATAGACTGGACCCCAACTCAGCTATATTGTATTATTTAGGGCATATCAGTTAGTTGACTACTTCCCATAGTTTCAATTACAAAATCTGGACTGTTAGATACAATCATTCAGTCTCAATAGTAGAACTTAGATAGTTCTACCAATTTTAGGACTGTAAAATATAGATAACCCAGAACAACACGAAACTCAGCTAGTTTCATCAGTACCTAGACTATCAGATATAGTTGCTTCATATTAGTTATTTCAGTTATACAGTATCAGTATCTCATGTTATCAGTACTCAGGCTTAGTAATCATGCTATCATGAACACAGTTACAGTTATTATGTATTCATGCATGTGTTCTCACGTTCATGTTATCCAGTCAGTTAGTATAGTTCATGCATGTGAACCTTTTGTATTCAGCCTTCCTCACATATATACCAGTATATTCAAATGTACTGACGTATTTATGCTATGGTATTTTATACTATAGGTTCAGAAGCACGAGCTTCAGAGCATCAGTAGCATTTCAGTCTCAGTAGTTAGAGTTAGATATGAGTCCTCATCCTTTGAGAAAATGACCATTACTTTATTATCTCATTAATTTATTTATTTTAGTAGTTGGAGTTAGTTGGGGACATGTCCCATCAACTCCTTATTCAGAAGTTTAGAGGCTTTCAGACTAGCATATTCAGATAGTTACTTTAGTTATTTTTGTATTGATATACCACATCTCTAGATGTTATGTTTTATCAGTTATGTTATAGTTTTGAAATTTACGGCCTTTCAGCCTTTATTTCTATATTTATACAGTATATTATGCAGTGTCCAGGTACAGATATCAGTCATGGGTTAGTTTGTGGTCCTTCGGGGTCATGAGCACCATGTAGCATTTCAGGTACCAGATTTGGGGCGTTACAAACCTGGTATCAAAGCCTAAGGTTCAATAAAGTCATAGGAAGTCTGAAAGCCACATTTAGTAGAGTCTTGTACATGGTTGTGTTGTGCGCCATATTTATGTGCAGGGGGCTATAACATATTTAGGAACAGTTTCCCTTCTTTCAGTATTAACATCATGCCCGTGAGCATAATCTTAATTCAATCTCTCAGTCTAATCTTTTTCTCCTTTTCTTCTATAGAACATGCCTCCTAAAAGATGAAATGGGAATCAGCCAGTACCTCGGCCTGAAGATCCTTTAGGCGAATATGTCTCTCATGCAGAGTTCAGAGCTGTATTTACTACTCTCGCTCATTTAGTTACTGCTCATAATGAATGACTAGCTATCATTTCGGCTAACCCAGTGGCCAATTCAGCTGTAACTAGAATTTGGGACTTCACTCGAATAGATCTTCTATCTTTTTTCAGATCTAAGTCAGATAAGGACCCTCAAGAATTTCCTGACCAAGCTCAAAAGGTTATGGATATCATGGGGGTTACTTCTAGTGAGAGTGTAGAGCTATCTACATATCAGTTGTAGGATATTGCTCATACTTGGTTTAAATAGTAGAAGTCAAAAAGGGCTATAGATCTAGATCCTATTGAGAGAGAGGAGTTTACTACTACCTTCTTAGATAGATTTTTTCCCCTTGAGCTGAGAGAAGCTAAAGTGTTAGAATTTACCAATCTCAGGTAAGGAAATATGATGGTGAAGGAGTATTCTCTTAAGTTTACTCAATTAGATAAATATGCTTCTATGTGGTTGCAGATAGTAGGGCTACGATGAGTAAGTTTGTCTCTGGGGTGAATGATAGTGTGGTCAATGAGTGTAGGTCTATGATGTTGAATAGTGACATAAACATAGCCAAGCTTATGACTCTTGCTCAGTAGATAGAGGAGAAAAATATTAAGATGAGAGAGAAATAGAATAAGAGAGAAAGGATAGGTAGTTTCAACTTTGCTCAGCCTAAGTCAGATGGAGAAAACAGTTCACAGTTTTGTCCTAATTCATCAATTCCTGGTCCTTCTTCATCTAGTGCTCTAGCTCCTAGATTCAGAAACGGTAACAGAGATAGAGTGCCAGGCTCTAAGTCAGAGGGCAGTGTTAGCAGTGCCTGCACCTATCCTCTTTGTTAGACTTGTGTCAAGCACCATCAGGGTATTTGCAGAGCTGGAAGTGGTATTTGTTTTAGATATGGCAAGCCAGGCCATAGAGTCAAAGACTGTCCTCAGCTAGGTCCTCAGAGTCAGTAGAACTATTTCTCAGCTCAGTCTGTCGCCCAAACCAGCAGGGTGACATCTCCAGCGTTACTAGTGGGAAACAATGCCTAAATTAACTTTACGCTCTCTAGTCCCGGCAAGATTAGGAAAATTCTCCTGATGTGGTTACTGGTATGTTATAGATCTTTCATGTGTATGTTTAAGCTTTGCTAGATCCAGGAGTATCTTTGTCTTTTGTTACTCTCTATTTAGCAGGAGATTTTAGAACCAGACCTGAAATTATAGCAAAGCCCTTTTCAGTCTCTACCCCAGTGGGTTAAACCATCATAGCTCGGTGAGTATACAGGAACTTCCTGGTTATGATAATTCAGAAAGTCACTTCAGCAGACTTAGTCAAATTAGAGATGACTGATTTTAATATAATTCTCAGCATAGATTGGCTTCACTCATGATATGCCACAGTCGACTGCAGAAATAAAAGAGTTCAGTTTTGATTTCCGAATGAACCCATCCTAGAGTGGAAGGGTAGTACTTCAGCGTTTAGAGGTTCGCTTGTTTTCTACCTTCAGGCACGGAAAATTATATCTAAGGGATATGTCTATCATATTGTTTGAGTTAAGAACAGGAGTTTTGAAACTCCCAATCTTGATTCAGTCCCAGTCGTGAATGAATATTTTGATATCTTTCCCGGAGATCTTCCAAGAATTCCTTCCGAGAGGGAAATAGACTTTGCCATTGATCTTCTTCCAGATACTCAGCCTATATCTATTCCGTCATATAGAATAGAACCAGAAAAACTCCAAGAATTGAAATATCCATTGAAATATCTCTTAGATAAGGGATTCATCAGACCCAACATGTCCTCGTTGGGCGAACCAGTCTTATTCATGGATAAAAAAGATGGTTCTCTCAGAATGTGCATTGATTACATCAGCTCAATAAAGTAACGGTCAAGAACAAGTATCCTCTTCCCAGAATCGATGACTTGTTTGACCAACTTTAGGGTGCCAACTATTTTTCTAAGATTAGTCTCAGATCAAGCTATCATCAGCTCAGAGTCAGAGAATGTGACATTCTTAAAATAGCTTTCCGTACTCAGTATGGTTACTTCAAATTCTTAGTTATATCCTTTGGTCTTACCAATGCCCAACAACTTTTATGGACTTGATGAACCATATGTTCAAGCAGTACTTGCACATATCCATCATAGTCTTCATAGATGGCATCCTTGTTTATTCTTGCAGTAAGCGTGATCATGCAGACCATCTCAGAATAGTATTGCAGATTCTCAGAAATCATCAGTTGTTTTCCAAGTTCAGTAAGTGTGAATTTTGGCTAAGCTCAAGAGAATTCCTTGGTTATATCATTTTCGGTGATAGCATTAAGGTTGATCCTCAAAAGACCGAAGCAGTAAGAAACTGGACTAGACATATCTCTCCATCAGATATCAAGAGTTTTGTAGGTTTGGTTGGATATTACAGAAGGTTTGTTAAGGGATTTTCTTCTATTTCATCCCCTATGTCCAGATTGACTCAGAAAAAAGTCAAGTTTTAGTGGTCAGATCTTTGCTAGAAGAGTTTTCATAATATTTGGTTGATCTATTTGCATTTATCATAATATTTTAAGTTATACGCAGATATACTATTTTATAATAAAGGCTGAAAGTTAAGTTGATTGATTTTTATACTTTGCATTTTTATGTAGCCAAGTAATGCGGCTAGTAGACCCATTTCGGCCATGGATGCAAGAAGATCACGCGATGATAGTGATTATAATGACAGTCGTTAATTTTATTGCAAATTGTCTTGAATATTCAATTATGACGATGTAATTGTGTGGTTGGAGTGAATCCTAGAATATTGAAGGTTTTGTGTTTAAATTTGATTTTAGTGTTAGAAGATTCTAGTTAATGTTGAAAATTTAATTTTTGAAGTTTAATGATCAATGTATTTTTAATATGCTTGTGAATTACACCTTAATTAGTTATGTTGTGTTAATTATATATGAATTGAAAAAATAATGAATTTTTGGTTATGACTGACGGGACAGTTAAATGTGAGCTAAATTAGAATCTATAACAAAGATGTGCTACAGAGGTTTTAAACTGCTGCAATTTGTTATTGAATATTGAAGGGACCCACTAAATAAAACTCATAAAAATAAATTATGGAGGTTTTAAACCGCCGTAAATTTTAATTGTAAATTTATTTTATAAAGAATTAATTTAGGTTAATGAAGGTCGACCACCATAAATTAGTTATGGCATTCAGCAAAAAAAGGTCGTAAATTGATGATGACAACTCTTACTGTGGGGGTTTTGGGAACCACTGAAATCGAAAGTTGTAAAAAAACCCCACAAACATAAGATTAACCCCAGCAATTAGACCCTTTTTGTAGTGGTAAAGACTTATACTTCACACTTACATAGGTGACTTCTAAATGTGTAATCCCGTAGATACACTATTTGATTATTCCATATCAAACTTAGCAACCATTAAAAAGTAGTTATGCTTTATCCTGGTACTGAACATTGTATTCATCTGAAAATAGATCAAGATTTTATTTTAGCAATGTTGAACAGTCAATCACAACTTTGTTTTCTCCTTAAACCTAGATCTTGGGATCTCCAGTCTTATATAGGTCGAGTTACTTCCATGTTGACTTGTCCTCGATTATAGTCTCATTATCTTTGATGATTTCTCAACTCCTTCTCTAGTTAGGCCTTTTATAAGTAGATTTGACATATTATCCTTTGACTTTACGTAGTCAATTGTGATAATTACACTAGAGAGTAGTCTTCTAATGGTATTATGCCTTTATTGAATATGAAGAGATTTTCCATTATTTATAATTCTCCCAACTGTTCCTATTGATGCTTGACTATCGCAATGTATGCAAGTAGGTGACAATGGTTTGGGCCAAAATCGAATGTCTTCTAAGAAGTTTCGGATTCACTCAGCTAATTCATCGATTTTGTCTAAAGCTATAAACTTTGACTCTATTATTGAGCGAGCGATGCATGTCTATTTTGATGACATCCAAGATACTGTTCCTCGACCAATGGTAAATACATATCTATTTGTGGATTTAATTTTTGTGAGTCAAAGATCCAATTTATATCACAATACCCTTCAATAAACATAAGATATGAATTGTAATACAAAAATCAGTCTTGAGTATGTTTTAGATACCCCAAAACTCTTTCATTATCATCCAGTGAGTTTGATTGGGATTACTCGTATACTGACTCAATTTACTAATAGCACATGTTATATCTGGTCTCGTACAATTCATGATGTACATCAAACTTCCCAACACTCTAGCATACTTCGTTGAGACTTATTTTGCCCTCTATTCTTCACAAAGGCATGATTTAAATAGAAAATTGTGGATTCGGATATTAATAAGTTCATTATTTTTCTATTTTTCTAGTTTTTTCTTTACTTTTTTTATTTTCTATTAAGTTTTGAACATAGCGAGACAACAAGCTTAAGGAATTTAATCTCCTCATTGTACCAAAGGTTATGTATTACTTCCTCTCAGGTAAAATGGATATACCTATTATTGGTGTAGCGTACCTCAAACTCCAATAATTTCGTTGGTAAAATGGATATACCTATTATTGGTGTAGCGTACCTCAAACTCCAATAATTTCGTTGAACTCAAAGTCAGGAATTAATCACACAAAAACTCAATATTTGTTTGTACGAAAATATGTAGATGATGTTCAAAATTTTTTTATTTAATTAAAAATTGAGGCTAGTCTTGTCAAATTATAGTCAATGAAGAGGTGCTTGGAAAAGTGAAGAACCCGTCAGAAAAGTCATAACTTGTCAAAAAAGTCACAACCTATTGGAAGAGTCACAACCCATCAAGAAGAGTTGGAACCCTTGGAGGTTTCACCACACAGTTAGGTACGAGGTCCCTCAAAGTCAATCACAAGCGATAGAAGCAACTATGAGGTTCTAGAAAATTAAGGCACTGCAGGAGAGTAACAACACACACAATTTAACGCGGAAACCCTCCTTGCTCAAGGAAGGGACAAACACGGATTGCCCTCACAAGCACCTCCAAATCCACTATATTCAAACTCTTGATTACAACCTTTAATGAACCTACTCTAGGTTCCTTTCGCTTGTAATAAATCTACTACAAGCTCATCTTGGCAACTCTATCAAGGACTCTTTTCACTAATTAACTCTAATCAGTATCAAATTTAGGCAACTCTACCTAAGCACTTTTCTCAACAAACGAAAATACTACTCTTATAGCATGAGTAGTTCAGTTATAAATTAGTACACACTCAAGAGTAATTTCTATTTAAGTATACATAATCAGCTAAGAACTTGAGTAATGTTGACATGGTATTTTTGTTGCCTCTCTTCACTCTTCGTAATTTTCCAAAAACCATTTGATGAAGAATCCTCTTTTTTCTTTTATAGTTGAGTGATGATTAGGGCTGAAATATCATTGGACCAGGTGTCCTATTAGTACAATCAACACCTGCAAGTTTGTTATCCAAGAGGACAAAATTGTGTAGTCACGCATGATAGTTGTACAGTACCATGAACATCCAGGGACTGATCCCTTAAAGTTAGTTGCTCGTCATCAAAACTACATATTGAAATTTTCCCCCTTTTTGATAATGACAAACCAACCATACAGCTTTGAGCATCAATAGACATCCATCATATTTAATCAGTGTGATTACCACTCTAAAGATGAATGTGAAATTCAAGAGGGGGTGAATTGAAAATTTTTGTGAGTCGACTGTTGAGTCCTCTCAGTCGACTTTCCTGCAAATTAGTATACTTCATAAACCAGATTAGATTTAAGTAAACATATAAGTAAATAAACAAATGGAAATAAACACATGAAGATTTATCCTGGTTCGGAACACCAATGTGGTGCCTACTTTCGGTCCTCTTGAGTTTTAAAATTCCTTAGATCTTTCAAAGTCGGGCTCGATTACAATGATGATAAACAAGTTTTGAAGACTTATTTTATTCTTTAGATCATGTGACATGGCCTCAGTTTGTATTACAAAGTTGACTCAATCCTATTTTTATATGACAATTGTAACTAAGAAGCACAAAGCTTTGTGAGACTAAGATTGAGACACTTTGAGATTCTTTCTTGAAGTTGTGTGGTGCCTTCTGTCCTTTATTTTGGCTTTTATAGTCTTCTATTGCATCTGCTTATTTTTTTCATAAGAAAACCCATGGGATTTCTTCTCAATCAAGGATTTGAGTTGATTTCTTGATTGAGGGAGTTTGCACCATATGGTATGTCCATATTATATATGTCCATACTCGGTGCGACATTTCTTTTTTACACCCATACATGTCTATATTAGCTATGTCCATGTAGAGGGTGTGATCTCTTTTCCTTTAGTCTTGCCGAGAACTATGTTTAATCATCCTTTGATTGCCTTATCCAATGATATATTTAGTTGATGTGGTTCGTGTTGCCTTGTCCAATGATATCCTTGATTTATGTGGATCCATATTTAGTGTCGTCATCTTTGAGAGGACATTTCTTGCCTTTGTGCAAGATATCCTTCCACCATTAGAGATTTGCAATATCCTGCAAATGTTCACTTATTAGTTTGTCATTATTAAAACACAAAACATAAATATATGGGGCTTACAATCTCTCCCATTTTGATAATGACAAATAAGCATTAAACATCAGTTGACTTCCCTGTAAAAGTAGTCGGCTTGCTCCCCCAATCTTTCTATCTTCATGTATTATATTGACTTCTCTATTATGATAGTCGACTAGCTCCCCCTGTCTTGCTGACCAGATGATGTGATCTTTTTTCTCCCCCTTTTGACATAATCAAAAAGACCAAAAGAAAGCAATATAGAGCAGGAATAGGTGACACAAATATATGCACAGAGCAGAGATATGCAAGATATGTAGAATGAAAATTTAAAAGTATCACAAGAAAAGTGTCAGGAAAGGAGTATAAAACATCATCTTACAACCCAAAATATAGAAAGGAATAGACCCCTCTTGAATAAGAGTTTATCGTTTGGCCAGGAAATAAGTTAAGGTATTATGTATGTTGGTGCAAAATCGATCATATAATTTTTCAACACTTTTGGTAAAGCTGGAGTATGAGTTTTGGATGGAAATTGCGAGCTCATTGGAGGAGAAGGAAGTTTTAGATTTGATGGAGTCAGCTTGTGAAAATATTTTGTTGAAAAGCTTAATTCCTTTCTATTTGAAACCATCAAGGAAGAGTCAAACTTTGCCGGCATCGAAACTGGTCCCTTTGCTCAGCTGAATCAGTTTAGCAGCCAACTCCTGAATGTTGACTATCCCTTCCTCAATAGGTAATCCTGGTTTTAAACTCATTAATTTCCTTAGCTAGACAGACCACATGGTTAGTTACAGACTTGCTTACCTTGGGTGTGTCAGGCCGAGATTTGACAGAATCCTTTCTACATCATTCATTATCAAGCAAAACATATCCCATGCTTACAAAGGTTTTGGAATCATATGTTGCAGAGACTTCCACCATTGAATAGGATGATAGATCAAAAATTCCACAGTGAAGTAAAATTCTGGTGATGAGCAATCCATAAGGCAAGCTGGCTGAGTTATGAGAGTCGGTTGCACTTTCTAACATGTACTCACAGATCCAGGTACCCTAATTGATTTTCTACCTCTTAATCAAACAGTAGAGAACAAACACATCGTTGTATGTGACATTACTGAGAGATCCCTTTCGAGGAATCAAGGTGGTTGCAATGATGTGCGCCAAAATTCTAGTTTGAAAATCGAGGGATAGAGGACCAAAATAGGGACTACTTGTGTCGGGGTTTGAGACAGCCTTAAAACTAACTTCAAAATTTTCAGGCCAGGTAACGTTCTTGAACAGAATAGTACCTGAGATCTTGGTCTCAAACTTTCTCAAATAGAAAATCATTAAGAATAATACGAGTACCTAGTACCAGAGTTTCCAATTCGCTGTTTTCTGGGGACAAGAGAAGGTTAGCATAGAACATACGAACGGGGTCTTCAAACACTTCTAATCCACATAAGTGAAAAACCATAGACAGATCTTGGGCCTTGAAAAAGACACTGACATTGCAATGAGACTCCTTTAGGTGAAAGAGGTTGATGATTCGTCCGAGTGCAATAGAGCGGTTTATGAAGATAAGGAATTTCTCCTTATGAGTGTTAGTCCAAAACTTATGCATGTCCTCTAAAGGTAGAGAATCCAAAGGAGAAGGCCGTCATTTTTTAGTGGAGGACACAAAACTTGAAGCAGAGCACTTCTTTGAGACAGTTGACTGGAGTGAATGGGAAGAGGCTTCATCAGAGGATTCAGAGAGAAGAACGAGTTCAAAAAATATTGGAAATAAGGTCAAGAGAGGTTCTGGGGAGATGATCCATAGAGCGAGTTCGAGTCATTGTGAGGGATAAGGGAGGTGGATGGGTAAAAAAGGAGTGAGGAAGAAAATAAAAGGACATGAGATGAAAGGGGGTATAGTGAACTAGGGTGATGATTGAGACTAAGAGGTGGAGAAGTTTTTGGAAGTTGAAAGGCTGAGAAAGGATAATTATGAAGGAAGAGAAGGTGGCGTGAAGGGGTGGATTTGAAAGGACCTTATAAAAGTGTGAAGTACCTTATAAAGTGTTGGGAAGTGGAAAGACTGAGAGAGGGTAATTCTCTAATTGTTTCTATATATATTCTATATTAAAAGTGTGAAGGACCTTATAAATGTTGTTTGAATTTTTTTATCTTTATTAAAAGACTTTGCAAAAGACAAAATCGTCATTTCAACCTTTTCTAGAAAAAAAATCAGAAATTAATGAGTCCTAAAATATATGATAATATATGTCAAGAATTAATAATTAAGGAGTTCTAAAATATATAGAAAAAGAAAAAAATATATATTTAATAATTACAAATTCCAGAATTTATGGTAATGGTTCTCAATTTTCTCCATATTAGGCATTAACCAACATGCCACAGCATCAACAAGGAAAAAAGACCCATGTAGTGGCGGGGCCAAGATTTTCATTGAGGAATTTCAGAAGTAAACATACGGACAAATCGAGGGGTCAACATCGAAAATACATACGTCCCAAAATTCAATAGAATAGGTTTGCAAAACACTCCTATTTGTAATCAGTTAAAAAAATATCCTACTTAAAATAGAAAAGCACATATATAAAAATATCTACGTGCATGGGTAAGCCATAATGCGGATTGATTTCATTTAGTTATTTTGTTTCTTTATAGTGTATAAAAAAATAAAAGAACAAATTTGTTTATTCATCTTCATCTCGCTCTGTTTTTTCTATTGATAATATATACCTTCTCTTTTCTTTTTATTTTTATTTTAATTTACATTACATTATAAAGTGGTTCTTGAAGTACAACCCGTTTTGATGTGGAAAACTAATATCATAGAATAACCAAAATGTGGATGTATTTTATTTTTTATTTAATTTCGTTTAGAATATGTTCATCCTAAATCATATTTCTTAATGTATGAAAATTTATCTTTTACAATATTTGTATATGATAAGCCATTTAAGGACCGTGAGATTAAAATTATGCAATTTATGTTAGAAAGATATGTTCGAATTCCTCACATTAGAGATACATTGTGCGACTAAATTCGAATTCCTGTTAAAAAGTTTTAAGTTAACTGCTCACTAATAAATTGTCACAGTGATATAGGGTTATTTTCTATGTGTATTCTTTGGAATGAAGTAAAATTTTGCTTTTTAAAGATGTGTAGGACAATGGAGTAATTTGAATGTGGTGTTCGAATTATTTAGTGGATCAGATGGTTCAAACACTCAACGGTTTGACTTATAGGTTATTAGATTATAAATCTAATAATTTTCCATCCAACTAATAAAATATTAATTGGTTTGATATTGAAATAATGTGTTGTGCATCGGCTAACCTCCCGATTAACTAAAAAGGTTAAAGAAAAATATAAAGAATGATGATAATTAATGTAAAAAGATAATTGAATCAAAATTCAAATAAAAGTAAAGTAGAAGTAGATGAAAATAGAATA
>JAPEIP010000013.1:189449639-189462297 GCA_026120095.1 Capsicum chinense | reverse complement strand
CACTTTGTTTATTTCTTGCTTGAAAAAAGATTTTAGAACAAAGAAGGTGATTAATTCGAGCAGTGTCTTTTACTTCAAATGTGCTAATTCAAATTGCAAGTGGTGGTTGAGAGTGGTGAAGTACGCAAGTTCTAATAGATTTTTCATTTCATAAACATAAAAAGCATCACACATGTGGTTCATAGCACATATCGGGCCAAAATCCTCATGCCACGGTAAAGGTCCTCGGTGAATATTTCAGGAGTAGTTTCCCCGATGGCAAAGGCCCTTCAACAAGGGTTATGTCCAATCAACTCCTTATGGATTTGGGTGTCATGGTCAGTTATTGGAAGGTATATACGTCCATGGGGATTGCCAAGGACCTGGTTAGGGGGATACTTGAGCATGGTTATGAAGTCCTGGATGCTTACCATTACATGATTGAGTCCATAAATCTCAAAAGTAAGACGGCATTGCATCTGGATGAAAATGGAAGGTTCAAGTACTTTTTTGTATCCTATGGTGCTTGGATTCAAGGTTTTTGACATTTGAAAAAAGGCATAGTCGTCGACGGTATCTTCTTGAAGAGTAGGTATAACGGAGTTCTGCTAGCGGCGGTGTCATAGGATACGGAGAATCACATCTTTCCTGTCGATTTTTGTGTAGCGGAAAAGGAATGTCATGCCTCTTATAGATTTTTTTAAAAAAACTATGACGCTGCGTCAAAGATACCGAAGAGTTGTATTTTGTATTGGATAGTCATCCAAGTATTCTAAAGATGGGTTTACTTTTTTTCACTTCAGCTTACTTTGGTTGTTGTATCAGACATCTTGGAGAGAATATTCAAAACAACTATAACAACGAAAAGGTCGTCACCCTTTTTTATAGAGCAGCTAAAGCATATAGTAGAGAGTAGTGTTTAGACCATTTTAATCAAATAGCGGATCTTAATCCCAAGGTAGCAAAATTTCTCACACGTATCGGTTTTGAGAGATGGAGCCGGGCATTCTTTCCAGCAAATAGGTACATTTTTATGAATTTAATGTCTTGTTTGATTTACAAGTTTAGTATGATATCATACTATAACTCCCTGAATCTGGTACCCAAAATGCTACACGATGCTCATGATCTCGAAGGACCACAAGCTAACCCATGACTGATATATGTACCTGAACACTACATAATATACTGTATAAATATGGAAATAAAGGCTATAAGGATGTAAGGTTCAAAACTGAGACATAACATCTATTAAAATATAATATCTGGGTGGGGTATGAAATACCGAAAACAACTGAATAACTCTCTAAACATGCTAGTGTGAAAAGCCTTTAACTGTCTGAATAAGGAGTTGATGGGACATATCCCGAACTAACTCCATCTACTGAAAGCTAAAACTGAATTAATGAAATAACTCATAATATCATCCTCGAATGATGAGGACTCACTGCTAAACCTGGCTGCTACTGATGCTCTGGAGCTCGTGCTTCTGAACCTATGGTATAAAGACACCATAGCGCAAATGTGTCAGTACAATTGAATGTACTGGTATGCATGTGAGGTAGGCTAAATGCAAAGGGTTCACATGTATAAACTATACTAACTGGCTGGATAACATGAACGTGAGAATGCATGCATGAATATGTAATAACTGTAACTGAGATCGTGATGACATGAGTACTAAGCCTAAGTACTAATAACATGAGATACTGATAGCTATATAACTAAAATAACTGATACTAAGCGACTGTATCTGACAGTCTAATTTTTTATGGAACCAGCTGAGTTTCATATAGTTTTGAGTTGACTGTATCTAACAGTCTTGAATTCTGAAAAACTATCTGAGTTCTTTTACTGAAATTGTATGACTGTATCTAACAGTCCTGACGTGTAACTGAAATTATAGGAAGTAGTTATCTAACCGACATGCCCCAAATAATTGAAATATTACTGAGTTGGGATCCAATCTGTAACCCTAATTGGAAGGGTGTCAATACCTCACTACTGGTAAGGACAATCTATGAGTAACCCTCATATAACAGGTAACTCTAGTAAATGGTGGGAGCCCTCATATAACAGGTTAAGCCACCTCATCTACCCTCATACAACAGGCTATGATGTCCCAACCTACACTGGCTAAGTAGTTCAGCAACACAAGGATTGCTTCTAAGAATCACACCCTCATATAACAGGTGAGTTCTCATTCTTGGGTTCACTCGGTGCTAATTCCTACCCCCATCTGAATAGACACTGAACATAATTAACTGAACTGGACTAGACTGATTTCATGGAGTTTCGTTGACTGTTGGAATACTACTGAGATTTTCTGAATTTACTAAGATTTCCTGAGTCACATGACTGACTGAGTTCTATGAATTATGGCTTGACTGAGGATATCGTGAAACATGACACTGGCTCTAGGTACACAGCTATATTTTTTGAGTCCATGTACCCCCAGGACTCTATAGAAGGAAACTGATAAAGTATTACTTTCTTGAATACATAGGCAATATCAACAATTCATACTACGACAGTAGGGGATATTTCATGAAGCACATAGTTATCATAATCTTGTATATAGCTTAGAATGCACATGATCATGTCTTAACTTCATTATTTTAATATCATAATTATATCATCACGCAATTGTATTACACAACAATCCTCATGGAAATCATATTAAACATAGAGAAACACGTACATTCATATCTTGGGTCACAGTTTAACTATCAAGCATAATTTCTACTCTCCTAGGCATTTTATCAAACACTTAAATTGCATAATTTAAGGCTTAGGCATGAGCATGAATCTAATACAACCTTACTTCACAATTCCACCCAATTTCATAATTTCAGTCCACATATTAGCGTAATTTCATAAAGACATAATAAAGGTTCCATCGTGGAATTCATACAACAACAACACATGAACATAATTCTGTTCATAGAATGAATATCACAATTCGTACTTTAAAACTTGGTTCTTAGGCTTTATGGATGAAAAGAGTCCATAAATGAACACTATGCATACCTTAGATGGAAGATTCTTGATGATTCACGGAGAAATTTGCTTGGACTTGGATCCCCAATTAAAAACCTTAATGTGTTCCTGACAGGATCTTGAGGGAAGTGGATATCTTTTGGTGTAAATGGGGCTTAATCCCATGTTTTTTACTTAATGAGGGTGGGAGAATAACCCCTTTGCCCTTAAAAATGTAGACATTTAATGACAAAATAACTGGGCACCGATGCTATGGGCGACGCGGCTCGTTGAGGGTTTCAATGCTGTACCCGATGCGGAGTGTCATAAATGCATCGAGCCTCAGTTATTTTGGCTCTGGCAGTCTGCACAACTGGTGACCAACGCGATTGGAGATACGACGCACCAAGATCGCGTTGGCCCACTATTTTGGACTTCCAAACTTGCTTGAAACGAGTTCCAAAAATTGAAAACTTGTCTAAGAACATCTATTGACCTTCCTGATCATGAATTAACAAGAATATAGACCATTAATGGACGTTAAGGTGGCAAAATAAATTTTTCAACTTTTAAAGGCTAAAATTAAGTTGTTAAGGTGGCAAAATAAATTTTTCAACTTTTAAAGGCTAAAATTAAGCTAAGTCTGGGCACCTAGCTAGAATTCTCTAAGTTTGTGACCCCCTTGACAAGCTTAAAGGATTGAATTAAGCTTAAGTATTTTACGGGGTCTTACACGTACTAAGTGATTCTTTTCTATAAGTACAATATTATGACATCAAACATAGCTAAATCGGTGAATTCATTGTTTGGTAATGAAAGAGAATTTTCCATCAAGGCTATGTTCGAAAAAATAAGCGAGAAGTATAGCGATTTTTTAACGAAAGGCGTGTACTGTTCAAGTGCCCAGAAAAAAGAACCCTATTTGTTCTCGAAATCAAAAAAAATATCAACGAACATCAATTTGGGGAATAGGTTATTCTCTCATAAAATAGTAGATTACAAATTCCATATCACCGGTCATGGTGATGCTGCCACGGTCGATCTTCAAATAAAATCTTGTACGTGTAGAGTTTTTGACTTGGACAAAATACCTTGTCCACATGCTATGGCAGCTCTTCGAGCTCAATATGGTCATAAATATGGACCTAAAGTTTACGAGAACTCCTCTCAATATTATTTGGTGGAAAAAATATGAAATGGCATATAGTGGGCATATTACTCTGGTGCCTCCCAAAGAATCTTGGGTTGTTCCAGTAAAGCTTATAAGGAGATTAATACATCCTCCATCTATTAACTCGAGCACTATCAAATTGGGAAGAAAGTCATATAATAGAAAGCCATATAATAGGAGGCGTGGAGTTGGAGAATCATTTTCATTAAGAAGAAACAAGTGCTCCATATGTAATGTGCTGGCCACAAAAGAACTACATGCCCGAATCGTAATACACCATGATCGTTGTAATTGCAGAAACTTGTGTTGTTATTTGTTTGTTTGTTGTGGACTTTTATAGATTTAACTCATTGTTGTGAACCTAATGTTATCATTTATTATATATAAAATATTTTTTGTAATAACTTGTGCATCAATAAAAAAAAAGGCAAAATATGAACTAAATAATAGTACAGACCACAATTATTCTCCATAGTTTCACAAACAAATGAAATATTTTCCTCCAATAGATGACAAATCTATTGAAATAGATGGATAATCTATTGATAGAAAATCAACACATGACCTATCTGTTCCAACACATGGTCCATCTATTGAAAGAACTAAAAAGCCAAAATTGCTAGTGCTACTGGATTCAACATAGCTCCTTGCCTCAAACCGTCGACATGTTAACATGTATGTAAGTTTAGATTAGAAAAATAGACAGAATGAAAATTGAACAAGAATTAAAATGCCAAAGTCTGACTAAAAGTAAATTTTTCATTAAACGAAAAATAAAATACATTAGGTATAGATCCGATATAGAAAAATTAAAATATATACGCTAAAAGAAAAAACACATTCTAATTATTATTATCATCATCATCATTAATGACAGCCGGCCAATCAACTCGTAGCAGCAAGGCCCTCATCAGCTTCTGTATCTATCTGAACATCGTCGCTCTTACAGCGACGAACTCCCTCTGTAGATCATTAACCTGCCTCTGAAGTTTCTGCATTGTGTCACATAGAATAGCAATGTCTGGAAAAGGATCAATCATATCTATAACAGTCATGAATTGACAAATGTAAAGAAAAAAGTTCAAAATGTAATACAACGTATACGACCAACTGATAAATTTACATCAGAAAAAAACTTACCTCAACGAGAAAGAAATATGCTCTTTGAAGAGAAGTGGTTGAAGATATCACACGAAAAGAAAAAATGCAAGAAATAAATAAAGTTGAGTTGAATGAAGTTTAAGGAGGGACCTATTTATAGAGGTTTGAATCCGGACGTGTCAGGCCAAAAGGCAGGACTATTCAGCTCCATTATATTAATTACATTCAAATTGGTGGCATTTTGTTTTCTATGAAAAGTCGTGACTTTTTCTTTTACATTAATTACTTCTCACCTTTTAAAAATAGTTTGAGACTCGATAAAAGCAGTTATTATTAAGCTGTTGCAATAAATCGTCCATCTGCCATAACAGATTTAGCATCTGTTGCAATAGATGGATTGAATGTGCAATAGATGGTCTGTCAAAACAGATTTACTATCTGTTGCAATATATGGTTTGTATATGCAACAGATAAGACATATGATGCAACATATGTATTATCCATTACCACAGATGGACAGTATATTGGAGGAGATGTTTTGATATTTTCTAACAGCTGATTCATCAGTTTCAACAGATGGAGTATTCGGTTCATTAGCTGTTTTGAACGTGTTAGATAAAAAGTCACGACTCTTCACCTCTTTTTAATAGCCCCTCTATTTCATATTAGTTGGGCCCTATGGGCTTGGTACACCAATTAATAAAAATATAAATTAGGTGATTATTTTACCAAATTGGCCTTATTAATTATGCTCTGAAAGTATAAATGTGAATAATATACTTTATGTAGTCATTTAATAATAAGGGTAATCTTGGAAGAATATAATAAAATTCTTTTGATTTTATAAATAGGACAACTAAATTGAAATAAACATTTTTAGCAAAAAGTAATCACATGCGTGCAGATGAATAAAAAAACATAGTCTGATCTATCACAATAGATTTACCATCTGTTGTAACATATGGATTATCTATTACGATAGATGAACCACATGTTGGAGGAGATGTTTTGATTTCTTCTAACAGCTGATTCGTCAGTTGCAACAGATGGAGATTTCATTTCATCAGCTATTTTGAATATGTTAAGATAAAAAGTCATGACTCTTCACACCTCTTTTTTAATAGTTATCATATACGTGCAGATGAATAAATAACACTCTCTGACATGTCCTGATAGGGTAGGAATAATAAGGTGCATGCAATGGATCCCATTTTCATACGTGCGAGTTATGTATATTATTGATTAGGCTACTGTGATAGACACACATAAAGTGCAATGATTTTGTTAATGCAGTTTTTTACCGATTAGACAATAATCCTTCAAACAAGATCCTGAATTGTACAGTTTAGTTTGATAGGTGCGAACTGATAAGGCCGAAGGGTTCCAAGATGATGATGTTGATACCCTGTTACAATTTAATAATGGTTTATGCTCATGTTTTTGTTTCAAGTTTGGGGAAGGGTTCAAGTTTTTGGTGGCAGTGTAAATATCCAATAGTGATTGGACTGGTTTTAATGGTGCAATGGACTTCTTGAAAGGCCTCCGAAGCCTTGCAATGCAGCAAACAACGATAAAACTAATAGAAATTTCCCTATTCCAAATTTATATGGATGGATTGTTGTAGGAGACTTTTATACATCAGAAGGTGCTTGGGAAAATACCTGTGCGCAAAGGGGGAGGTGGAGAAGGCCATATATCATCTCAGACCTTGATATATGGCCAATGAAATTGACATGAGAAACCTGAACTCATACTTTTATACACCAATGAAATTGACATGATCCCGTATTTTTAATGCAGGAGTAGTTGGTTCAGGTTTCAATTTAGACCGACAATCTTACCACCTTTTGTGCTCGCAAAGCTGCTTCTTTACAGTTCTGGTCCTGCACTTTATGAGAGTCTTCATTCAAGCCACGCTCGCTAGTTGCATTCTCGAGCAAAGTGTCCATCTCCAGTCATATTGACCATTCTTTTTTTTCTTCAATGAAAGATGAATTTTCATTTTTGAATACACTTTCACATTCGCACCTCATCCAGTTTTTTTATTTTTCATTTCAATTTCATCAGTCAATTTCGCTACACTTTCTTTCCCACCCTATGTTTCTACTTAAACAAGGATTGAGATGATATATGTCCTTCTCAACCTCCCTCTTCCCGCACAGGTTTTCCTCCAAACACCTTCTATTGTATAATAGTCTCCTCCAATAACCCATCCATATAAATTTAGACCAGGAGAATTTCTATTGGTTCCATCGTTGTTTGTTGCAGTGCGAGGTTTTGGAGGCCTTTCAACAAGTCCATTGAACCGTTAAAACCGGTCTAATCACTATTACATATTTACACTGCCGCCAAAAACTTAAATCCTTCCCCAAACTTGACACAAAAACATAAGCATAAACCGTCATTAAAATGTAATGAGGTATCGACACCACTGTCTTGGTCCCTCAACCTTACCAGTTCAAACCTAACAATCTTAACTGTAAAATGTCATATGTTGTTTGAAGGATTAAAGCCTAATAGGTAAAGAACAAACATTCACAAAATCATTATACTGGATGTATGTTTTCATGATTGGTTAATCAGTAATACATACCTCACACATATGAAGTGGTTTCATCTGCAAGCAGTTTATTCCTCCGAACCTATCTTTACTCTAGCCTTTAATGCTGGCTGGATAAAAGTAGATCATGTTTCACTTTCTTTTATCTGCAAACAAGAGAAATACATTTGATGTCAAAGAAAAGAAGAACAAAAAGAAAACAAAAAGAACATTACAAAAGGGTAACACAAAATTGAGTGAATCAACAGATGACCAATATGATGTAATAGATTACCTATCTGTTTAACCAATAAGGCATCGTTGCAACATATATATGACATATTGCAATAGATGGGTTATCTGTCTAAATAAATTAAACCAGCCTTGCTACTGGTTTGATTTCTTCAAATAGTTACTCCATCTATTCCAACAACTGATTCATCAGTTGCAACAGTTAAGGAAACTGTTGCAACAACAACATCAACAACAAAGAAACAAACCATATGTTCCAACACCATCCACAATACAAACGTCATATGTTCCAACACGTCCACCACCCCAACAATAGCACAACCAAAGTACTAAACAAAATACATAAGAAAAACTATACTGATAACAAGGCTTTTTAAGTTCTCCCAACAGATGACTTTTTCGCATATTTTAATAAAAACAACGGTTCATTCATTCAAGACTTAAAAGTCACCTTTCCTTCAATTTTCTTAATAAATTAAAAAATGGTAATGGGTAAATCATTAATAGCAACAGATGTAAATATCTAATTTAAATGACATAAAAAGAAGAAGAAGAGATGGAAAGAGCAACAGTGAACCGTACCTGCAATGTCAAAAAAGTAAATAGATCAAAACATCCAGTTCAGTCAAGAAAAGATATTGATTGGTTGAGATCCTAAAGGATCCTCATCCGAAAGAAAAGAGATAAGAGAGGGAAAAAAACAAATATAATTGAGAATTAGGAATAAAGAAGAGTAATGAGTTGAGTCTAGACTACTTTATGGCTGAAGGAGAGAGTTCTAGATATGAGGGGTTTAAATATTCATTAATAACTTTTGAGGGGCACTAGGAACGGAGACATTGAAAAGACTAGATAAGACTACTCACTCAGGATATTTTTGAGTTATCCAAGTAGTGCCGAGTAATATTTTTTACCGCCTTAATATTTTAACTTTTTTATCTCAGACAGGAAATACCTAAATTGCTTTAAAAAAATCTTAAAATATTTAAGTGCAACAGATGACAATTCCTATTTGAAAATTTCCAAATCTCGGTCATCTTTCACAACAAATGGCGTAATCTATTTGATAGTTTACAACAAATGCATAATATGTTGTAACAGATTACCTAATTTGGTTGATTTGATCCAATAGAAAAGACATCTGTTGCAACAGGTTGAATATTTGTTTATATATAATTTCAATTGAGTTCATATATTAGACTAATACCTTAATTGAATGTGAGTTCTCATAGGGTCAACTACAACTTCAATTGAGTCTTTTGCCAATTTCATGATAAGACGGTATTGCGTTCCTCCCGACCAGAGTCGTCGATCGATCACTCTGAGCCAAGCTGATTCTTACTGCCTCATATGTTAGACTAATACCTTAATTGATTAATCTAGGAATAGGGTACTAATACCTTAATTGAATAATCTAGGACTAGGGGTAAGTTCTCATAGGGTCAACTACAACTTTAATTAAGTCTTTTGGCAATTGCATGATGAGAAGGTACTGCATTCCTTCCGACCTGAGTCGTCGATCGATAACTCTGAGCTGAACCAATTCTTACTACCTTATATATTCAACTAATACCTTAATTGATTAATCTAGGACAGGGTACTAATACCTTAATTGAATAATCTAGGACTAAGGGTGAGTTCTCGTAGGGTCAACTACAACTTTAATTGAGTCTTTTGGAAATTGCACGGTAATATGGTTCTCCCGACCAGAGTCATCGATCGATAACTCTGAGCCGAACCAATTCTTACTACCTCATATGTTCAACTAATACCTTAATTGGTTAATTTAGGACTAGGGGTGAGTTCTCATAATGTCAACTACAATAGATGACAGAGTCTATTTGATAATTTACAACAGATGGGTAATCTATTGCGACATATGACTTAATCCATTTGATAATTTACAATAGATGGGTAATGTTCCGCAACACATGACTTAATTTGTTTGATAGTTTACAATATATTTGTGATATGTTACAATAAATGACATAATTTTTTTTTGATAGTTAATAACAGATGTGTAATATGTTGCAACAGATTACCTAATCTGTTTGATTTGATTCAACAGAAAAGATATTTGTTGCAACAAGCTGACCATTTGTTTATATATAATTTTAATTGAGTTCATATGTTAGACTAATACCTTAATTAAATGTGAGTTCTCATAGGATCAACTACAACTTCAATTGAGACTTTTGGCAACTGCATGATGAGACGGTATTGTGTTCCTCCTGAACAGAGTCATCAATCAATCACTCTGAGCCTAACCGATTCTTACTACCTCATATGTTAGACTAATACCTTAATTGATTAATCTAGGACTAGAGTAATAATACCTTAATTGAATAATCTAGGACTAGAGGTGAGTTCTCATAGGGTCAACTACAACTTCAATTGAGTCTTTTGGCAATTGCATGATGAGGTGGTACTTCGTTCCTTCCGACCAGAGTCGCCGATCGATAACTCTTAGTCAAACTGATTCGTACTACCTCATATGTTCAACTAATACCTTAATTGATTAATCTAGGACAGGGTACCAATACCTTAATTGAATAATCTGGGACTAGGGGTGAGTTTTCATATGGTCAACTATTGATTAATCTAGGACTAGACGTGAGTTCTCATAGGGTCAGCTACAACAGATGGCAGCGCCTATTTGATAATTTACAATATATGGGTAATCTGTTGAGGCATATGACAATTCATTTGATAATTTACAATAGATGGGTAATCTGTCACAACAAATGACTTCATCTGTTTGATAATTTACAACATATTCGTAATCTATTGCTACCTAATCTGATTGATAATTTACAACTAATGTGAAATCTGATGCAACATGTTGAATATTTATTTTTATACAATTTTAATTGAGTTCATATGTTAGACTGATAGTACCTAAATTGATTAATCTAGGACCAGGGGTGAGCTCATAGGGTCAACTAGAGTACTCGGTCAACTACAACTTCAATTGTTTTTATACAATTTAAATTGAGTTCATATGTTAGACTAAACAGTACCCTTTTGGCAATTGCATGATTAGAGGGTTAAAAATTACGCATATCTTTTATGATTTTAAAAATAATTAACATTAATTCGGACCAAATTAACATTTTTAAAACTTTTCATTCTTTTTCAAAATACAAATCAACCCATACAAAACGTTTCATCATTTTAAGTCTTGAGTTCTCTCTCTTTCTCTCTCATTCTCACTCAACAATATAGTACAGACAATAACTACTCAACAAATTTGCTCAACCCTTCACAACAGATCATTTTTCTTTTTATTTTTGACCACATAGGTGTTATTTTTGACTTTATTCTTGCTTATGTCAGTCGTTTTCCTTGTCTTCATAGGCAACAGAGTTTGAGAAGAGTTCTATATTTGTTATTTTTTCTAAAAAATAAGAGCTTTTAAGTGAATGATAAAAAATAAAACTTTTAGTTGTATTATCTTCGAGAATGGGTTTACAATTTTGAGTTTTGATTGTAAAATCATAGGAAAAACTCAAGAAATCCCTAGTTTCCATCGCAGTATTCCGTTGACTGTCGTGGTATTATTGTATGGTGTTTGTGGAGTTGGTGGTGGTGGTGGCGGTGGTGTTTGTGGTCGTCATGGTGACACTGGTGGTGCCATTGGTTGGTGGTATTTATGGTGGCTATCGATGGTATCGGTATTCATGGTGTTTGTTTGTGGCATTGGTTGGTGGTGTTTGTAGTGGTGGCTATTGGTGTGTCGGTATTCATGGTGTTTGTAATGTATTTTTTAAAATTTATGCATACATCAATTGTAATGTAATTTTTGTTTTTCTGTTGTTTTTAGGTAAAACATGTCTCCCAAAAGAAAAAAAAAGTAAAAGTGGATCAACGTCTGACTATCCAAAAAAAGGCTACAATATAGAGGGATTCGGAGGAGCTTCCTGAACAATCTTAGTCAGGGAAAAGTAAAGCTGAGGAGAGATATGAAAACAATATTAAGGGAGGTGGACAAGGGTTTGTAGATGGTGATGAAGAAAATGAAAGTGAGAAAGGGGAGGAATTGAAGAGTGAGAAAGAGAAAAAGGATGATCATCAACATGATGATAATGGATCACCAATGGAGCGTGAATTAATATTGACATCCCAACATGATCCTATCAAAACTTTTAGTATTGAATGGTTTCAAGTTGCGATGTCGATAAATGACCCAAAAGTAAAACAACTAACTGGTCAAATTGTCCTTAAATATCAGATGGGGAAAAATTTTAAACATTTTAAGAAAATTATGAAGAACGAAAACATAGGCGGACTTTTTAAGAAAAGCTACTTTGGATGCTTTATTGAGCTTCTTGAGGACCCCTCTGCCCATATCTGTTTTCGTATGGAAGATAAAGATTCGGAGGCAGGAGGTAAAAAGAAGATGGATGAAATTTGGATCAACTACTATGGCATGCCTATTTGTTTTGGCTTACAAGAGTTTGCCATAGTGAGGGGCTTACGATGCCATCATCCAGAAGAACCACCACCCCATAAAAGATCCAAGGCAAGAAAACTCAAGGAAAAAATAGATGGGTTGTTTGACATTGCTCGACGTGGCTACAAAGCATTGGATTTGTTGACAGATCTCGAGGATAAAACCATACCAGAGTAGTACAGGG
>JAPEIP010000013.1:189411698-189442974 GCA_026120095.1 Capsicum chinense | reverse complement strand
CAAGCACAATGACTGCTTGTGCTTCTTTGAAAGTCCTTTACCTTTCAACGCTTCTATCAAATTTTTGTTTTTGAAGCTTGGACCAATAATGGACACCAGGTCATCACGATCACGCGACTTGCCTTTGCCTTTTTTGGGTGTGCGGGGTTCTTTTTTTGGGGTTAGAATAGGTATAACTTGAGAAGGAGGATATCATTTTAGTCCAGTAACTATGGCAAACTCCTTCCAACCAAAACAAACAAGCATGCTACAGTAATTTATCCACACCTCATCCATCTTATCTTTCTTTTCATACATAAACCTACGCTTGAGAAGTTCATATACCATTTTCATTTAGAAATGAGCATTGTTGTCCTCCGGCAAATTGAGATATTTCCCAAAGCAGCTGTCCCTAAAATAAACATCTAATTTTTATTCTCGAAGTATTCTTTTGAAGGCGTCGAAAGATTTTCCCATGGCTGACTTAACCATAAAATCACCCGTTAAATCTACGGCACCATCACACTGCATTCTCACAGGATAACGATCAATGCTGAAGGTTTTGACCAACTCTCTGGTGGAAGGGCTATTAGCATTTGCATCATCTCTTTTGAAATATTCCTCCTTCCCATGTTCATCATATTCTACTCCCGATTGAGATAATGCTTATAAAGCAAGCTCATAGAGTGGTGGATGTAGCCTAACTACTTCACTTGTTCCTTTACTTGGACTTGATTTGGTTTCTGTTCTTTTGGGAGCCATATTATCTAAAATTAATAGGAACATAAAAAAATATATTATAGTTGATTAATGCATCGTTAAAAAGGGATAACAGTAAATCAAACAAGCAAAACAGTAAAATAACAGTTACAATAGATCACCAATTTATTGCACTAGGTAGTATATCTGTTGCATCATATAACCAACCTGTTGTAGCAGATGAGTAATTTATTACAATAATACAAAACATATCACTCATCTTTTAAGACAGATGAATTGTCTGTGCAATAGATCACATATTATTGAGACATATGAGTGATCCGTTGGGATAGTTAAATAACCTGTTGCAATGGATGAGTAATCTGTTGTGACAATACAAAACAAATTACTCATCTATTGAGAAAAATAAATGGTCAGTGCAGTAGATCACACATCTGTTGCAACATCATCTATTACAATATGCGAGTGATCTGTTGGAATAGTTAAATAACCTGTAGCAACGGCTGAGTAATCTGTTGCGATAATACAAAACATATCACTTATCCATTGATAAAGATGAATGGTCTGTGCAACAGATCACACATCTATTGTGACGTCATCTGTTGCAACATATGAGTGATCTTTTGGAATAGTTAAATAACCCGTAGCAACGGCTGAGTAATTTGTTGTGATAATACAAAATATATTACTCATCTGTTGAGAAAGATGAATAGTGTGTGCAACAGATCACACATCTATTGCAGTATATGAGTGATCTGTCAGAGCAGTTAACTAACCTATAGCAATGGTTGAGTAATCTGTTGCGACAATACAAAATATATCACTCATCTGTTGAGAAAGATGAATGGCCTGTGCAACAGGTCACATATCTGTTATAACACAGGAGTGATCTGTTGGAATAGTTATCAACGATCAATATTGTTTAGATTTCTTCTAACATAGGGTCGTCTATCGCAGCAGATGAATGACTTGGACATTTCTTGTTAGAAGAGTTGATAGGATTTTATCCAAAAGGAGGTTCATCTATTGCATCGGATCATTAATCTGATGGTTCTTCTGTTGTATCAAATGGTTAATTAGTTGCATCAAATTTTTTATTCGATGCTTAATCTGTTGCAATATATGGTTAATCTATTGCATCAGATAGTTAATTTATTGCATCAGATGATTAATCTGTTGCATCAGAATTATAATCTGATGGTTTCTCTGGTGCATCAGATGGTTTATCTGTTGCATCATATGATAAATATGTTGCATCAAATAGTTAATATGTTGCACTAGTTGAGTAATCTATTGGAGGAAACAAAAAATAGTAGCACGATTTTGTTCTACGGAAAAATAGCAATTTCACCATTTTTACCAAGAACAAGAACAGAACAAATCAACCCAAATTGTTGTTTTATTTTTATAAACACAAACAATAAAAATCAAACTTCAAAAAAGTGCAACAAACAACAAAATATCATAATTCACTTCGAAAAGAAAAGAGAAGAAATACCAGAAATTAGGATTTTATTCAGATCGCATTTCAAATTAATGCAACAAATATTGAAATTGTTAACCAATACTATAAGAGAATTTGACTCAAGTTCCTCGTTTTCTTCAAAACTAAAAAGGCCATAAATTTTTACCTATGGAAGAAGAAAAGGAACGATGTTGTGGCTGGAGAGAAAGTTTGTCACGTCGATTAAAGGTTGAAGTCGAAAAGGAACTCGAAGCCCAACTATTTGTAGTCGAATGTTGAAGTCGCCAAGGATTGAAATGAAAAATTTGTAAAATAGTTGGTTGGGAGAGAGTTGAGAAAAGTTGTCGAGAGAGGGATGAGAGACAGGTTGATTTGAATTAAAGAGGAGAACTCAAAACCTAACTATTTATCACCGGAGGTAGAAGTCGCCGGGGGTTGAAGGGAGAAATTTTGTAGAACTATTGATTGGGAGAGAGTTGAGAGAAGCTGTCGAGAGAGAGGAGAGAGTGGTTGATTTAGATTGAAAAGGGGTGTGGGTTGGGTTGATTTGTATTTTTGAAAAGATTAAAAAATTTTGAAAATATTAATCAAGTCCACAATTAACTTAATCAAGTTTCTAATGATGTTTGACCCTTTAAGTTGGTCAATGTCACCAATCCTTCATTGAAGACTTAAAAGATACCTTTCCTTCAATTTTCTCAACTTACCAGACCTTTGATTTCTTTTTATTTATTTAAATTAACAAAATAGCCTACATGGCTTATTCTTTTTTTGAAAAAATGTAACCCGTACGTATTTATGTAATCAAGATTTTTTTTTCAACTAAATTTGCTAAGTCAATTAAGGTAAAGTGTAAAACATTAAAAAAAAATGCATATGCAACGTACACATAGAGTCAACGCAACATAAAATTCGGGTTCTTTTCTCACGTAAAACCTATGTAACACTAATTCTAGAAAAATAATTCTATTAATATTTTTTTATCATATATTTTAGGATTTTTTTTATCATATATTTTAGAACTCATTTCTCACATATATAGGGGAACTAATTCTCCATATATTTTTCTTTTAGCATATATATTTTAGGACTCTTTAATTTTTCAAGACTATAGTCAATATTATATGAATAGACAGTTTCGTCTATTGTAAAGTCTTTTAATGAAGAGTAAAAAGCCATTGATATAACTAAACAAATATAAACTTACAGAATTTTGAGACGTAACAATTGATGTATAATTTCGAGGACAATCTTCTTATAAACACCAAACTTAAATATATAAAATATACTTACGCTAACTTGGAAATTATGATAGAGATGGATGAAGAAAATATTGAACTATGTCGCAAAAGACTAAAAAGAGTTTAATCGTGGAGACATCATAGTGGAAAAGAGGTATACTCATATATCAATAGTATACAACAATGTGATATAATGTAATTCTTACTATTTTATACCATTAAAATATAAAATATATGTATTATATTGTAATGATCCTCACGATCATTTGTGAAATTTTCTCATCTTCCCTATTTTAGCTCTCTCCATAGTTAGTGTACGTGAATTATGACTCATGGGATGGGTACTACCAATTCTTGAGGTGTTCAAAAGTAATTTACGTCATTAGTGGGATTATTGAGCTTTAATAAATTTAAGCTTGATCACAGTCAACCTTTGATCAAGACGACCTTGATTCAGTATGTTAATGTTTCCAATAAGTCTGGAACGTACTTTTTAGTCAAGTTACATATTTGATTTATTTCTATGGGGCTTCAAATAAATTGAGGATATATTAGAAGTTTTGGATATTTTAAATAATTAATTTAATTTATAATTTAGTTGGTCAAAATAATAATTTATTTAATTATGTGATTAATAAAAGAATGATTTTAAATGGGTAGGGTTTACCATATACAAATTCATAAAATTATGAAGTCAGGAGAAGAAGGCACAAAGCTTACGATATTTTCCATGTATCTATGCTAAAGAAGTTTCATGGTGATAGTAACTACATAATATGTTGGGATTCGGTCTTATTAGATGAAAATCTCTCTTATGAAGAAGAACCTGTTGCTATTCTTAATAGAGATGTTCGTAAGTTGAGGACTAAGAAGATTACGTCTATGAAGGTGATCGTCCTATTGAGAAGGCCACTTGAAAAACCGAAGCATACATGAGTAGCAAATGCCCACATCTTTTCGTTGATTCAGGTAATTTCTTGTTTCCCCTTCTTGTCTCTTGTTTGCCCGTTCGGGGACAAACGATTATTTAATTGGTATCTGATAACGACCATCACGATCGTTTGTGAATTTTTCTCATTTTTTCTATTTTAGCTCTCTCCATAGTTGGTGTACGTGAATTATGACTCATGGGATAGGTAGTACCAATTCTTGAAGTGTTCGAAAGTAATTTATGTCATTAGTGAAATTATTAAGTTTTAATAAATTTAAACTTGATCACAATCAATCTTTGGCCAAGACAACCTTGATTCAGTATGTTGATATTTTCAATAGACCCAGAACGTACTTTTTAGTCAAGTTACATATTTGATTTATTTCTATGGGGCTTTAAATAAATTTTGAGGATATATTAAAAAGTTTGGGGTATTTTAAATAATTAATTTAACTAGTAATTTTGTGGATCAAAACAACAATTATTTAATTATGTTGTTAATAAAAAATAATTTTAAATGGATAGAATTTATCATATACACAGTCATAAAATCATAAAGTCAGGAGAAGAAAGGCACGAAGCTTTAAGATTTTTTCCATTGTTTCTCGCAGCGTAGCCTAGGTAATGGTTAAAGAGTCTTAAACAAACTCTTACTATTTCATAAATTTATTCCTTTTATATACTACAACAACAACAACAACAAATCCAGTGTATTCCCACATAGTGGGGTCTGGGGGGGTAAGACGTACGCAGTCCATACCACTACTTCAGGAGAAGTAGAAAGGTTGTTTCCGATAGACCCTCGGCTCAAGACAAGGAGTAATAAACAAATACTTAATAAAGAATGGAACAAGATGTCAAGACATAAATACTCCACCCACAAGGAATAATAAACAAAGAACAGTAAACACATTCGTAATAAAGCATGCAACACAGTGTCCTAGCAGGAATAATACATCTACCAAGTAATGCCCTACCCCTACGACTCAAACTGGCACTAGCCTTCTATCCTAATCCGCGTCCTCCAAATCTTCCTATCTAGGGTCATGTCCTTAATGAGCTGTAACTGCTTCATGTCCCACCTGACCACCTCTCTCCAGTATTTCTTTGGCCTACCCCTACCCCGCCTGAAACCATCCAAAGCAAGCTTCTCACACCTACGAACCGGGACATCTGTGCCCCTCCTCATCACACACCCGAACCATCTCAATCGAACTTTCTTCTTCTTGTCCTCCACCGAAGCCACTCCAACCTTTTATCGAATAGTCTTATTTCAAACTCTATCACCCTTATTAAGCCCACACATCTAACGCAACATCCGCATTTCCGTCACCTTCAATTTTTAAATGTGAGAGTTCTTGACTGGCCAACATTCCTCTCCATACAACATGACCGGATGGACTGCCACCTTGTAGAATTTGCATTTAAGCTTGGGCGGCACCTTCCTATCACACAGCACCCCCGAGACGAGCTTCCACTTCATCCATCCCGCCCCAATACGGTGGGAGACATCCTCATTAATCTCCCCATTCCCCTGGATCATGGACCCCAGATACTTAAAACTATCTTTCTTACCCAATGTCTGGGAATCCAACCTTACTACCACCTCGTCTTCCTACCTCACGTCATTAAACTTGCATTTAAAATATTCTATCTTGCTCCTACTCAACCTGAACCCTTTAGCCTCAAGGGTCTGTCTTCACAACTCTAATTTATCATTTACGCATCCCCGCATATCATCAATCAAAACTACATCATCTGCAAAAAGCATACACCAAGGCACCTCTCCTTGAATATGTCGCATCAACACATCCATCACCAAAGCAAACAAAAATGAGCTAAGAATGGAACCCTGGTGCAACCCCATCAAGACAGTAAAATACTCTGAATCTCCTCCCACCGTCCTCACCTGAGTCTTAGCTCCATTATACATGTCCTTGATTGCTCTAATATATGCCACCAGTACCCCACTAACTTCCAAGATTCTCCAAAGCACCTCCCTAGGGACTTTATCATATGCCTTCTCCAAATCAATAAACACCATGTGCAGATCCCTCTTTCTTTTCCTATATTGTTCCACCAGTCTCTGCACTAGGTGAATTTCCTCCGTCGTCGAGCACCCGGGCATAAATACAAACTGATTCTCCGAGATAGACACTATTCTTCTCAACCTCAACTCGACCACTCTCTCCCAAATTTTCATAGTGTGGCTCAATAACTTAATACCTCTATAGTTATTGCAACTTTGAATGTCATGTTTGTTCTTATAAAGAGGGATCATAGTACTCCATATCCACGCCTCAGGCATTTTCGCCGACTTGAAAATGTCGTTAAACAATTTAGTTAACCACCTTAAGCCAGCCTCTCTAAAGAACTTCCAAAAATCTACAGGGATCTCATCAGACCCTGTCGCCCTACCCCTACGCATCCTACGAATAGCCTCTCTGACCTCTTCTACCTTAAAACATCTACAATAACTAAAGTCACGAAACTCCTTTATGTACTCCAGCTCCCCTAATACAATAACTCTATCCCCTTCTTCATTTAATAACCTATCAAAGTACGACTGTCATCTCTTCTTAATGTCACCATCCTCCACCAATACTCTACCATCCTCCCCCTTAATGTACTTCACCTGGTCGAGGTCATGAACTTTCCTCTCCCTAATTGTAGCAATCCTAAACAACCTCTTTTCCCCTTCTTTCTCCTCTAACCCCACATACAAGCTCTCGAATACTGCCTCTTAGTCACCGTGACTGCTAACTTAGCCTTCTTCTTAGCTATCTTGTACTCCTCCCTATTAGCTCGCTTCTCATTTTCATCCTTACTCTCACCCAACTTAGCATACGCCTCCTTCTTAGTCTTCATTTTCTTCTTAACTTCTTTATTCTACCACCAATCCCCCCCGACGATGGCCGGCACAACCCCTGGAAATACCCAGCACCTCACTAGAAGTCTCCTTGATGCACCTAGACACCCTATCCCACATACCATCCACGTTTCCTGCACTCCCACACCCCCATTCCCGCCACCTTCTCCCCTATCTCCCTCGTATTCACCGGCGTAAGGCCGCCCCACTTAATTTTAGGTCTACCCGCCTCACCCCTTCTCTTCTTATCTTTCTTAATACCTAAGTCCATCACCAAGAGCCTATGCTAAGTCAAAAGATTCTCACTCAGGATGACTTTACAGTCCTTACACAACACCCTATCCCCTTTTCTAAGCAGTAAAAAGTCAATTTGCGTCTTGGCTATCGCACTTCAAAAAGTGATCAAGTGATCATCCTTCTTTGGGAAGCTCAAATTCATCACTACCAACCCAAAGGACCTCACAAAATCCAACAGAGCAGCTCCCTCTTTATTTCTCTTCCCAAAACCAAAACCGCCATGCACATCGCCAAAGCCTCCCGGTAACGTCCCAATATGCCCATTGAAATCCCCTGCTACAACAATCTTCTCAGAATTAGGCACTCCTCTCACCACCTCATCCAACACCTCTCAAAACTGCATCTTCTTTTCCCCATCCAAGCCCACTTGCGGTGCATAAACACTATATACGATCAGAGTAGACCCCCCAATGACCAACCTAATAGTCACCAACCTATCATTGATCCTCTTAACCTCCACTACCTGCCCTCTAAGTTCTTCATCTACTAAGATGTTAACTTTATTCCTACGCCTCTCACTACCAGAGTACCAAAGCTTGTAACTATCCACATCCCTATCCTTAGACCCTACCCACTTAGTCTCCTACATACATGCAATATTGATCCTCCTCTTTCTAAGAATCTTCATCAGCTCTATAGACTTACCCTGAAGAGTATCTATATTCTAAGACCCAACCCGCAGCCTATCAACTCTAGCAACCCATCTTCCTCTACCTCTCCTAACGTCGGGCCTAGCCCCCACTCCTACACCCGTTCTTTCCTCCTCCCCCACCACCAACATAGGCCCCGCCCTAAATATATTTGAATACATTTGATTTACTAATAAAATATACTATAAAACATATTTGAATATATTTGAATACATTTGATTTACTAATAATAAATAGCAGTACGTAGGAATAGTGCTTACAAAAAAAGTGTATAGTAATAGTATGAGTGTGGGATAATAATAATAATAATAATAATAATAATAATAATAATAATAATAATAATAATAATAATAATTTACAAAAACTAGTAACAATAGTATGGAGTGGTAATAATAATAATAATAATAATAATAATAATAATAATAATAATAATAATTCCTTCATTCCTAAGCAAACGATTTTTAGCCTGATAATAATAATAATTCCTTCATTCCTAAGGAAACGATTTTTAGCCTTTTTATTTTGTCCCTCTATAAATGGTGTTTTGAATTTATATAAAGATAAAATTGTCGAGATTATGTTGGAGATGCTATTTTGAATTATAACACATATATTAATTAATAAGTAAAAAGTTAAGTTTAAAATTTGAATTTAAAATGAATATATAAAATTTTCAATTGCTGAAAAGATAATGATTATATCCAAAACTGAATTTGAAAATTCTTTTTCAGTATGTAAAATTTATTAGTTATTTAGTAACCTTTTAAACTTTTTAATTTAAATTAAAAATATATAACAAAAATACTATTGAAAAAGATAAGCTTTGAAATATAAAAAGATAACTTTATTAATCTATTAAAACTAGAGATAATGACTCTAAATAAGAAATAGAAATATGTGGTATGGTTTATTTTGAACTCATTTACAGTTCTCTTAAGTTAATCCGACCAAATATTGTAATCTCATACAATCTCTTATTTTAAAATTATGAAATTGCAATTTCTTTTTATCCAAATCAATGTCAACTAGCACTATAAATGGGATGCATTCTATTCTGATTCCCTTTCTTTGCTATTAACAACAGCTTCTTCTCCTCATTTTTCTATTATTTATTTTATAGCTCAGTTTATTTTTTTATAATGCCACAATTTCATTTATATGTAATTTTGAGGTACAACGATAGCTTATTGATTAGTTTAATGAAATCAAATATTTGTCTTCTTAATTGTTGTTGTGTTGATTAATTTTCTCGTAGATGATACAAATGGCTCGACATGAAGTACATTGAAAAAATAAAATTAATATGTGATAGCAACAGTGGATAACCTTTTTTATACGCTTAAAATTATTAGTTAGTAATTAAAGTTGCATTATATTATACGTAAAAAAGTAAGAAAAATTGTGCAAATATGTTGATTTCATTAAGCAACTGCATCAAAAATTATTAATTAGTATCATATAAGTTTGACTATTTTGTACAGGAAAGCAGCATGTTCAATTGGTCAAATTTCAGAATTTGGAGATATTAAATGGAGGTACGACATTAATTTTAAAATATCCATTAAGGCAAGATGTTTAGTAAAATGTTGCAATTGAAAGTGCCTAATAAGATTTTTTATTTGAAATTTGGTGAAATTTAGTGAAACCAAAAAAGTGAGAAACACACCATGTATTTGGAACACTCATGAAAATTTATGTTAAAGTTTAATATTTTTTTTGTTGTTATGATGTTATTGTTATAGCATTATAATTAACTTTCGTTATAGATGTAACTAAGGAATTTTAAGTTTATATATATGATTTATACAAATATCTCATATATATTAAATGAATAATTGGACCCTTTCTTTTAAGTAATATGATTTAACAAGTTTGAAGTATTATTAAGAAACAACATAAATGAGTGGACGGGGCTAGGTGGATGGGGGTAAGAAATTGTAGTAGTTGGAACGGGGCTAGGTAGGTGGGGGTAGACGTAGTGGTAGATATAGGTGACGTTTGGGGTGGGGATACAAAAAAAAATTTAAAAAAAAGTAAAAAGTTTAATTTTTGGGGGGTTGGGATAGGAGGTGAGAGTAAGAAATTTTTTTTAAAAATAATAGAAAAAAAATCGAAAGATGGGGTAGGGAAGGCATTTGGTAAGGGGGTGGGGGTGGAGGGATTAGGGGTAGGTGGTGTGGGGAAAAAAGCTCTTATAAAAATAAAAAAAATTATATTATTTGTTGTGGGTGGATTGAGAAAATAATTTAACAATAATTTTAAAAGTTAAAAAATAAAATAAAATTTGAGGGTGGGGTGGTGGAGAAGAGATGAAGGATGAGTGTGAGATTTGGTGTGATGTGTGATTTTTAGAATAGCATAAAAAATTTTAATTTAATTAATATACAAGATATAACAATAAATATAAATAAAATATTTAAATGCATTAATGATGAAATCAAACAATGAAAAAAATTATAATAATAAAACAAAGTCTAAAATTTAAAATAATAAATTGTATGTGTTTCATTAGTTTTAAAATTGAAGTTGTGAAATCTAAAATTTAGAATTAGAAGTTTTGGAATTGACAAAGTTAAGTAATTTTAGTGTTTGAAATGAATTGAAAGATATTTTATTTTATAAAAAGTGCAGTTAGTAGATGAAATTGAATTAATAGATTTAAAAAAATGAAATAAAAGGTAAGGGATTAAATACAAGTCTTAATCGATTAAAAATATAAATTTAAAATTCCAACAATAAATTAATAATTATTTAATATTTTTTAAAATTAGTCAATAGAATAAAAAGAAAATATCCTTTTTATATCAAAACATCTAGAACAATTGTAATTGTGATTAGTTATTAAGTATCAATTGTAATTTCACTATTAATGATTGTTTTTAATATTCCATTGACCTTGGAATATGTTATTTTTTACAATAAAATTTGATTAATTTTGTATGAAGAAATTAATATTTTTAATGAATAATCTTTAAAGAAAAATACTCCGAACATTGCACAAGTATCTATACTAGTTACCCCTAAACCTAAAAAGAATTAAAAGTCCATGAAACATTACCTAACATGTTTATAATAACTAGTTTAGGACACGTGCGTTGCATGTGAGTTTTACATTTATTAAAAAAATGTATAAAAAGGATTATAAGAATTAACTATGTGTAATATCAATTGTCGTTGAGGAAAAAATACATCAATTAAATATTTTAACAACACACGAATTTTGCCACTTAATTAGTATCATAATGTCAATATTTTTTCCTAATTTATTTTTGTAAAAGAAATTATTATACTGTCAAAATATGTCTAATATTGTTTACACCTGAATTATGTAATCACAAAATTGGCCTAATCTGGTACTCAGTTGACCACAAACCAACACCAATTTAGCCATACTTCCCTCAAAAAGTTTGTCAAGTTGATTGATGAATCCCTAAGATCTCATGTTGAACAAAACTTACATCTTGAACAATTCATCCTTACATAGCATGATGAAAAATTGACTTCTTATATCAATAGGTGAATTAAGTTGGTGGTTAAAACTTAACGTTGAAGCGCTGAAAATAAAAAACTAAATCGATAATACACAAAATCAATTAGAACCGACCGATGATGAGTACCTCCTCTACTTGCCCGGCATTATCTTTAGACCCGGCCTCTCCCTCGTCCTCAAGATCATGCTCATTCCTAACTTGATGATTCGTATCGTCATGCCCATCTCTAGCTTGATGTTTATCCTCCTCCTACATCAACTGCAAGGACTCGAGTTGTTGACGTTTGTACTTTAATGTCTTCTTTATCTTCTTCATCATCGATCAGTACCTTCATAGAAATCTGAATGATTTTCAAGTTCTCCCTTGGTCAACTTTGAAGCTTAGCTTGATCCTTTCTCGTAAAAGCACAAATTACAATTAGTAATCCTGATGTTCTGCCAAATAAATAACAACGTGAATGATTATTTTAAGAATCACAACACATAATGTCAGCTGCAATCCATAGCCTAAGGAACATGGAATTCATGTTTACCTAGTTTCTTTAATAAACTTATAAAAGTGAACTCTTTCAACGCAGCAACTCGATAAGCTTAAAAATATAGGAAATTATCCTTTTTCCAAATTAATTTAAGAATAAAGGATAAAAATTAATGACAACTTTTTACAAATATATTCCATATCTTTGTTTTTAATTTTTTTTATTACTTCAAATTTGTATTTTAATCAATTTGACTCATAGTGTTTTACTATAGTCAATTTTGTTTTATTTATGGTATTTCTTTTCTGCCAATACGCTTCGAAAAATAAATTTATGTATACTCTAAAAAAATTTTAACTTAAAATTTATTTTCTAATAAGAATTTCTAGAAAAATAATTGAATTGTACTTTTTTGTTAATTAGCTAATTCAAAGAGCGTATAATGTTTGCTTTCAACATTAAAATAAATATTCTTAAAATTAACTCATTCAAATGTTGAATATTTAACTATGTAGCTATAATTTTTGTTAGGGTTTTAGCCTTGATTTTCTTACTATATTTAAGTTTTATTTTTTCTTTGAAGAAAAATAAAAGTTACCATAATTACTTTTACTTTTCCTAAAAGAAAAAAATATAATTCTTTTCTATATTTGGCTAACCTTTTTCTTGGAGGAAAGGTTTTGGACATCTATAAATAGAATACCCCCTTCTCATACCATAACACAATAACATTTACAATATAGTCGTTTAAAGAGTTTTGTTTAGAGGGAGATTTTCTGTCTACTAGTTTTATGTTTTCTTTTATATTAGGTTTTTATGTGTAGGTCAATTGGCCAAACTATATAATAATCATGTTTTTAGTATGTTTTTCTTTTCGTCTTATCTATCGTCTCAATAGTTTGCAATAAATAGCTTCCGCATGACGCTCTCTCGATTTCAAACCCAACAAGTGATATCAGAGCTTACGGTTCAATGGTCCAATGGTGTGGTGAGACGAGATTAAATAGGTTCAAAGAGGTTTCAAAATCAAGCTGCAACAATTTGGATGATAATGAAGATTTTTGTCAAACTACATGTGGAGAAAAAATTTCAAACAAATTTTCAACAATCCTGTTGTTTATCCATCTTTAAAACCAAAATTAATTTTCAACCCATGTTTATGGGCTCCAATTTTTAACCCATACTTGCTTAAACGCTTGGGCTCTTTTCAACTCGTGTATTTATTTTTAACGCATGAGCTCCACTCTTAACCTGTGCTCACTTTCAATGCACAGGGTTTCACTTTCAATCTTATCAACCCATGCTTCTATTTTTAATGCATAGGGCTCCAATTTTAACCTATATTAATTTTTAATCATGGTAAGCAGTAGTGATATATGAAGATTATATCAAGAATGAAGTTCATGCACGCGATATGAAGAAAAGACAGATCAAGTGAAGAAAATCAAGCCAAAAAGGGGAGATTTGTTAGGGTTTTTGCCCTGATTTTTTTACTATATTTAAGTTTTACTTTTTCTTAGAAGGAAAATAAAAGTTACCATAATTACTTTTACTTTTCCTGAAAGAAAAGAATATAATTCTTTTCCATATTTGGCTAACCTCTTTCTTGGAGGAAAGGTTTTGGATATCTATAAATAGAAGACTCTCTTCTCATATCATAACACAATATCATTTACAATGTAGTCGTTCAAAGAGTTTTGTTTAGGGAGAGATTTTCTCTCTAATAGTTTTATGTTTTCTTTTATATTAGGTTTTATATGTAGGCAAATTGGCGAAACTATATTATAATCATGTTTTTCTTTTCGTCTGATTTATCGTCTCAATAGTTTGCAACTAGTAGCTTCCGCATAACGCCCTCTCGATTTCGAACCCAACAATTTTATCGAATAGGACTTTCAAAATTGAAAGGAATATTCTTATCATTAACTCATTTAAATATTAAAATATTTAACTGTAGTTGTAATTTTATCGTTTAAGAAATTAAGAATTCTATTTTCAAAAGATACCTAAATATTGATTCAATGCTTCATATTTAAAATGTTATATTTGTATATAATTTTTTTACTCTTATCAACCACATCTCTTTTTTTTTTTTAATTTTTCTACACTAAATTTTGTATCTTCAAAAATCATGAGAGACTGTACCCTCTCTTTTTCTCTCTCTCTTACGCATGCCACATTTAATTAAAAGATAACTATGATCAATATTATGTGTTTGTGAAGAGCATATGCAAACTTCAAGAGACAAATAATAAGTATTCTCTACCTTCCTTATCAATTTATTTGTTACTATCCTTTTTAGTATTTTCACCCTTCCCCGACTCCTATGATTGCTCAACATTTTTCTATCTTAATCTATGTATTTTTTTCAATTATACAAGTATTATTATTATTATTATTATTATTATTATTATTATTATTATTATTATTATTATTATTTTTAAAAAAGGAGAATGAAGAATTCAACATATTAATACAAAATAAAGCTACTCTTTAGTTTATTTTCTCGTACTATTCGTGATGTACATATCTTCATACTATATATTCATTTCCAATCCTGACACATGAAGTAAATGGTTAAAGTTCCTTATGTTCTTAATAGATTAATAAGAGTCTCACTCAAACATCCAACATTTGAAATATAAGAAGTTACGCTTCGAAGTAGCAATTACACAATTTGCACTTCTTTTCCCTCGGTGTCGCCTTCTTTACATCTTCACTACTCTTTCTAGAGATGACTTGAAAATCTCAATAGATGCATAAATAAGCTACACATAGGCATTTCTCTGGATTCAACTTCTACTTCACTGTTTATGCTTATTTATCGAAGATAACATTTGAATCATAAATACCACTATAATGTACGTTTATTGGGAAAAAATAACATGTGAATCATATCATATAATTGACTGCATACAAAGCATCTTAGTGATTTTTCAACAAATTATATATAATTCCTCCATTTCCTCTTAGTTGGTCCTCTTTTTCAAAATATTTGTTTCAATGTAATTGCTTTCAACTCTTACCTGATTCTGTGAAAAAGTAGAATCGTGTTGAAAATGTTCTCTTAAAAATATAGATTCTTCTAATTATTATGTCTAATTGTGATTATGTCCTCAACTTTTTGGCCGTGATCAATAATATATTTTGTGTGCGTTGTGTAATAGTTTGTGTGCTGCAAGAAAGCCTCCATATGTGTGCTACTCCCTATTTTTTTAAGAGCATTTAAATTTTCACATACAAGTCTTACCATATATTTTCCTCTTGTAATAAAAAAACTTAAACAAAAAAAGAAAAGAAAAATGTGTAAAAGTTATAGGAAAACTTACTATATATTTTGGAATTAGACTTTCTATATATTTAAGAGCTTACGAAAATAATTTATATATTTTAGAATTTTGTAGGGGAAGAAAAAGAAAAAGTAAAGGTAAGAGAACAAAAGCTCCCATATAGGAATTTTGACTTTCCACATATTTAGGATTAGGAGTGCATCAAAAAACACAAAACTTTTACTCGTACGTTTTTATAACAAAAAAAAGTTGTTTCCTAAATATTTAATTTAATCAAAATAATTAAGAAAAAAAGTTGCACCAAAAAACACAAAAAATTATATGGTACGTTTTTGTGCCAAAAAACTATTTTTTTAAATATTTAGTTTACTTAAAATAATAAAGAAAAAAAAAGTAAAAAGAAGATGTCCTAATTTAACAAAGAAAGGTCTTACCATATATTTAAGAGTCTCGATCCCATATAATCTAGAACTTAATATAATAAATCAAATTAAGTAATAATTGAAAAAAAATGTGAAAAGACAATTTTGTCTAAAGAAGAGTCTTTTAATGAAAGGCAAAAAGTTCAAACAACATTTTTAAGGTCCTTCGCACTTTTAATATATAATAGATATAGATATAGATATAGATACAGATATAGATATAGATATAGATATAGATATAGATATAGATATAGATTATAGATTATAGATTATAGATTATAGATTATAGATTATAGATTATAGATATAGATATAGATTAATTGGTTAGGATCTAATAACCAACAAAAACACTCCTAAAAGAGAATATAATAACCAACAAAAACACTCCTAAAGGGAGTTGAATCTGTTGTAATCGAAATTAAATAATTTCCTTTTACTATATATTTTCAAAATATCTTTTAGCATATTTTTTTTTACCATATATCTTGGACTCCTTAAATATAATATATTCCTCTTATCATATTTATTAGGACTACTTAATTTTAAATATTATAAAAAATAATTAAATAATAATTGGAGGAATGAAGTGAAAAGATAAGTTTGTTGGAACGCAAGAGGGTAGCACCACACTGTGAGGGACCAGGTCTCTTAGAGAGTCATAGGCAACCAAACAATAAAGCACTGAAAAACTAAAAACTTTGCTGAAAACTAAGGAACACATGGATTTAATGTGAAAATCTCCTTGCTCAAGGGAGGAAAATCTACGGCTTGCCCCCACAAGCACTCAACAGTCAATTATAATTAAACTCTTGATTACAGACACCAATGAACCTAACTTTAGGATCCACCTGCTTGTAATAACTCTACTACAAGCCTACCTTGATAACTCTATCAAGAACTCACCTTGATATTGATCAACTCTAACCAATATCAAACTCAGATAACTCTACCTAAGCTCACTCAAGAAATCAAAGAAAGCATTATTTCTATAACACGAGTAATTCAGTTACAGACCATGACTCTACTCAAGAATACTCACTCTTTCACTATATACAAAAATTAAGAACTTGAGAAATATTGTAAAGTTGAGTTTTCACCTCTCTCTCACTTCTATATTATGATCTTGCAAAAATTCACCAATTAAGAAGCATTTTTTTTATTTTATAGCAGAATAATTATTAGGGTAGAAATCTAATTGGGCCAGGCGTCCTGACGGGTACAAGCTCACTTGCGTAGTTTGTTACACTAGAAGACAAAATTGCGTTGGACGGTGACAACTGTACTGGATTCTTGAAGACCCATGGACCTGGTCCCTTGTTGTTAGTTGATCATCATCAAAACAAAATATAATAATCTTTTCCTCTTTTGATGATGACAGACCAACCACAGATCATCAATGTCATTCACCTTGTTCAGCGTAGTGATTGCCACTACTGTTAGTGAAAGTTCCCCCTAATATTTTGCATCATGTTTCCACCTATCGATATGTCAACTTAGGGACTTGATCCCTTGTTGTCAGTTGACATCAAAATTTATTCACTATATTTCAATATTCCCCCTGTCAATATACTTCCACTCATCAATACGCATTTGAGTATTCTTCCCTGTGTCAATATGCCATCATTATTTCATAGATTCAGCACTTATCACCTATCACTTATTTTTTTTCAATACATATGCACCTGCTTGGTACCTATTCCCTAACACATCATTATGCAACACATACACATACACACCCATCTGCTCCCTACTATATGCACTTAGTATTCCCCTATTTGACATCATTGAAAAGTGATAATAGTCAATCAAGAGTAAAAATAAGCACAATATAACTTGGTACCTGGTCCCTAACACATCATCATGCAACACACATTCACCTGGTCCCTACTATATGCACTCAGTATTCCCCCATTTGGCATTATTGAAAAGTGATAACAGTAAATCAAGAGTAAAAATAAGCACAAGATAGTTAATTCATGGAAACTGGGGCAATACTAACACGAGGAACAACTTTAAAGATAAAGAAGAGACAGATGAAACACACAAGCAAAAGATTCATTCATTATTAAGAGAGATCGGTACCAATACATAATACTAAAATAAGCATAAAAAATTATGATTCATCAAAAGTCACATTAGGAATAAAAACTTAAAACTGACACACGGGGATGAAAAACTAACATAGGGATGAAAGGACTTTGGTAGAAGGGAGCTTAGGAGAGAAGGATTTCAGCAATAACTGCATTCTAGAACTCTCTGCAACATGAGCATTTAGCAATTGTTTAGTCTTCTGCATTCAAACCATGAACCTTCTGAGCTAGTTCTGCAACCTTGACACGAAGTTTTGCATTTTTTGGCACAAGTTCTTCGGTACCAGGTTCCTCTAAGGATAATTTCTGATTCTGCATCTTCAAGTACACTATCTCAGCATCCTTTGCAACTAACTAGTTCCTCATCTCCTTGTTTAAATTCTCCTAAGCAGCCAAAAGTTCTATCACTTGGGACACAATTCCCACTTTTACTTCTATGCATTCATTTTTCACCAATATTGAACTTTTCTTTGACTGTTCCAGGAGACTCCTTTTTACCAATCACTCCAAAGTGATTAAATACCTTGTTCAAGAAGTACCCATAAGGCATCCCATATTTGCTTTCCTTCTCATAAATGACCTTAAGAATATGCTCTAACATTAGAGCAAGGAGACTTATCAGCTCAAATTTACTCAAACACTCAATCAGGAACAAATCAACAGTAGAGGCAATGGTTCTTTTCTCTGATCTGGGCAAAAGGACCTTGTTTAAAAATTCAAATACTAACAGAAACTCACTTGTAAGAAATTTCTTTCTTACACCTACTATTTATGCTCCCCCTACCTTAGAAGCATCCATCATAAACTTAGTTGATGGTTATTGCATTACAACAGTCTCACCCCTATAACAGGCACATCTAGAATTTTACCTAGTGACTCTTCATCTAGTTTGATTTATTTTTCTTGCACTTTGGCAGTCAAGTTTAACCCATTCTCTGAGAACTCCATTGTATAATAAATTTCTCTTACATCTTCTTCAAATACCATGGGATTTGGTTCCTCTAAGAGGTGTAACCAATTCAACCAATGTTGGGTTTCTCATAAATCCAGGGATCAAACACTCTCCTAGACAATACTTTCTATGTTTTCAAAACTTCATTCCTTTGCTCTCTAGACCCAATATTCTTTTCTTCTTCTTTTGACATCACTACTTGGCTCCTCTTTTTTAACAACGTTTCTGTTTTTAGGACCAGGTCCCTTAGAGACTTTTTTTTTTCACAGCAATATGTTTTTGCTTCATTCATACAAAGCCACTAGACTTTGAATGGGAGGAATGGCCCTTCCTGAGACATGAATTTCTTTTTTTCTTTTTCTCTATTGCCACAACAACATCAAGATCAATGTTCTCATCCTCTCTAAGCTCACAACCTCAAGATTCTCCTCCTCTACTACAATAGTTTTCTTGAGTCTTCTTCTCTTAGTAGAAGACTTATTGGCCTTCATAGCTTCATCTAATAACTTTTTTTCAGACCCCCAAGTAGAATATGATCTCGCAACCTTTATACTAGAATCAACAAAGTTTTCTTTTTCTTTGCTTCCCCTTTGTTTCTTCATAAACCACCTCAGAGGTGGTTCATCCTCATTCTCTCCATCCTCCTCATTTGAAAGTAGCACAATATCTCCATCCTTAGTCAAATTATTTTTTTACTAATTATTTGTTCTTCTACATTAACTTGGATTTCCTTGGGATCATATGTAAGTAGAAGCAAATTTTTAGCTATCCAATTTTCACTGTAGGAAAGATCAGACCTCTTCATCGGTATTTTATCATCACACAGTTGGGTAAAAGTAGGATTCAACTTAGAGGGAGTAGGTGAACTAGGTACTTGAGGGTTCCTCAAAAAAAATAAGGATTTGAGAGTCTTAAGATAATTTAGGTTCTTCTGAGGAAGGAGAGACTTCAGATTGAGGGATTTCTAGCTAGATTGGTGAGCCAAAACCAAGATTCAAATCCTCTACCATGGATGACCCAAAAGAAATTTCAATGGTTGAGCAAGTTTCGATGGGGACAACTCATTTAGGGGTTCTGAAATTTCTATAGATGATTCAATGGGTAGAGTTGACACAGGTTCTTGTTGTGGACTTAAAGAGAAGTCTTTTATGATTTTATAGTTTATAGGATCAAAAAGCTAGATTTTTAGAGACTTTATCAAGGTCTTTAACTGGAGTTGAGGAAGTGGGAGTATCTACCATTTTGAGAATTTTGTAAGAGAAAGAGAAAGAGACCAGTTTAGTTTAGAGATGAGGGATGATTGGAAAAGATGATTTGAGTTAATTTTTGAAGAGAATAAAAGGAGATCAATTTGGTTTAGTAATTTATGTGAAGTGACCATTGTCATTAAAAATGTGCCCTTTTTGAAATGACGTGTCTGACTTAATAGGATTGACTCTTCACATTGCTATGAATTGATAACTTTTGCACAAATGAGAAAGGACGTGTGGCTTTTTTTAGACAAAGTTTTATGATTATCAAATTACAGTGATTTTGGTACTAACCTTGAGAGATGGGACCAGGTCCCTCTCTTTCTTAATAGAATTCTTTATTTTATACAAGTCACACCTGTCCATAGATGTATACTGCAAAGGTATGGTACTAAGTTATAGATTTATACCTGCAAAGGTATGGTACTAAGTTATACTAATATGTACTACTTTACCAAGGATATCTGTCTCCTAATCATTGCTAATTTTAGGAAGAGAAATTGATTCATTTAATAGGTCAGGTTGGTTTGATCAATTCCAGCTTTAATTTGTTAGTTTCAGTGCACTACTTCATTCCAAGACTTATTCTGAAAATGGTCCTGCGGATTAGGTCCTAGACATAAAATCTTTAAATTACCAAGGTTCCTTTTGTTTGCACTAACTAGATCAACATCTCTCAGAACCTCTTTCGCATTTTTGAGCTCACTTTGGGAGAAGGATGTAGAGAAAAAAACATGAAATTCCTAACGTAAACTCTGGTTTAGACTCAAGTCTCCAAAGGTGAATTTAGAATGTCAGGGGGATAAGAAAATCTATGCCTCCAGTTTGACCTTTTGAGATGAGTTTTACAGGGACCAAGTCCCTGAAGAACTTGATTGGACCTTTCTCATATTCTTTCAACTAGAGCTAGGTTTGTGACTGAGATCTTGGATCATCATTCCTTTCATCATCCCCTTCTAAATCAATTAGTCCTTGACCATCATTTTCATTAATATCAAGCCTTTGAATAGAATTGACTTTTTCAATGTTAGAATCTTCCTCATCACATGGAATTACCAGTTTTTCTAACTCATCAAAGATCACATTCATGCTTTATTCAACACACATAGTTTCTTTTTATTTGAAGCTCTATATGCTTAGCTTGATGAGGTGTATCTCACAAATCAACCACAATTATAAGCACATACTTCTTTTCTCCTCTACCTTGGACTTGTTGTTTGGAAATTTCAGTTTTGGCATCCCAAGGACTAGGTTCTTTGAAATTAATTGATTGCTCTTTTTAAATGAGACACTTCCACCTTGAAGTGTATTTAGAGAGAGAATACAGTCAAACCTTCCATTCATATGATTTGAACAATTACTTATCAAAGATTTAGTTTTGACTGCAATTCCTTTCTCCCACCTGCAAATAAATCATTTGTTAGATTTGGAAACCTATTTGAGTTTGAGTTCCTAGTAGGAAGACAGGGGTGTGGTCAAATATTTCTTTTCCCATCTGGGTAATGAGATCATCTTCATGTTCTTCAAAGGCTTGAAACCCTTAGGATAAGTGTACTCTTGCTGGATATATCTCACATTGCTCATTCTAGCTCTAATCTAACTTTGACAGTTTTCCTACATGTGGTCGTCTCTTCCACAATGAGTGCATAAAGGTTTGTGAACTTTGTTTCTAACATCTTGAACAACCTTACCTTGACACCCAAGTGATTGAGCTTTGTACTGATACCCAAGGCCCTTACCATTACTGATACCTTGACTAGTTAAATTGGAAAGGACCTATGAGGATGTGGTCCATTTTAGAGATTTAGTAAGTTATCTTCTCAGATGGACTAGGTCCCTTTCTAACTCCTCATTCTTCTGGAGTACAGTCATGGGATTCTTTTGAGAATCCTCTAATTTTTTTCAAGCTAAATCTAAAACTTTGATGCTTCTTTCTTCCCTTTACTATCAGAAGCATCTACTTTCCCCAGTTGACTCACCAAAACTTAGATATTTAGATTTTATCTTAGAAACTTGCTCCTCAGTTTCAAATATCTCACTTTCTTCTTCATCTTTAGTGTTTTCCATGAGATCGAACAAGGAATCAAAGGTCACTTTATCATTCTCCACTGCCGGCATAGAAATAACTTTATGCTTCCCATCTTCCTCAGATTCTCTGGAGGAATCTCCCCAGACATCTAAGGCCTATTTAACTACAAGATCAGCTGCAATCTTTCTTGTTGACTTTACAGGGACCTAGTCCCTATTTTTTTCTTTGTCACCTCTAGACTTGAGATATTCCTGGTAATCCATTTTATGCATTGGATAGTCCTTAATAAAATGATCAAGACCTCTACACTTGTGACAAACTTCAACATCACCACCCTTTTTGGTGCTACTTAATCTTTTTTTAAAATGACCACTTTTCTTTATTGCTCTAACAATTCTTTTTGCCAAATAAGAAATATCAGTGTCTTCTTCACTTGAATATGACTTAGAAGCTTTCAATGCCAGAGATTTTTCTCTCTTTACTTCTTTCTTCTCTTGCTCTTGATAATTCTTGAGTTTATTTATATTCAGATTACCAATAATATCATCCATAGAGAGAGTTTTCTGGTTCCTTACCTCAGTGGTAGCACCCATTTTGCTTTCTCAGGATTTAGCTAGAACCCCCAAAATTTTTCTCACCTTTTTGTACAAAGGAGTTACTTCTCCTAAGCAGTGCAACTCATTAGTGATTGAAGTAAATCTTATATGCATCTCTTGGATAATTTCTCCTTCTTTCATGGTGAAGGTTTCATACTGAGTAGTCAGCATGTCAACTTTTGAATCCTTCACATCAGTGGTTCCTTCATGAGTAGTCTTCAAGTAATCCTAGATTTCTTTAGCATTTTTGCATGTAGAATCCTGTTGTATTCATCAGGCCTTATGCCACAAACTAGCCCTTTTTTTGTCCTTGTAATTTTTCTCAACCTTTTTTCTATATTTATCATCATACTCTCTCTTGAATTAAAAAACTATTCTAGTTATTTCTCCTTCTTTGACCTCTTTAATTGGCACATAAGGACCATCAAGTATTACATCCATCAACTCACTGTCCTCAGCCATAATAAAGTCATACATCCTAGTTTTCCACCACCCATAAAACTACCCATTAAATCTAGGTGGACTAGTGGTAGATTGTTCTTCTTCCAATTAGATGGAGCAACCATGATGACCAAATCACTCTAGGTGTTAACTTTTTAGAGTGTTCCTTTTAAATAGACCTGTCAAAATGGGTTGGCCTAACCCAACCCAACCCAACCCTAGCGGGCTAGAGAATTAAATAGGCTAGGTCGGGCTAGCCATTTTAACTAAAGGGCTTTTAAAATAGTGGCCCAACCCAGCCCTAAGCGGGTCATGGGATAGAGCGGGTTGGCCTTTTAGAAAAAATAAAAGCAACCCGAAACATGATAAATGAAAATATATTAAGTGCTAGACTATCACTAACTTCTATGATTTCACTTTAATATATCTCCAACTAGTTTTTAGCATGTTAAAGGCATCTTACTAATACCTTTAAAGGTTGTTAGGTTGGAAAAGAGTCATCTTGGGATAATTAATCTCGGAATAAGTTATTCCATTATGCATACAGATAATTTTTTGCATCACTATGGTGTAAATAGTGTGATAAATAATGCCGGTACTAACTAATACCTTATACCAAATATGAGATAAAATAGTCTTTTATTTTATCTCAGACTAGTTATCCCTTGTACCTCGCACCAAACGATCCCTTAGTTGTAATTAGCTCATGGCATTTACTGTAATAAGCAAATAAATGATTATTAGCTACAAATTCCATAGAAAAATTCTAATATGGTTAAGATAATAAATATAGATATACACAAAGTATCTACATAAAAGAAGCAAGATTATAACAAAAGAAAGCCTAAATTTAAAGAATAGAATATTACATTAAGCAAAGGCAATAACTACTAAACCATCACGAGTAAAAGCAACTTTTTGAAGTTCACAACTAAAAGCAGCTTAACAACCATTTCAAACATTCACTGAGAACTTTTAAAAAATTAGTATCAACCAAAGAATGGATAAAAAAATAAGTAGCTAGTTAGAAAAGATTGAATAAATTCTAATTCCTAATAAATAAATGACCAACTTACAAATATTTAATAATTAGTTTTAGTGTCCCAACCCATGGGCTGGCCTCTCAGGCTGGCAGGTTAGGCCTCTGAGGCCGACGGGCCAAGTAATGCTGCGCTTATAAACCTTATTTCTAAATGGGCTAAAAAAACTCAGCCCAACCCCACTTAATTAAAGGGCTGGGTTGGGCCGGCCTCACGGGCTAAGCCCATATTGACAACTCTACTTCTAAACCTGTCAATTGGGCTGGACTGACCTATTTAGCCCGGCCTGATGGGCCTCCGAGTTACTAGATCGCCGATACCAGGCTGGGCCATCTTAATTGACAGGCCTGATGAACCGGCCCAATAACAAAACTGAACTAGGCCCACCGGTTACCTAGACCAGACTGGCTTGGTTATATTAAAAGAAATTAAAAAAAAAAGTAACCGTTTGTGCCCAATTGGACCGTTGAGGCCCAACGGCATTACAGCCATTTGGACCTTCCAACAACCAACTGCCAACTTTTGGCATTTTTATTTTAAAAAAAAAAATCAAAAATTTTCCTATAAATACCCTATAATTTCAAATTATTTTTTCACACAAACAAGTTCTCTCATTCTCTAAAATCTCAATCGCTCTCAAATATTCTAACTATCTCCTAAAGTGCTCAATTTTAGTTTTTAATTTTGCGATTACAAATATCAAGTGAAAGTTTTCTAAAGTCGCAACTTTCGAATACTTTGAAAATTTGGTACTATCTTTTCATCTCTTAATTTTAATTTTTAATTAGTGTATTAATTGTTGAATATTTATTTTTATATTTTTGTGTATTTTGAATACTTTTTAGTTTAATTTATAATTTGAATAAATTAAGAAACCTCGGTAAAAGTGTCAAAATTTTTTATCCCGAAAGTGGTAGTGGTAGTAAAAAAATGAATTGGTGGTAGTTTCGATAGAGGTAGTTCAAGTACTAGATATACCTCTGTGTCTCCTGTACCAGTTAGTCAACCTTTTGATGAAGAAATAGGTGTAGGTTCTCACGATATGAATTATTTAGAAGCTCAAAAAAATTATGGTATAGAAGAAGAGAATGAAGTAGACGCGGTTAATTTAGATGTAGATGATGAAAATATTGGTGAGACACCCGAAGTCAAAAATGTTAATGTTAGATCCGAATCGATCAATCTTCTTCCCCGTCGTGCCCCTGTAAGATCTCGTAGAAAAACTAGTATTGCGTGAATTTTTTTTTAAAATAGAAGGAGAAACTAAGGTGCAATGCAATATTTGTGAAATTATATATGAGCATAAAATCGGAAGCAATAAAGGAGGTACGAGTTCGTTGATGAGACATTTAAGAGATAGACACGCAAGAGAGTTAAGTATTGCACAAGGTGGTAAGGCTGTTAGTAGGCCAGCACAAACTAGATTGAACCCAACAACCGGTCAATTAGTTAAGAATTATAATAAAATGAAGGACTAAAAAGAAACAATGAAAATGATAGTTGTGGGTTGTTTGCCTTTCACTTTTGCTACTTTGAAAGCTTTTATTCATTATATTCAAGCAATTTATAATTCTATGTTTACAGGTATTCCTAGAAGTACTTGTCGGGCCAATATTTTTAGACTCCATGCACAATAAATCTATTATTTATCTGTGTTATTAAAAAATATTCCATGTAGAATTGTTCTAACTTCTGATCTTGGTCTTGCTATTAACAAAAATAATTATTTAACAACTACTTGTCACTGGATAGATAGTAATTTTGTTATGCAAAAATGTATTCTAGTATTTTTTGTATGATGAAGATCGTAGACACACTAGAATATTTATTTCTGAATCTATTTTTAAAGTTACAAAATATTATGGTATTGAAAGAAAAGTTTTATGTATAGCTTTTGATAATGCATCTAACAAAAAGGTTGCGGTTGAGTTGTTGAAAGTTGAACTTTCTCCGCCCGAAATATTTCATGTTAAGTGTGCTTGTCAGATATATAATTTAATCGTAAGAGATGGTCTTGAATTTTTTGAGATTTATATTGAAAAGGTCCGGCTTGCTGTTGGCTTTATTCAAGAAAGTAATTGAAAAGCTAGAGTGAGAATTTAAAATCAGATGTGAACAAAATGGGACTTAAACCGATATTTATGCCTGAAGAATGTGATACTAGATAGAATGCTACTTATACTTATTTAAAAACTTGTCTTGCTTATAAAGTTCCTATTACAATGACTTTTAATCAATATTCTGGTTCCTTTTCTAAGTGTATGCTACGTGATTCTGATTGAGCTGTAATTGATGATCTTGTTAAATTTTTGGAAAAAATTTATATAGCTACAGTTAAATTCTCTGGTGTTTATTATCCTATTGTTTGTAATATTTTAGCTTATTTAGACAACATTTCTTGTTTGTTTAATGAATATAAGAATAAAGAAGGTTACAAAGAAGCTATTACTTCTATGATTGCTAAATTTTAAAAATATTTTTATCCTCTTCCCTCAATTTATTTGATTGTTGCTATAATAAATCCATGTATGAAATATAATACTATGGCCGAACTTAGTTGTATTATTTATAATGGTTAGAGATACAGCCTGAAGAAGAACCTTCTTTGTTTATGGCTATGAGTGATGCGAACAGTTACATGGAAGCATTATATAACCATTATGCCAATTTACTTGAAGAAGCCGTACCGATAAATATCACTCCAACTGTCGCTCCTCAAGAACCCGAGGAGCCATCATCTGCTAAAAGGAAGGCACATAGTAGTTATCCTGATTACTTTTTTGATTTAAATGTTTGGGACAGGGTGCAACCTTTATCACACAGAGCAACTTCTCTGAAAAAGCATAAGTATTTTCTTCGATAGCCGATAGAGGATTGTAGAGTAAGGATCTGCGCGCTGGATTGGTGGAAGAACAATGAATTACAATATCTGGTGCTTTCAAAATTAGCTAGAGATATATTGAATGTTCCAACGTCAACTGTTGCATCGAAGAGTGTTTCTAGTCAGGGACAACAACAACTTGGAGACAACCCACACTCGTTGGAAGCAAGAATATGAATGTTCTAGTTTACCTTAGAGATTGGATTAGAGCGGAATGAATAAATCAAGAAATGGAGGAGGAGCCGAAAGATAAACAGAATCTTGATGAAATTATGACTTCAAGAGAGAACTCAGCACAATCAAGTCTAATGCATGGTTTAGCCTTTGCCCGCGTTGATTTTGACTTTCCTATGGCGGTTCCTGTTAATATTAACATGCATGAGTTGAAAAAAAAATGATGCAAATTTGTAGATTTTTCATTTATGTAAATTATAAGTTTTGGATCATTTTGCAATCAATAAAATACAACATTCATTCACTCCTTACTTATTTTTTTAATTTAAATTGAATGTCTAGTTTGAATTAAATGTTTTTAATATATTATTATCAAACTTTACACTAAGTAATAAACATAACAAACATATATATATATATATATATATAATGAAAAAATAAAAATAATATTAGCAAATATTACTTAGACAACTAGTATTGACACGTAAAAATACTATAAGTTTATCTTTTAAGTGTTGTATGTAAATTGTAAATTTTTGTGTATATGTTCAATACTTTAAGTATTATTATATTAAATAGTATACATTGTAATCTTCTATGTATATATGTGTGTATATTTTCTAAGGTACCATAACATATAATGTATATATCTTCCAACTTTAAAGTGGTATTTTAAGTAGTATATATTCTACATATATATGTATATGATTTCTATAGACTTTAAAGTAGTATATATTTAACGTATACATGTGTATATGTTTTCTAAAGTAGTATATATATAGTGTATATATGTTGTATGTATATTGTTTCAAGCAGTATTTTAAGTATTATATATATATTATATTGTACGTATATATGTGTATATATTTTCTATAGACTCTAAACTAGTATATATTTAATGTATACATGTGTATTTATTTTCATAAGTAGTATATATATAGTGTATATATGTTATAAGTTTATTGTTTAACATATTTAAAATATATATAGGTGTCCATATATATAGTATATATTGAAAAAAATATGTAAATTCGAATTTCTTTTTTTTTTTTTACATGCCGGTTTGGACCGGTCAAAATTGATTTTTCGCTAAGTGGGCCTATCCCGATCTATTTTAGGAGAATTTACTGTTGGGCCCGGCCACCCGACCTATCAAGACCTGGCTCGGTATCGGACCGGCCCAATAATCGGTAACAATAACTGAGCCGATGCCAGTTTGAACTGGACCGTCTCGGTTGACAGGCATGGACTTCCTTCTCTAATACCAAGTGTTGGAATATATGAGGGTAGCACCACACTGTGAGGAATCAGGTCCCTTAGAGTCAGTCACAGGCAATCAAATAATAAAGCACTGGGAAATTAAAAACTTTGCTAAAAACTAAAGAATACATGAATTTAACATGGAAACCTCCTTACTCAAGGGAGGAAAAACCACGGCTATCCCTCAAAAGCACACAATAGTCTATTATAATCGAACTCTTTCTTGCAAACATCAATGAACCTAACTCTAGGTTCCACCTACTTGTAATAACTCTACTACAAGACTACCTTGAAAATTCTGCCAACAACTCACCTTGATATTGATCAACTCTAACCAATTTCGAACTCAGGTAACCCTACCTAAGCTCACTCAAGAAAGCAAAGAAACACGAGTAATTCATTTACAAACCATGACTCTAATCAAGAACACTCACTCTTTCAGTACATAAAGAAATCAAGAACTTGAGAAATATTGTAAAGTTGAGTTTTTTCCTCTCTCACTTCTATATTCTGATCTTACAAAAACTCACCAATTGAGAAGCATTCTTTTTCTTTTATAGCGGAATAATGATTGGGGTAGAAATCTAATTGGGCCAGGTGTCCTAATGGGTACAAGCTCACTTGTGCAGTTTGTTATATTAGAAGACAAAACTACACAGGGAAGACAAAACTGCGCAGGATAGTGACAGCTGTACTGGATTCATGAAGACCTAGGGACTTGGTCCCTTGTTATTAGTTGATCATCATCAAAACAAGATATAACAAAGTTTGTATATTTAGGAATCTTTTAATAAAGGGTAAAAAGTTTAAATAATATTTCTAAGGCCCTTATCACTTTTAAATATTATAGATTATAGATTATAGATTATAGATTATAGATTATAGATTATAGATTATAGATATAGATTATAAATATAGATATAGGTTATTTTAGATTATAATTATAGATATAGATTATAAATATAGATATAGATTATAGATTATAGATATAGATTATATATTATAGATTATAGATTATAAATTATATATTATAGTTATAGATTAACTCCATTAATGTGATATCAGTAGCAAAGAAGGTTTAATATAGTTTCAAATGTTTTCGTCTTAGATATCAATATTCCAGTTACACAAAATACAACGTAGAATCATCGTACCATGGCTTGATCACTGTACACTACTAAATGTGGATAACGTTTTTGTCTTGTAAAATTTTGTGTATTTATCCAAACACAATTATATTTTAGTTAATAGCAGTAATACTTGTATTCATGTATCTTTTAGTTTGAGCTGTGATAACATTGTGCTCAAGATTAAGGTATGCGGTATGCCCAAGTTCCTGGAATAATTAGAGAGAGAAAAAATATATCCATTAATCCAAGTTTGAATTGGTTTTGTTTTGCTTTGCATGAAACAATAAGTTCATGGTGGTTAAAACGCTTGAAAATAATGGCAGATCACCATTATTGCAAAATGAAATTGTTAATTAGATATATTCCTCGTTGTTTTACCAAATTGATGATTAGAGTTATACTTTATGATACATAGAATTTGTGATTGAGCTTAATTGAGGTAGATTTGAGCATTAAATCTTTGTTTGGTTGTTGAAATTTAAAGAACAAGTTGGTTATTTTGGCCAAAAAAAATTTCACATGAACTCCATGCCAAAATGTCTGGAGTTTAGCTAGATAAGTGTCATCACCTCATGTAAAAATATAAGTTTGATCTTGCAAATGTGTCACAACTTCAATAAAAAAAATATCTAAAGTTAATACCACTCATAACTTCAATAAAAAATGATTGAAGTTGATCTTGACGATTCAAATATTTATATATTCATCTCTTGTGGATGCTATAATACCTAGTATCTTGACCATTTAAAGTTGTTTGACTTTGGCTTGGTTATTGTTATACGAAGTGCAACTACACTGTTTGACACATACTTAAGATGCACATAACACAGAAGTCTTTGATCAACTAAATTACAAATATCTAATTTTCATTATTATGTGAAGCAAACAAAATATTAAAATTCAAGAATTTGTGACATTGTAAGTATTTGGCGAATTTTCTGTGAAGCAAACAGAACATTAAAATTCAAGAATTTTTTACTTTGCTATATTTTGTTTTGATGATGATCAGTTGACAGTAAGGGACCAAGTCCTTAGGTCGTCATGGAAAAATACAGCTTTCACAAGGTCTGCGCAGTTTTGTCTTTTAGTGTAACAAACTGCGCAGGTGAGATGCGTACCTCTCAAAGACACTTGGCTCAATCAGATTTCTACCCTAATCATTATTTCACTATAAAAGAGAAAGAATATTTCTCAATGGGTGAGTTTTCACAAACCTGAATATTCAAAGAGTGAAAAAGGCGAAAACTCATATATTGCTCAAGTTTCATTCTTTGTCAGCAGAAAGAGTGTGTATGTTCTTAAGTCAAGTCATGGTTTGTAACTGAATTACTCGTTCTATAAGAGTAATGTTTTCGTTGCTTTCTTGAGAGTGCTTAGGTAGAGTTACCTGAGCTCAATATTGGTTAGAGTTAATTAGTATTGAGGTGTGTTCTTGGCAGAGTTGTCAAGGTTGGCTTATCGTAGAGTTATTGCAAGAAGGAGGAGCCTAGAGTTAGGTACATTGGTGTCTGTAATCAAGAATTTGATTATAGTGGACTGTTGAGGTGCTTGTGAGGGCAAGTCGTGATTTTTCCTTCCTTGAGCAAGGAGGTTTCCACGT